>JARHVA010004744.1:87500-660000 GCA_037957365.1 Torreya grandis
TAGTTATTATTTATTGAAAGAATAACAAATTAAAAATTAAATTAATATCATTTAGTAGACAATTTTTTTGTTTTTTAATGTAATGGCAAATGTGTTAACTTTTAGCATTAGAGTTTATAGCTTGAATTTTGTCATGGTAAATGTATTAACTTTTAACATTAAAGTTTTATTATTATTATTATTATTATTATTATTATTATTATTATTATTATTATTATTATTATTATTATTATTATTATTATTATTATTATTATTAATAAAGAGGGGTTTTGAAAGGGACCCGATTTTTTTATATGAAGAAATCCCCAAAAAAATAGTAACACATATGCATCTAAACAACAACGCATGCGTGCAACAATATGGCAAAGAAAATTGTTATGAGAAGATAACAGAATAATAAAGATAAAGCACCAAGGGAAAACCAAGAAAATACCCAAGAAGGGAGAAAAAAACACTTCTATAGTCGTACCACCCAAAAAGAAAATGAGCATCATAGGAACAACAGTAAAACCACACAAAAGAAGACCAAAAAAAGCAAAAGAAAATGCTCCAAAGAACTATCCTTAGGCCACAACCATTCTTCTATCTCGACAAGATAGAATATCCCCCAATGTCCATTACATGTCGTCACACACCAAAGACTTCTCTTCTGCTCTCAACAGCGCAGCTTTAGACCTCCCGCCTTTATTTTTGGAAGAAGCTCCCAAATTAGTAGTAATTTTTGAAAAAGTAGGCATAGGAGGGGAGGGAACAACTTCAACTAGATGGGGAGGGGTAGAAGAAAGAATCGAAGTTGACATAACCTTTGGGACATCATCAAGTGGATCCCCCTTAAGCTTGAGAAACCAGAAAATAAGAAGGGGGATGATAGAATTTCTCATGGTTATGCCAAAAGAAACCCTGATTTGGAATCCCAACTTTCTTATTCCAAACTGGTTGATTGTGAGGAGAGATCCCTCAAAATCTATAAGGACATTCAATGAAGTGATGTCCAGGAAGGTTACAATGGAAGCATAAAAAATAAAGACCTTCATAATTCATAAACTGAGTCCACGTGTCGTGCAAGGAGAGTAGGTTCAGCGAGTGACAAAATAGTTTCAAGAGATCCAAAATAACACAAAATCTGACAAATCGGAGACCCCAAGAGTTGTCATCAAATTTCACAGATGATCCAAAACTCTGAAGTTTTGATTGAAAGATTTTTAAAGAACACAAAAATAACATAGTAACAATGATTTCTCTAAGAAGAGATGTTTAATTACTCAATATTGCAAATACAAACATATGTTTATCTCTAGGAAGAGATGTCTGATTTCCATTTCGGGTTACATCTTCATTTATACACATTTTGAAGGTAGGAGGAGGATGTGGAAGGCCACCAATCTTGAAGGAGATTAATTAGTTCAACTTCCATGATTTACAATAATACAGAATTTGAGGAATTACTATTTTTAGAAACTTACTATTTTTAGACTATACTACTAAAATTAATATTTGGGGCACTTCTATTGGGTTTTTGGGGGTCAAAACCCACTGATAAAAACTCATGTCAGCTCACCGCATTCTCCTCATTCTTAGCTTTCTAATGGCTCAAACGAGGAGTCAATCGGAGCTATGGTGCAAAAGTTATGGCTCTCAGAAGTTCCGTCATCAATTGGAGTAGAAATGTCATCCGAAGTGTCACCTAAATTTTTGCCTGGATCAATAGAGCCCACTCTATTCACAAATAATTTGATGAGTTGAATTAAGGTCATTAACAAAAATAAAGAATTAAAGGATATGGATTATAAGGAAACAACTAACAAGAAGGTAACTATTGAAAATAAGAATCAACCACTTAAGTTTGATAATTTCCAATATCGACCAAGTTATAGTTTTCATACATTACTTGATAAGAAAATAATCAACTTATCGTCTAATTATTACACCCTCCCTATCACCTCTAAAGAGTGGGGATAGGACCATATTGCAAATATCATCATATTAATGGATATAGGGATATGATCAACTTGTGGATAAAGGGGTTATTTCATTTGGTAAAATTGAGAATAAGTTAACAAGGTCCTCTTCTCCATCCTCTTCTACTACTCATCCTAGGAAAACTGAAATATCTCAGGGTATTCCTCCCAAGGAACCAATGGTCCCTCAGGGTTCTATGGAAGGTAACACTAGGAGAAGATATTCTAGTTCACATTCTATAAGGATCGATATCTCATAGGAAGTTCATATGGTCATTCGATCCCTTATTAGATGTGAACATAGAGAAGGCATTATTTTAAAAGATAATCAACAATGCAACACATGCACAATCAAATTTCTTAAGGACATAGAATATAATGATTGATATTTATAGCATATACACACTTATGAAAATGTTATAGGACATGTTACTATACTAATTTATCTTGGGCCTAAGACAATTGACACATTATTATATATACAAAATACTATTCCATATGAAAATATCACATTGGGACATTCATGGTTACAACAAATGGTAGTAAATGTTGATTACAGGTATATGACTATCTCTTTCACTTTCCAAAAAGGTTTAATTACATATGAGAAATATAGATCAAGCACAAAGAAGGATACAATTGCATCGTCTCCAATACAAGTGTGGGTATCAAAGATCAATCAATTAAAGATCACGAAAATAAACAAGTTAATAACATTACAGAACAAGAGCAAGAAATTAAACCATTCAAGATTGTCAAGGAACATATACATCAATCAGCATCGAATATTTGAGATGATTATTATGCACAATTTCTATTTCTAAATGGTTGGTCAGAATTTTTTTACACATCCTATATAACTATGTGTTAGCCATTCAAATATGCATTGTGCTTAAATGCCATACCACTTTACATAATAACTAAATAACGAAACTTAAAATACAATAAATAATGCAAATTACATGATCAAACTAACCAATTAAATGTACAAGTAACAACATGGAATATAAATGACAACATTATATATATCAAATAAAGTATCTACAATAATAAGTACCAATTAATAATGAATATATGTTATTCTCACATTCTGCTATCATATACAGACCTAGATGACAATACCCCACTATCTACTTGAAAACCCCAAAAACGGGATGCACTACATCTCTCCGATTCCTCGTACATAGTTAACCTAACCTGAAACCTACCACACTTCCCAGAAAATCTCAACAAAAATATTTAATCTCAACTCATCCCCCTCCTCTGCTATTCACTCCTTGGGAATAGACACCTTGAAATATTGGACCACTCAAAGAGAAAGCTAAGTTTGAAAAAAATGGCCGGGTATAAAATTTAACTTTAATAATGCCATGACATAATATTGGATCATAAAGCGGCAAACAAGACATTAATTATTCCATGAGTGCGGAATAAAGGTTAAAATCAAAAGGCTAAAAGTACTTTGATTGGGTTTTACCATATCGATTGTTGGGGGGCCTCCAAGTTGCATGCGAAACAATTAAATCTCATATTCATTGGGTTTTATCATCAAGGGCCTTCAAAATTTTGTTTCATAGATACTCATCTATAGAGATTAATGAATAGTAACATTTATTTTTTATTTAATGAGATAAACATATTTTTGATCAAAGTTATGAATCGGTATTGAGATATAATAAGAAGTTTAATTTTTAAAATAAAGATAAAAATAAGAAGATAAGGAGACCAAATGAAAATTGAATCATCCATATCATGTAACCAAGTCTAGCATTCCTCTAACATATAGTTAAACAAAAGAGCTCAACATTCAAGCAATAATAGACCAAAACAAAAAGTATATTATAATCTGTAGATCTTTTGCTAGAACTCAATAGTCTTTAGTAAAAAAGACATGATCATTCACAGGGGAGGGCTAGCCTCTTCTCCCAATGAGAGAGGAGGTCCTTCATCTTCCACTACGAGTCATTATACATCAAGTCTTCTGCCTCTAGTTGCAGTCTTTTTGCGTCTGATTTTCTACCTTTCTTCTTGGTTATGGAACCCACATTAGCTTTGAGCCTCTCGAGCCATACAAAAGGGGTTAATTAAATTTATGAGAAAAAGAAAATAAAGTTCTTGTTAACTTATTTCAAATACGAAACATGAAAGAAAGTTCTTTTAATTGTACTTCAAATACAAAGGGGGTTAGTTAAATATATAAAGGAAAAGAAAGTTCTTTTTAACTTATTTCAAATACGAAACATTAAGGAAAGTTCTTTTAATTGTACTTCAAATACAAAATATATAATAAAATTTTAATAACTCTACTTCAAATATGAAGTATGTACATAATCTAAATTTAATGGTCATATGACCAAATTTATATTTTTTAATTGTAAAATACGATCACTTTTTTAAGAAATTTTATTATATACAAAGTAAAAGTTTAAGCAGAACATCAAAAACTATAAATGATTATATATATATTCTTTTTTCTATTTAAATTAAATTAATATTTGAAAAATAATATTGAATAAATAATTATCATTAATTTTTTAATTTCAAATATAATTAATTATTAAATTTAAGCCTTGAATGTGCATACTTTAAATTTACATATTTTAGATTTAGGAAGTCCCTTTAAAAAAATAAATTCTTCAATATTAACTCTCGATTCGGAACTTTACTATTACCAAACAATGGAATATTTGATATTTGTTTTATCTCATAGAATTTGAATGTTAACCATGTTCCCCTCATTAACATAGCTATTTAAGGTGGAATTTCAAACATAAGGTGGATGATGTCTCTTTTTCTGTTTTCTTATTGACTTTTTTTGTGATTGCATTGACTTTTTAATTGAATGTTGAAGAAGGAACTTATGGTTATTGCATTTGTTGTAGATGTAAGGTGAATGTTATTAAAATTGTATAATTAAATAATTTTTTTTTGTTTTTGGGAAAGTTTTAATTATCTTTTCAAATTTAGATTTTAATTGTTTATTTTATTTATAGATTTTAGTGTATGATGGAAAACTTATCATAATTTAGTTAAGTATGAATAGTATTTTTGTATTGAGGTACCATTTCTATCAAATAAGTTTATAAAGTGTTTTGAATGGTATAAAATTGAGTTGAAAGTGAAACTTCAGTCTTCAAGGATGATTTAAAATCTTTCTTCTTTTATTAGATACATTCTCTTTTATGAATGGATAAGGAGACGACCTTAACTTTATAATTATAAGCATCATTATAAAATTGTAAAGTTACACTAAAGCACTGAAATAGAAACGAGACAAAATGTGGTTCCATCTTATTTTCTACCCTAGAGAGAGAGAGAGTCACAATATTCAGTTTTTGTGTTATCAAAATATGTGGTGTGGAAAAAAAATAGGTCTTCTAGAGGCATGAAGAAGTCTTGACCATTGCCCTGAAACGTGTTAGGTTGTTTGACTCTACTCACCTTGACTGCAAAGGGTGGTGTGAGTCAAGATGTTGAGAGGAGTTTTGCTCATTTGGCTCCCACTTTTACTCTAGAATCCCACTCAACATCATCAAATGGTGATGCTACCATATTTGCCTTGGTAGGGTCAATAAGCTTTTAGGGTGCTCATGGATAACAAAGTTCATTTCTACAACACGAGTGATATTGTAGTTTGTCATATTTATCATTTTTTACTATTATAATATTGTCAAATTTTAATATGTTGTTATTTTTATTCCCCATATATATATATATATATATATATATATATATATATATATATATATATATATATATGGCTATGATTATGTTATCATTAAAAAACCTAATCATATAAAAACATCATGATATTGGAAAAGTTGCGTAAAATTTGGGAAGAATTACATCAATAGAAAAGTAGTGCATGGTTACAAAAGCATCGCATAACATTCAATAGCATTGTGTGGCATACAAAAATATCATTTTTTACACAAAAGCATCACATTTGTATATAAAAGCACTACCTAGCATAAAAAGAATCATTTTTTCATACAAAAGTATAGTGTTAAAAAAAAATTGTTGTAGATGGGTAAGTGCATGGAGTTGAAGGATAATTTCATGGACATTATCTGTAATGCGATCACGTTAATTAATAACACAATCACATTATTTAATTAACACAATTACATTATATTGAATAATAACATGATCATGTTATTAATATGATTATGTTATTGCCATTTACAATAATACAATTACGTTACCTATGTGTCAAAAAAATAAAAAGGGAAACCTGAACACAAAAATTCTCATTTTTTATTTGAGTTCCCTCGCTCTCCCATAGCTTTTGCGATCATGTTTTGCCTATAAGACTCCAGAGAGTGCCATGAAGTTGCCAGATTCATCCCATAGACCTACTGATCGATGATATCACCACGTAGGAGAGGTAAGTGATTAAAATCTTCCCTATTTAACCCTAATTTTTCATAATTTTCATTATTTAACCCTAGTTTTTTATTATAATTTTTTTTTAACATGTCATGCTAACTCTCCCAACCCTCCACATGATTCTCTAGTTGCTCCTCCTCCTAACCCTCCACAAAACCTTGTTGTTCCTCCTATCCCTCCACTTACCCCTCCTACAGCTCCCCAAAACCTCCTTGGCAGTTAAGAGATTTTGATTGACAATATTATGGGAAACAAAATTTAAATTAAAGAGTTAATTGATAGAATGAGGGATCCAAGATCTACCAACCAGCACCACACCCATCTAACCAATTCCCTATAGACCTTATTAGGTCAAATTGACTCTATAAGGAGTCAAATTGACTGATGGACCTCATATAGGGATAATTTTAGGGTATATTATGCTGACAAGTTGTTAGCCCTTCATGTCAAGAATAAAGATATTTCAAATTTTGACATTTATGCCCTATTCATCAACCCAACCACCAATGCCCATTTCCCGTAACCACTAAACATTTTCCTATCCATTGTTGTGTACATAAATTAATCATGGCCAATTTTTAGGATCTATGGTGGATGATCTTTGACTATCCACCATGTAACAACCATGAGGTCCCATTATAATTTTTGAGGAAACTCTACTGTGAGTTTGTCCTTAATGAGATTCTCAATTATTTTGATTTTAGTGAGTTTCAAGGTCAAAAAAGGATCTGCATAGGATCAACCAAGTGTACATCATGAACCTAATCAACCCGCATAGATTCATATCCAAAAACCTCTTGAGTGTTATGGTCATGGTGGGTGGACTTCACTAACGCCTCGAGGTTTTGGTGTAACGGTTCATTACATGTGGTATCAGAGCCTCCACCCAGGTTTAAGTCGTAGAGCGGGTGGCTACGCCGGCATTGCAGTGTTCGTCTGGGGCTCGTACATGTAGTGGATCTCATGGTACGGGTGCAAATCTAGTCCAGAGTCTGGGCTTCAAAAGCGTGGTGGGATGTTATGGTCCTGGTGGGTGGACTTCACTAACGCCTCGAGGTTTTGGTGTAATGGTTCATTACATTGAGCCTAAGATCCCCTTCATAGTTCAGTAGGTCATGGAGATAGACATTCTTCATGCTCTTTGTTCACTCATCGATACACTTGTTTAGAATATAAGTAGGCTTTCACATAGTGATGATATATATACACCACATGATACTTGACCTAACCCCACCTTTGCATTTCATATGGAGCTATGTGCACCAGAACTTATAATGATGGCATCAGTGGTTCAGATGGCTTAGATAATATTCTTATGAGTCCTGAGTTTTTGGCATGCACCTTTAGCGTGTAGACATCAATCACCATATAGATACACATATATTTTATATAAATGTCATGTTAAATTTAAGTTATATTTGAAAATTTAATTGCTAAGATAATAATTAATTTACATATAAATTTAATATAATATATATGTCATTTTTATGTCGTAGGAGGTGACGGTTCCTTCATCATCACAACCAACATTTACAACATTTGATTTATCATGGTCATTATTTACATATTTTGATCCAGGTGTTGGGCCCTCCATGAATGCATTAGACTCTGTTAGGATGACACCATTTACCTATATAGAGGTAATTTTTTTTTACATATATACTCCTTTTCATCATTGGCATTTTTATAGAGGTTCTAGAATGCATTTACTCTATCATTTAAGTAGATATACAATAATTAGTGTCGTCTTTCCTTGAACATCACCCAACTGACTATGGGCATATCTAAATTCACAATTATTTTTTGATAGTCCCAACACAAGGCTGCTTCATCTAAAAGTTGTAAAATAAATAGCATGCCCATATTATTTATTGAAAAAAAAATCTTATCCCAAAGAACCATTTCATACCTATTAGCCAAGCATCTGCTTCCCTAACAAAGATTCATCCATTGAATTTAAGACCCTTTTCACTTTATTTAGTTTATGAGTAATTCTATCCAAGCTTTGATGTATGTCACCATTGTTATGAGCTCCCCTAGTGGATGATATTCCATGTAATATATTGGTATCTCTCTCTTGCTAAACATTATGTTCATAATCACACTCATGGAATGATTTTATCATATTCCCTAATTTTTCCCTATAAGCATCCTATCATTGAGTTCTCTTAGCACTACACGTATTTCCAAGTCAATGGGTATCACAATTACAAACTCTTCTCTATCTAATGAAGATTCGCTAGGTAGCACAACTTTAATATAAGGTTTTTGCTCTTTTCCTCATATAGTTTGATCATGGTTGATATTTTATACCTACAATTAAAAGATAAAATATGGTCATGTTAATTGTATGACAATAAATCATTCCAATAAGAAATCCAACTTTTTTTTAAGATAGCATAATAGCAAGAATGGTTGGTTGAAAAGGTCAAAAGTTTTGAACCATGCTTTAATACAAACATGTATCACCCTCATGTGTTACTTGAAACCTAGTTACAAAACGTTTATTATTAAAAATAAAACATGATAACATAATAATATAGAGTTAGATATGTTCACACACTAACATTTTTTCATGAAAACAACCACAATCAATCCTATCAAATTAATGAGTGGGATAGTTGTTTTATAACTGTATTTAATCACTGATTAAGGATGTAGATGTTGTATTCATAATCTTCTACCCAATACCCATATGGTACATTTTATCTTTCTGTTACCTGAGGTCAATATACTATTTTACAAGAAATATGTTACAAGCTTCCAGGGATAGGACATTATTGATGAAAAAAACATGAAGCACATTTTGCCATAAAATATTTAAAACTTCCTTATGGATATACACCTATTTGCCTAGTGGAAGTTAGCTTGGAAGTGATAATATCCTATTAAATGGGAGTCTCGTTCATATACTTCTTTCCCAAAGACTTTCCTAATAATGCAAACTAAAAATCCTATGACCATATTGCATCTAAAACCATAAGGACATAAACTTGACATGAATTCACATGTAACATAAATACTTCCTCATCTTTGATATGGGTAAACACAAACAATCCTTTTTCTCTCTTTCCCATCTATATTTGTGCATCCAACATTTGTATAAGATCCACATGTATATATATTATGGTAGGCATGTATAATAAATATCCCAAACCAATCCACTTAAGCAACCATCTCCAAAAAATAATGAGGAACTACTATAATCATTAATGTCATGCCCATCACATACATCCTTGTGATTAGGCTAAGATTTAACATGAGTGTCAAAACCTACCCACTAGTTGCCCAAATCATTCTCAAAAGGGGAGATGATTGTCAAGCATGCCTACTCTTTATTCTCCTTCCTTGAAAAGTGATAATAATATTAAAATGACCTTGTAAGACCATAAAAAAGGAAGTAGTTATGAAGGTCTTACCTAAGTCAAACTCCTATTTTTAGACAAGTAATAAATCAACAAACAATATAGTCCAACATGTAACATAGTATAAATTGAAGATCTTGACCCAAGTATATTTATATTTATCAATGAAAAAAATGAAAATAATATATTATATATTCCCTTTCACTAATCCTCTAATTTTGGTTTTGGTACAAGGTTGCTACTTTAACACTTCAATAAATGGCTTATCATTTCAGATCTGAGTGTATTTTCACATGCATGTTTGTCCTCTTCTTTCATTTAATGTGTCATTGCATTCATGTACTTATATATATAGATATTTTATATACAAGTGCTTCTATTAATCATTTTGGTTTCCATATATAAGATTTGATACTTTATATAAAACTAAGTGAGACCTTGTTTACATGAATAGTTGATCGTTGGAGTAGACACTCCTCCATCTCTATGAGCTGAGACAGACATATGCATTACTAATCTAATATCATCTACACAGGTACTAATAAAGATATGTATTAGTTCTTATAATTTTGAATTGTAAAAATAGAATTGTTTTAATAATTTTAGTAAATGTACTTGGGGCAAATATAACTTATGTAAATGTATTGTGTATGCAAGATTATCCTATGAGAGCTGATAATCTAAGTTAGATGACGATGGGGTAAATTTTCATGTTCCTCCTATATTTGAGATGCCTATTTAGATAGTTAAGCTTGACATTGACTTGCTTGAGCTTGAAAAATAGATTGAGCAGGATTGCAATCTTGCAGTAAGTGCACATGTTTAAATGATTTTTATTTTAGTTTAAAATTAATTTCTTAACAATTTTTTGAATGCATTTTATGTTAATTTGGTAATAATTATTGTATTTGAATAGGATCAACTCTAAGCTATCTATGACTGTAGGACCTACAGTCAGACCTTGGAGTAATCTAAGGTATTATAGGGGCCTCCATCTACTAACAGGGCATCCTAGGGAGAGTCTTCTTCAAGGAAGGCAAAGAGACGGACGCTGTTTGATGAATATGATGTCTTACACATGAGATGTACATTTTTGTATGCCTATATGACAATTGATACATTTTTGGAATTGTATATGAGCATTTGACATTCAACCAACATTAGATACTATGTTGGTAGATGTAATTTTTTGTATGCCTATCATGGCAATTTATCTAATTTATATTCAATTTTTATTTCATTGTGTGTTATTATACAATGTTGTTTTGATCTTCCAAATTATTATCTATCAGATCTCGTATTTAATGTTGTACACATAAATGAGGATTAAAAAAATATTCTTTTCAATGCTATAAATCTCAGATCTCCCATATTTTTTTAAATTAAAGTTTTTATTTCATTGTGTGTAGTGGAAATAACTAATGACATTCTTATCACTTAGGCTTAATGACCTTTTTCTCTTTGTACCTGATTCTTATACACTTTGGAGACACTTTTTGGTGTCACTAGACCTCTTAAAAACCTCTCACATTCATTATCTAACTCATTTCATACATTTCATTCACAAACATCTTCTCACTCTTTCAATATCTTCTCACTAGGTAATCCTTTTAGGTTTCAAGTACCAAAACTTGATATAGGTCTTAAGGAGTCAATCTCGTATCATAGATGTTCTTACATGGTAAAATAACACATGCCTTAACCTATTACAATTTATCAAACACAATTCAACATTCAATTCCGCATATAGGGAACAATAACGCACAACAAGGCACCTTACACAACAAGGCACCCTATAAGCTTGTGACAACAACATGGAGTATTAGTTCAATTTAAAATCTCTCATACATATTCTAAGATCTTAAAAACCTCCTTTAATGATGGGACCATATTCCAAGTCCATATATTTAATGCAATACTTGAAAATATTAAGAAACAACTCTTACTTCCCTTTGCAATGCGACTGTTAACCCAAAATAGGGTATAAATAGTGTTTTTTTGGTTCTAAAGGATTGTATGTTGATTCTTTACATTATATTTTATATAAATGACAATTAACCTTCCACATTAATGATAATTCTCAATCTATATATCATTATCTACACCAAATTCATACTCCCTTCATGAGAAACAACCATTTACTTTCATATTGGGCTGTCATAGGCAAAACAGGGTATATGGGTATATGTCTTACTCATTTATATATAGGTATGTATAGGTTCAACACATTCAAAAATAATAACATGATGACTCAAAACTTACCAACATGGTGGAATCACTCCAAGCTCCCTTCCTTGATTGTGACCTATAGTCACTTCTTGGTTACCACCTACAGTCATTCATCTACCTACAACCTTACACAAATGACAACATATTCATGGCTTCAAGGACCTTCAAGGATAACATGAAACTAATACAATCACATACACTAAATAGATAATACACAAGTTTATTTCTAGGTCAATAGGTCAATTACTCAATACCACCTAATAAGTCAATAGGTCAATAGGTCAATTACCACTTAATAGGTCAATAGTTCAATAGGTCAAAGTTGTCAAAATTGTCTAAGTTGTCAACATTGTCTAAGTTGTCAAAATTGTCAAAGTTGTCAATAGGTCAATTAATTAATACCACCTAATAGGTCAATATATCAATAGGTAAATTACCACCTAATAGGTCAATAGGTTAATAGGTGAATAGGTCAAAGTTTTCAAAATTGTCAAAGTTGTCAAAATTATCAAAGTTGTCAAACTCGTCAAAATTGTCAAAGTTGTCAAAATTATCAAAGTTGTCAAAATTGTTAAAGTTGTCAAAATTTTCAAAGTTATCAAAGTTGTCAAAGTTGTCAAAGTTGTTAATAGGTAAATAGGTCAATAGGTCATTTACTCATTAAGTTTCTAGGTCTCTAGTTTAAGTTGTCAAAGTTGTCAAAGTTAAAGTTGTGATTGTAAAACTCTGGTTCCAATGATTCCTAAGTGAAAATTTACACCACCAACACATTCTATGGGAGAAGATAACATATAGGACTAGGTTCTTGGCCTCTTTTCAGGCTTGATCGAAAAACCCACCACTCATTTCGGCCTCAAGAACACCCTTCCCAATATAAGAAAAATGCAAATTTTTAGCTTAAGTTCAAACATGCATAAACAAAAAAAATTATAAGCCATTTATTTGAACTATAAGATCATGTCCATTCCTATTTAACCCCTCTAATCACACCATAGAGCACTCAGGTGGAATCTTCAAGATCAATCCATTAGACAAGTTACAGTGATAGGTCCAAAAATGTAAGTTTTTGTCAGTGAATAAACAACTTCTCGAGCTTTAATTGGCATTTTTGCCTATGGGACATCCACCTATGAATATATCAAATTTGATCACATCCAAATAGGTAAATTACATGTTATCAAATTTCCATGATGTTCTAATCCACTAAGAAGTGCATTTTGACTATTGTTCTATTGAGTGGAAACACTAACAATAAATGTTGTCAAAGTTCAAGTTATGGTTGAAAAACTCTGAATCAGATGCTTCTTG
This sequence comes from Torreya grandis, assembly GCA_037957365.1. NCBI lineage: Eukaryota > Viridiplantae > Streptophyta > Pinopsida > Cupressales > Taxaceae > Torreya > Torreya grandis. Next base: position 100,750 of record JARHVA010004744.1, read on the forward strand.
AGTGAAAATTGACACCTACAACACATCTGAGGGGGTGGATAATGTCTAAGACTAGGTTATTTATCTCTTATCAATCTCGATTGACAAACCCACTAGTCTAAGACTAAGTTCTTGGTCTCCTATCAATCTCGATTGACAAACCCACTACCCATTCCAGCCTCAAGAACACCCTTCCCAATACAAGAAAAATGCAAGTTTTTAGCCCAAGTTCAAACATGCATAAAATAAAAATTTTAATTCATTTCTATGAAATTTTAGATCCATCACTTACCTCTTTAATCCCTCTAATTACACCCCATATCACTCAGGTGAAAGCTATTAGTGTAGGTTTCTATTTTTCCCTATTTTTTAATTAGGAAAATTATATTTTTTGTGTTTACATGGAGTTTTTCTACATTTGTGGGATAGGCTAGCTTATGTGGAGATGTGTGTCATAGATGTGTCATAGGTGTCATAAGAATGTCATAAGTAACTCTTTTGATGGGAGTTACTTCTCTATTCTTAGCACCTTCTCACCACCTTTCATGGAGGAGTTACAGTCTATTCTTGGGGTGCCTTGGCCACCTTTTGTGGAGGAGTTACTTACATGCTCTCCTATATGTATTCTTCACTTTGGCCATCTCATGTTAATCAGATTTTGGTTTTCTCTATTTTGTCTTGTGCAATTTATCTTCTTGTATAATTTCAAATTGCTTTAGCATCTATGTGGTGTGCACTTGCTTCATCTCATGTGATCACGTCTCCATTGCATTCGCATTATCCAGATTCTGGCAACAACTCTGATATGGTATCAGAGCCACTCCAGTAATCATATGTCTGGTTATGCTATTAGTTTATTCTAAAATTCTTTTTTTGCTTTCTTAGTAATTTTTTGTTTAACTCCATTGCATTTAAGAGTTTTGGTAGAGTTTCTTGAAAACTCATGCAAATCCATATGGAATTCTGTTAAAAAAAATTACTTCTATTGAGAGCCACCCAGATCTACCCTTTAGATATCTACGTTAGAGGAGGTAAACCTGCATTGGACTATTTTTTTTCTCCATTTCAAATCTGAAGGCATTAGCTTTTACATTGAATTTGTATGGATTGACTTCTCCATTTCAAAGCTAGTGAGCAGCCTGCCTGCTTCCATTCGGATCTTGCACTCGGGCACCATTGTTATGTGCAGGGAGCGAGAAGAGGGAGGAGCAGCATGCCATGCAGTCAGTCCAGGAACTACCCACTCACATCTGTAATCTTGTGAGGCATGCACTCTCCAACAGTGGTCCACTGTTGCGCCCCAAGGCCATGCTGGACACTCTTCTGGTCAAGCATCCTTCTGCAACACCATGTATACTATTCTACAACAACGCCACGTAGAGAGTCGCGGCCTAAGCTTCTGGTCATGGATCTAAACGTTGCAGCGACATGGAGGGTGGAGAAAAGCATATAGAAGTCCATGGCGGCTTGAATTGGGCATTGGTAATTATTTTTTTAAATGTTTTCTAAGTTTAATGACCTTATAGTGTCATTTAGTATGCTGAAAAACAAGTAAGTTGAAAACATTTTTTAAAAAGAGCAATTTAGAGGTTTTTAAAAAAAACTTGTATCTTCAACCTACGAAGACGAAGGGTGAGGCCCGAGTTGGCAAGAGGCCAATTCCCCCTCACACAAACCTCCTTTGGATTCCTCGCTCTGTGCCGAATCCAACAAGTGGTTGAGGCCACTTTCTCTCTCAAAATAGGCATTTTTTTAATGTTTTAGTGTTTTTTTTTGCAAAAACACTAGTTTACGAAAAAATTGAACCTTTAATATCTTACAAATGGTAGCTCAGATTTGGGTGCCATTTTTTGCAAAAGTGTTTGTAATTCAATTCTCCACAGTGTAGGCTTGTTATTTGTAAAAAATGCACTAGTTTATAAAGTGCCTAAAATTTGGGTCTCTTGGGACGCATTTTTGGCTGAGTCCGATGTATTTTGAGCATGCACTTGCATATTTGGGGGGGCTCAACATTTCAGGGGGTGTGATTGCTTTTCACAACTTGAAAATATTTGCTTTCATTCTCCTTTCTACATAATTTCACAACTTGCAATCAACATAACTTCACCTAAATTCAGCTTAAAATGGACTCTTTTCAACATAAACCCCTAACACCCTTCAACTATCATGAATGGAAGGTTGAAATGTCAATCATTCTTAAAATTAAAGGGTCATGTAGGATCACCATGGATACTGAAGTAGAACCCAACACTGATGTCGAAAAGGTCAAATGGTACAACCGTAGTGATGAAGCCTATGGATTACTGAGCTTGTCTGTGTCTCCAAAAATTTTATTCCATTTAGAACCTCCAAGACTCCCAAAGACATATGGGACACCTTAGAAATCTTATTTGGAAAGCTTGATGAGATGAGAGGTCATGAGCTCGAAAATGAACTCATAAGTCTAAGTCCTAGCAGCTTTGACACCCTATAGGACTTCTTCACTAAGTTTAAAGCCCTTAGATTGCAATTGAAGGAATGCGGGATAGAGAAGAAAGATGTTCAACTCATCTTTTCTATTCTCGCAAAGTTAGGTCCAAGCTATTCAGTCTTTGTCTCCACTTTCCATGCCACAAAAAGTGCCCTTGACACTACATGGAAAATGCCTTCTTTGGATTCATTCATTGCCGACTTGACTAGGGAGCAAGATAAGCTAATTCAAATGGACACAATGAAGTCTACTCAACCCCAAGCTTTGATGGCTGGAAATGGTAAGGATAAGACTTCAACAAAGGAGAAGAAGAAAAAGAATAAGGATTAGGAGAAGAAGAAAGAAAACAGCAATCTTGCCAAAAACAACACTGAGTCTTCCTCTTCCAATGCTAAACCTAAGAAGGAGAAGGTTAAGTGTGCCTATTGTAAAAAGATAGGGCATGATGAACACAAATGCACGAAGAAACAAATAGATCACCTAACTCATCTTCTAGAGAAGAACAACATAGGTGTTCGTGAGTCCATCAAGCAAAATTCATCTACCCAAGATTCTACTAAGGCAAAAGGCAAGGGTAAGGAGAAAGAAAAGGGCAAGGCCCTTGTAGCAACTGTAGCTTCTACAACATCATGGGTCATTTATTTGGGTGCTTCTCACCACATGGGCTCTTCACTAGTTGAGTTTTGATGTTTAGAGCCTTGTAGCATGACTTCAATTAGTTTGGGTGATGACACATCAGTTTCTGTTGCAGGGAGAGGGTCAGTTGACATGGAAGGAGGAACATTCAATAATGTTCTAAGTGTTCCTTCTCTTTCAACCAATCTCCTATCAGTGTACCAAATCACTCACATTGGTCAGGGCATGCGAGTTGAGTTTTCATTAGATTCAGTGGCTATCAAGGAGTTGCATATTGATATTATAGTGGCAGTGGGTAGGGCAGATCACCAAACAAGGTTATACTCCTCACATTTTGCACCTGATTCTTCTCCAACAACATTGTTGACTCATTCAAATGGAGTTAAAAAATTATGGCATGAGCGGTTTGGCCACCTTAACTACTGCTACTTTGAGAAACTTTGCAAAAATGACATGGTCATTGGTTTGCCTCATGTCTAATTCTCAAAAGGACTTTACGAGGGGTGCTCCCTTGGGAAGCATCCCGAAGCAAAATTTGACAAAGGAAAAGCTTGGAGGGCTTCACAACCTTTGGAGTTAGTCCACAGTGATGTATCAGGACCCTTTCCCAAACCATCTGTCACAAGGGCAAAGTACATCCTCACTTTCATTGATGATTTCTCTAGGTACACTTGGATATATTTTCTCAAACAAAAGTCTAAAGTGTTTGAAAATTTTCTAGACTTCAAGGCTCTTGTTGAGAAATAGAGTGAGAAATCCATCAAGGTTCTTTGAACTGATAATGGAGGTGAGTATGTTAGCAACAGGTTTGAGAAATTTTGCGCCACAGAGGGGATTGATTTGTAACACACAGTCACTTACAATCCTTCATAAAATGGGGTTGAAAAATGCAAAAAAGGTTCTTGAAAGAGATGGGTAGCTGTATGATTCACTCCAAATCCTTAGCACCACAGTACTGGGCCGAAGCCATCAATTGTGCTTGCTACATTCAAAATAGGGTTCCTCATAAAGCTTTGAAAGATATTAAACCCTTTGAAGCTTGGCATAAAAGGAAACCTGATGTTGAGCACCTTAGGGTTTTTAGATCCCTAACTATGGCCCGCATTTTGAAGAAGAAACACAAAGCTATGGAATGTCAGTTTAAGCCTTGCATCTTTGTAGGATATCTAGATGGTATTAAGGGGTATCGTCTTCTAAATCTAGTCACTCATGAGTTGTTCATCGAGAGAAGTGTCTATTTTTAGGAGAGTCCTAGAGAATCAACACTTGAAACTTCTTCTCCCTCATTGGATCTACTTCTTCATGATGATTCCTCATTAGATTCAGATTAGCCACAACAGGTTCTCGAGCCAGAGACATCTTCTTCTTCTTTGATTTCAAACAATGAGGACAATGATGTAGTGTCATCCACCTCTAGTCAGTCAGAGGATGAGGAGTTAGCACCTGACTCACCCACTTCTAGGCCACTTTGGGCCAGACAGAAACTTGAGAGTGCTGACACTTGGGTAGGAGATCCTGTAGATGATAGACACACTAGGGGGGATTTTTAGAGAGATCCACATGCCTTCTTTGCTTCAGTTTCAAATCCACAAACTTTTTGAGAGACATCAGGGGTACCTGAGTGGGATAGTGCTATGGAGGAAGAATATTCTTCCTTAATAAAAAATCACACTTGGGATTTGACTTCACTTCCTAAGGGAATAAATACGGTTTGATGTAGGTGGATATATTGGACCAAGTTTACAGTAGATGGGTCGGTTGATAAGTACAAGACACAATTAGTTGCCAAGGGTTTCTCACAGGTGGCAAGAATTAAATACTCAGAGACCTTTGCACCTGTTGTAAAGATGACTTCTATCTGACTCACCTCGGCTATTACCATAGCACATGGTTGGGATGTGCACCAGATGGATGTGAAGAGTGCCTTTCTTCACAGAGACCTAGAGGAGGAGATCTACATGGAGCAGCCACCAGGATTTATTCAGGATTCTTCCTTAGTATGTAGAATTAAGAATTCTATCTGTGGCCTCAAACAGGCCCCTCGGGCTTGGTATGCCAAGATGGATTCCTTCCTTCTCATAGCGGGTTTCACTAGGTGTCATTCTGACCCCAATGTCTACTTCTTGCCCCAGGATGATTCACTCCTAATTTTGGTTCTATATGTTGATGACCTTTTGATCACCAGGAGTTCTTCATCAGCTATTGCAGCAGTGAAGGCATCTCTTCAGGATAGATTTGACATGATATAATTGGGTTTGTTGCACTAATTACTTGGCATCGAGATCTTACAGTCAGATTCAGGGATTTCTCTTGCACAGCCTAAGTATGCTCTTGACTTATTGGCTCAGTTTCACATTGCTGATTGTAAGCCATCTCTGGCTCCCTTTCTATCAGGAGTCAAGCTTGAGGCTGATTGTTCTTCACCATTGGTTGATGCCACTCGGTATTGAAAACTTGTTGGTAGTCTCATCTACTTGAATCACACTAGGCCTAACATATCATATATAGTGGGACTTGTCTCCAGATTCATGCAGGAACCTCATGAACTGCATTGGAAAGCAGCTAAGAGGATCTTGCATTACATACAGGGTTCACATAGATATGGGATTCATTATAAATTTGGCATAGAGGTTGAATTGGTTGGATATACAGATTCAAATTGGGCTGGTGATTCACAAAATCGCAAGTCCACTTCTGGTTACAATTTCTCTTTAGGTTCAGGGCCTGTAAGTTGGTCTAGCAAGAAGCAGAATGCTATTGCTATATCATCCACAGAGGCAGAGTATAAGGGAGCTATTAATGTAGCTACTGAGGCTATTTGGCTTTTGGGGATTCTTTCTGAGTTTGGCATTCCTATCAGGCAGCCCACCATCATTTATTATGACAACTAGAGTACCATTCAGATTTGTAGGAATCCAGTTTAGCACCAGTGGACCAAGCACATAGAGATTCACATGCATTTCATTCAGGATCTTATTCATAGTTAGGTCATTGACTTGATATTTTGCCAGTATTCAGAGTAGGTTGCAGACATCTTCACCAAACCTTTCACTAAGATTAAATTTATTCATCTACAAGCTCTTCTTGGGGTATGGTCCACATCTGCATCAGCATCATCTTCGGGGGGGGCACTGGCCTTTCATTTATTTTATGTCTCTCTTTTGGGGGGGGAGTTTTTTCCTACAGGTTTGCTCCTTTTCTCTATCTTATGGGAGATTGCATTTGTACATGGGTACCTCATCAGGCTTAGTTGCCGAGACCCATTTTATATTTCCACACTACCCACCTAAGCTGCGCTTATGGGGGGGTATTAGTGTAGGTTTTTATTTTTCCCTATTTTTTAATTAGGGAAATTGTATTTCTTGTGCTTCCATGTATTTTTATTACATTTGTGGGATAGGCTAGCTTATGTAGAGATGTGTGTCATAGATGTGTCATAGGTGTCATAAGTAACTCCCTTGATGGGAGGTACTTCTCTATTCTTAGCACCTTGTCACCACTTTTCATGGAGGAGTTACAGTCTATTCTTGGGGTGCCTTGGCCACCTTTTGTGGAGGAGTTACTTACGTGCTCTCTTATATGTATTCTTCACTTTGGCTATCTCAAGTTAATCAGATTTTGGTTTTCTCTATTTTGTCTTGTGCAATTTATCTTCTTGTATAATTTCAAATTGCTTTAGCATCTATGTGGTGTGTAATTTCTTCATCTCATGTGATCACATCTCCATTGCATTCTCATTATCTGGATTCTGGCAACAACTCTGATAAAAGCTTTGATATCAATCTGTTAGATAAGTTGCAGTGATGGGTCCAAAAATGCAAGTTTTTATCAGTGAACAAGTAAATTTTTGAGTTCCAATTGACATTTCTACCTCTGGGATATCCACTTATGAATCTATCACTTTTATCACATATAAATAGGCAAATTACATGTTATCACACCATCACAATGTTCGAATCCACCAAAAAGTGCATTTTCACTATCGTTCTAAAGAGTGGAAACACTAACAACAAATGTTGTCAAAGTTTAAGTTGTGGTTATAAAACTTTGATTATGATGCTTCCTAAGAGAGAAATAAAACCACAAACACATTTAAGATAATGGATAAAGTCTAGGACTAGGTTATTGGCCTCCTATCAGGCCCGATTGACAAACCCACCACCACCCATTCTAGCCTCAAGAACACCCTTCCCAATACAAGAAAAATGTAAATTTTTAGCCTAAGTTTGAACACACATAAAATGAAAATTGTAAGTCAATTATACAAAATGTCAGATCCCTCCCATACCTCTTTAACCCATTTAATCTCACCCTAGAGCACTCACGTGGAAACTTTGAGATCAATATGTTAAACAAGCTATAATGATGGTTCCAAAACTGTAAGTTTTTATCAGTGAACAAGCAACTTTTTGAGCTCTAACTGGGATTTATACCTCTCAAAATTATACCTATGAATATATCACTTTCATCACATCTAGATTGGAAAATTACATGTTATCACACTACTATGATGTTTGAATCCACCTGGAAGTGCATTTACACTACCATTCCAGAGAGTGGAAACACTGACAACAAATGTTGTTAAAGTTCAAGTTATGGATGCAAAACTTTGATTTAAAAGCTTGTAGAGTGAAAATTGACACCTAAAACACATCTAGGGGGCTGGATATACATCTAGGCCAGGTTATTGGCCTCTTGTTAGGCCCGATTGACAAACCCACCACCCATTTTGGCCTCAAGAACACCCTTTCCAATACAAGAAAAATGCATTTTTAGCCTAAATTCAAACACCCATAAAACCTAAGCTTCTCTTAGATTCAAGAATATAGAATTATTTACTGACAGTGCTAACCATGTGAAGGTGTAAGATTTTCTGGAACCACTAACCTATAATTTTTTTTTAGTATGCAATTACAAATTAAATTTATATATGTACTACCTAGAAAATAAAAAACATTTGGTAAAATTGATTACATCTACATTTGAAAATTCAACATACCTCCATAATTCAATCCAAAAAACCACTAGGATCTTCTCTAACCTTATAGTATCAAGAATAGCTTCATGATATGACTCTTGAACTTTCCATAGTTTCCTGTTTAATGGCCTCTCATGATATTTTTGTAATTGAATATTCATTACAAGAATCAAATTTGAATAGTGCAATATCTTCCTATGAATTTCAAACTCTTCAACAACCATTGATTTAAATTTTTTATAAGATATCATCGCAACTAAGTTCTAGTGACTACCATTGACCCAATGGGATAGTCAATGTTTTATCCATCTATATAACTAGGGAAGTCAATTTTTTTCTCTCTACACACTGACACAAGCAGTAATCAATGCCTTCTTCATTATCTTCATTTACAATAACTACAAAAACATGATCTGTGTCGTAAAAATAATTTTTAGAAATAATATGAAGATATATTTAATGAGAATAAATTGTACATATTGAAAAATATTCTACCTAGATGCACTAGATCAGATACATGGTCAAAATCATCTAATGGTGTCATATTTATAAGTTGTAATGTTGTTGGAACCTAATATGTGTTGATTGGAATTAAAGGTTTGGAACTCTAATCATCCACCCACTCTTGTGACTCACACTCATTCCAAATAGAGTACATGCATGCAAAATAAAAACATGCCCAGTGTCTCGTATGAACAGTCCAAGAACTTGCATTTGAGATACAAAATGAGTGCAGGTCACTTGAAGCTGTTAGAGTCATACAATCCTCATACTTTGTGCAATGTTCTTCCTATATTAACTAGAAATGTTTACGAATAGTAGAATTTAGTTGAGCACCATGACATATTTTCTCATTACACCCTTCAACCATAATTTTTGCATCTGTCAAATGAACACCTTTTTTAAATTTCAACTCCTCCCTTGTAATATCTCTTTTTACACATGCTCTAACACTATCATGCTTATCTTTTCCATAGCCAACCTTGGTGAAACTCCAAATGTGTTCTACACTAGTAGTAACATACATATTTCTCAACCAATAAAACATCTATGAATTTTTTAATTGTGATGTGTAATTATATGACCAAATATAATGTTGATTGAAATTAATGTTCCTCTAACTCAACTATTCATAGAAACTTTGAAAACGACCTTGCACATACACTGAATAATGTGATCTATCATTGCTGATATAGAAATGGTACTCCCTTAATATTTTCCTTTATTTCTATGTACTATTAGGTGCATGCATGAATTTTATATGCATGACTATGGTAACTTGTGATGAGTTGTAATATTGCGATTGAATTTCTATGTGGGTTTGAATGTGTAATTATTAACAAAATCAACTACAAAAATAATGGAACCAAGTGGGAATGTATCATTGCAAATTGAAATGTTCATCCAACCATCTAGCCCTCTGTGTGTGCCTTGCATAGTCATAAACAATCTTCTCCCTAAATTTGACCAAAAATTCAGAAACATGTATCTTTTTTGTAACAAGCTCACACTTTTTAGATTCTTTGCCATCTTTTACTTGATAAGTCATGGATTTATATTTGCTTAAACCAACTAATTCCTATCAAATTACACTTTTAATATCATCATGGATACATTTTTTTTAAATTTGGCAATCCACCAAAAATGTTGTAATTTCCATTTAAACATAATTTATTATAAAATAATTGCCCATCTGATCTTTTGTGGAATATAGTTGGAATAAATTCTTTGGATAATTTTAGTGGCAATTCAATGCCACACTCCTGAAAAATGTTAGTATGCAAAGTACAATGAATATGTCAAAAAACATCATAGTGCATTGAAAATTCAACATGTTGCCTACAACAACAAGTGGTGCATGTGTGATTTATTTTAACATAAAAAGGTTTTTTCATCTCAAAATATCTTTGGAAAATAGAAATTTGTGGATATTTTCCAAAAATTTAGATTACAATTGTGTTTGATTCATATCTAATAAATGTTTTGGATGTGGTTCATTGTCACGTCAACCAACTCTTCTTTTCACAACATCTCTTGCATTGGGCGAAACTCTTGTATTGTATTTCCAAAATTGAGCAAGTAACTCTGTGAGAGTATTAGATATAGCCTTGTATTTTTTTGGAAGTCTACCAGAGAATGCCCAAATATCATTGGTATTAGGTTCATTAAGTCTTTCATGTCTTCCAATTACTTTAATTATTGTTTTTCTATTTATATTAAGTATTCGGCTTGTTTTTAAAACCATTTGTTTTTTTCCCTATTTTGTCACTTACTGCACAAGTTATAAGTATATGGCAAGCAACATTATAATCTTTGGTGCATGATGTTGGGCCTATAATATGATATGCATCATGTAGATTTTCAATATTTTCATCATTTTCATCATCCATGTTAGATGTTCTTAGTCCTAATGTGTATATTATAGGTCTCATCTTAATAAATTTTATCAATGAAATAAATAATTAGCATCTTTGACTAGCATACTCCAGATTATGAAAGAAAGTATCCCAAATTTATTGAGCTAGTCTTCTTGAATGATGATCAAACATTTTTTTATGCATTAGTTTTAAAATATTTTCATCGACTTCAATTAAATACTTGTCTTTTCTATGCACAATTCTTGGAGGTGTTGGTAATGGTGGAATTTGTTGAGAGGGTGTTTCAAAACTATTATTACTTGCATTATTTAGAGGTGAAATGACATTTTATTCATTATTAATTTCTTCATTATATGTTTCCATGCAATTTCATTGATGGTTAATTTCATAATTATTTGTTTCCATCAAATTTTATTCATTCATGGGGGGTGAAGCATCATACATAGACTCAATATCAACAAAATCAAAAACTTGGAACTTTGAATGTGAACTTCCAACATTAACTAATTCATTATTTTTAATTTCATTATTATTCATTTCATTATGGTAAATTTCAACATTATTCAATTGATTATAGTCAATTTCATGATTTTTTAATTCATTATCATCAATTGACTCATTATCAATGGCATTTGGTTCATCAGGATTAGGTTTTGTAGCTTGTTTACCATGAAGTTTTTGCATTTGTAGCTTGTGTTTCTCTCTCAAATTTTCTAATTCCTCTGGTGTTTTGTTTTTCAACAACTTTCTCTTTCTCTTCAAATGTGATCCATAACCCATCAAAAGGGACAATTGACAACTTTTCAAAGGTAGGGTCAAGTACATAGGTACACAAATCTCATAGATGTATGTAGAGAATTTTTATGGGGATATAAGTCTTAATTTGGGTTAAAAATAGTCATTGATAAGTGATCTTAATCTAAAATAATAATACTGTGATCTTGTTGTATAACATGAATGTGTTATTGCATAATGTGATTGTGTAATGTTTTCTATAAGGTTCTGGCCAATCTAACCCATTGAGAAGCTTATATCGAGAATAACATGATAATGTTATGTAATAATGTGATTGTGATATTTTCAATATAAGCTTTGGGATTGGTAATTGATAATGAGAACTGAGTGTTTTCTATGTTAATAATAACATGATCATGTTATTAAATAATGTGATCATGTTATAATTCATATAAATAAGGGATTATGGATTAGGGATTATAATTTATGTTTTAGGGTTTAGGGATTAGGGTATGCAGGGTTTGGGTTTAAGGGTGTACATAAGGTCTAATCACTATATGCCATATGCAAACCTAATTTTTACTACAAAAGATGTTAATTAGGAATAAATCAATTGGTAAATAGGGAAAGTCTTTGGTTTATAATTTAGGTATAATGTTTAAAGCTTAGGTTTAGGGTACACATGCTCAACAACTAGATTGGTAAGTTCCTAAGGCTTTATCCATAGGTTTAAAAAGTACATTTTATGACATCTCATGATAAAATAAGTTATATCAGAAGGTATGTATGTTTATGACATGTAGTGGGAATTAGGGCATCGGGCTTATAATTTATGTTTTAGGGATTAGGGATTAGGGCATGGGGTTTAGGTTTAAGGACATATATATTAATTTATCTAATCACTATATGCCATGTGAACCTGATTCTTACTACAAAAGATGTTAATTGGGACTAAATCGATTGGTAAATAGGGAAAGCTTATGGTTTACAATTTAAGGTATAATGTTTAAGGTATCATGCAGATTGAGTGAATTAGTCAAATGGGGAAATCAATCATATGATTTAGGCCAAACTAAGCCCTATGAACTTAATTATTAGTCTCTAAATGATGTTAAGTTGGGTTAAAATGATTGGTTCAATGTTTAAAGAGTTTATTTTTGTGGTTTAGAGTTTAGGGATTAGGGAATTTAAGGACTAGGGATTAGGGTATAGGTTTTAAGGTATATTTATACAATCATGTAGGTAATTGGGGTAAATTTAAGATCCTTGAACTTATATTTATGAGTAAAAAATGTGAATTTGGGATCAATTATCCCCCACATCATCACATATTGAGCCTATGAAGTCAATTGTGGTAATGAGTGATGCATTTTTAACCAAATTCATCCCTGTGAACCTTATTCTTACTATATATAAATGATGTTAATTAGGGTAAAATTTATTAGTTTGGGGTTTAGGTTTTATGGCTTAGGGTTTAATGTAAATGGTACATTGTTTCTAGGGTTTAATTTAAATGGTACAGGGTAACTTAGGGTTTAAGATATTGGATATAGGGTGCAATCACTAAGGCAATTGAAGAACATTTGAGCTACTTGTGACACCTATTTATGACTTGATTACCTTCATGTTTGAATTTATGATAAAAGTAGGGTCAATTATGCCATGCATATGTTGCATAAATGTTATACAATTTAATGAGCCATAAATTTGGTTTAGGGGTTCAGTTTTGCCCATATCACATAGGGAATTACACAAATTGACTAATTAGATCAATTCATGATAGAAGATCGATCTTTTGATTTTTCCCCAAATCATATCTTATTATTTAAGGGGTTTAAATTGGCTTCAAACACCTCCTTGATCAAAAGAATCAACTAGCTCCTCATCTTTGGTTAATTAGGTTGAAGAGGATAGAAATAGCCCCAATTTACTTTAGATGCAAAACTAGATTGGTAATCCAAAGGCTTTAGCCATAGTTTTAAAAAGTGCATTTGATGACATCTCATGTTAAAATCAGTTATATTATAAGGCATGTATGTTTGTGGCATGTAGTGGGCATTAGGGCATAGGGATATCTTACAATTATGTTTTAGGGATTAGAGATTAGGGCATAGGGTTTAATTTTAAGGACCTGTATATATTAATGTCTAATCACAAGATATGCCATGTGTTCAAACTTGATTCTTATTACAAAGGATGTTAATTGGGACTAAATTGAAGTTGGTAAATAGGGAAAGTTTATGGTTTATAATTTAGGGTATAGTGTTTATGGTTTATAGATTCTAAGTTTTAATGTATATACATGGTTTAGGGTATACAGGAGCAATCACAAATATAATTGAGGACATTTTAAATCACTTGGATCTATTTATGACTATGGAATGTATTTTTGGGTTATCATTATACCATGGATGTCATCATACAGATTGAGTGAATTAGTCAAATGGGGTAATCAGTTGTGTGATTTAGGCCAAATTGAGCATTGTAAACTTAATTCTTAGTCTAAATGATAATAATTTAGGCTAAAATAATTGGTTCAAGGTTTAAAGAGTTTATATTTAGGGTTTAGAGTTTAGGGATTAGGGTATAAGTTTTAGGGTATATAAGGTACAATCATGATGGTGATTTGGGAAAATTTGAGCTCCTTGAACATAGATCTATGAATAAAGAATGTGAATTTGGGATCAATTATCCCCCACATCACGATAGTTTGAGCCTACAAAGTTAATTATGGTAATGACTGATGCAATTTTAACCATTTTCATCCTTGTGAACTAATTATTACTATATACAAAGGATGTTAATTAGGGCTAAATTGATCCCATGAGCCTACTGAGCCTCAAATTAAGGAATTTCATCCATATGATATCAATTGGGGATCCAAGTGCTCACCATATTAAAAAATAAGTATTTTTTCAATATGATATGCAATTAGGTCCAAAGGATGCATGTGCAAGGAATTACATTCATATATAATAGAAATTGGTGCTTACTTGGCCCTGATTGCATACCATATTAAACAAATCAAGTATTTAGTTCTAGATGATACATAATTAGGGCTAATTAAGGCTTGCCCAAGGAATTATGTCAACATAATTTTAATTAGGTCCCTAATTACACACCTTATTCAAATAATTGAGTGTTTGATTGAATCTGATATGAAATTAGGACTAATTAAACCCTCTATAAGGAATTACATCCATCTAATAATAATTGGGATTTTGATTGTGCACCAAATTCAACTAAAAGAATATTTGGTTTAATATGATCTATATGATTTATTTATTCCAAACAAGCCTTATGTAAGAAATTTCATCCTTATAAAATCAATAGGGGGATCTGTTGGTTCCAAATACATAACATATTAAATTAAACAAGTATTTAGTTCAGTTGAATATGCAATTATGGCCAACCAAGGCTCATGTAACTGTTCATGCATCTAATGTTAATTACAACTTTATTGGCCTTGATTGTAAAATATATCCAACTAATTTCATGTATTTGGTTTTATATTATACAGAATTAGGGCTAACTGAGCCCCATAAAAATAATTTTGTCCATATAATGTTTCAGTTGGGTTCCATTAGCCTTGATTGCACACCATATTGAACCAATTAAGTATTTAGGTTCAATATGATATGAAATTGGGGCCACTTAATCCCCAAGAAAGGAATTACATCCATCTAATGTCATTTAGGGATCTAATTACACCATGTTAAATCAGTTGATATTTTTTTCAATACTATACACAATTGAGTAAAACCAAGTCCTATGTAATTAACCGCTTCTACTTAGAACATCAATCGAGGCATTTTTCACCCCATGAAACAAATTGTGTCCATCTAATGTTCATTATGAATATTTTCCCATAATTTCACATCATATTTAACCAATCAAGTATTTTATTCAGTATAATCTATAATTAAAAGTAATTAGTCCTTGTGTAAGGAATTCCTTCAATATAATGTCTTGATAAGGCTTTGATAACACACCATATTAAACTAATTGAATATTTAGTTCAATCTAATACACAATTGGGGTTAAATGAGCCTTTAGAAAGGAATTATGTCCATATGATTTAAATTGGGTCTCTAATTACACACCATATTATAAAAAACTAAGTATTTAGTTTAGTTTGATATGTAATTGGGGCCAACCAAGCTCCATCCAAGGAAATATGTCCATCTAATGTCAATCTAGGATCTATTGGCCTGATTGCACACCATATTAGGATAAAAAGAATAATAAATTGATTCATAGGTTAATACATCTCCAATTATCATTCAATGCTATCAATTCTTGACAAGAACATTAGTCCCAAATAACAATCTTAATCAACCAATATTTGATCTTAAGACTACTAGGCCTAATGGCTCTTATTTAGGTTTTAGGGTGTTGATAATATGTAACACAATCAAATTATTAACATGATCATGCTATTAAATACTCTGATCACATTAATAACACATTTAATAATGTGATCACATTATTAAAACAATCATAGTATTTGAATTTGAATTCAATTCTTGTGCCTTTTGGCTTGGGAATGGCTTGGGTTCTCTAGCCAAAGGCTTGGATTGTTAATGTACAGCTGAGTTTTGAAAGGTATGAAAATAAATAATAAATTTCAACTTTGATTGCCAAATACATTAAGAATTTCAATGTGAAAATTCAAAAACTTGATACTGTCAGGATGAGCATGTTCTCCTCTTTTCAAAAATATGATTTTTATAATTTTTGAACTAATTTAAGGTTTCAAACAATATTTATTTCTAACTATCCCTTTTTTAGGCCACTACATGCCACAAACATACATACCTATACATGTTCATGTAATTTGTCTTTCATTGATCCAAGTGAAAAATAAATTATATGGTGACCAAGTAGGCCTAATTGTACACACATTAAAAAAAATCATTTTTTTGGAGGTAGTTAGGCATGTTGCATGGATGGTTAACCATTTATTTGTCAGTTTTTAGGATCTATTTACTTGAAAAATTCATAAAAAAGTATTCATTTAAAAAATACAAAAAAATATAGGTGACATGCTATAATATTTTATCTAAAATTTCCCCAAAGGGTTTTAAATAATATTACACACTATTAAAAAAATAGTGTGCATCACGACCATCTATCTACTGTGCTTTTTTGAAATAACATGAGTTCCTCTTCAAATTTTAGATGTTTTACCTAGTTATACTTAACTATTTTAAAAAAAAATTAGTTTGTTGGAAACTAGACTTGAAATGCTATATTTCATGTTCTTACACCATCTTCAAATTTGGAGTGTAGATATCTCAAATTATCTATAGAAGTTCAGATTTTTTAAATTTTAAAAAAATCATGTCCATGGGTAGGCCTTTGTCCCCCAAATTTTTGCACTTACCCAGATACCTAGATTTGGTACAAGCCTTCTTTTCATGATGATTTTATGTGACTTTGCATGTAAATATTCTCAATTGTAAATAAGAAACTATTTGGCACATTAGTTTTAGTCTTTCATCATCTTATTGACTTTATTTGACTACACAATACTCTATTTTATCCTTTCTATTTTCATTTATTATGTCACAAGGATCACTAGTCCTATTTTACTAAACATAGAGTGTTCATTGCCTTTTATATTGATATAGATTTTATAGACAATAACATTTATGAACTCATCTAAAAATTCTAGTAACATTTGTGAGCCTTTTTTTAATTTTGTTCTGGGAACTTTCCTTTTAGACCATTTACTTTATACATTTGATTTCTCTTGGGTCACTTTTTACTTACCAATAGTCACCCAATTCAACTTTGAGAACTCTATATATACAAAGCCTCTTGAAGAAATTTAGGGACAAGAATTCATTGTTATAAAGCTTACATAAAAATTCCAAACTACTCTTAATTCATTATTAATTGGAAAATCTAAAGTATTATAAGGTCAAATTCTATTTTAAATGCTTGTATCAAGGTTTGGGCCTAGGTGAAATATCATCTAGACCTGTATCCACACCACATGGCACACATTCACATTAAAGGGAGAAATACATATAATTTGAACCATATTTAGTGTATTGGAAATGTAGACAATGCTTAATTAGTTCATGGGGATTGCGTGAGGTTAGTTCAACCCAAAATACTAACCATTTGTAAGGTTTTCTATTCAAAGGTGTAAGAGATAGGGTTTGAACAGAGAGATAATATAGGTTAATCTGTGTAATTCCAAAGGTGACCAAACAATGAAAAGATAACTATAGACTTAGGTGTGCAAGTTGGAGTGAAAATCATTAGCATCTACCTCCTTGGATATGTTTTTTAGATTCATATAGAACCATCAATTTGAAACTATATGGGAATTTTAGACTCATCATGTATAGTTGTTACAATGTACTTTTAATATGAACCCACATAAAACTATTATAGATCACATTTTATGGATATAAATAGAATCAAAACATGAACCATGCCCAAAAATAGAGTTCCCTATCCCTCAATTTTATCATCATTTATATAATTAACATATGCATTATTTCATAGGCAGTAATCAATTTTGTATGATTATTGTGTAAATTATGTGTTCTATATATTTAAGGTTTTATGTTTGTTTAGATATCACTAATTAATAAATATAATCTTGAAAAATTGTAGGTCTCATTGGGGTTTAATCCTTCTATCACTAATGTTTCATATTTTTATATTTAGATTTCATTTTCAAATATGATTTCTGAATTCTTCTTCACATGTGGTTTCAAGCCTAGGGTTTGCATATTTAAAACCCTAAGATTCCTATGTTTGCTTTCTTATTATGAGTCAGATTTTTATTTGTCCTTATTCATATCTTAGGGTTTGGTAAATTCAAAATGAGTGATCAATCTAAAACCCCTAATATCCCTCACCCTTTGGAAATTTTTTTAAAACAATTTCATGCCCTATGCTTATGAAAATGAATGGACTAATGGACAAACTTGTGTGATTGATAATGTTTATTATGTAAAAAAAGAATATGATTAGAATGGAAATGATTATGATTATGAGTATCAAGAGGATTTTTAAAATAGTGCTATATATAGTGAATAAGAAAATGAACAAATTAATTATCAAAGAAAAGAGCCTAGTTCCTATATTACTACTAACAATCATACTCTAGAACAAGAGGGAAGTAATAATGAATTAACCCATGCACTCTTTGATGTTTCTTACATTGTACATAAATATAAAAACACTATCACCATGCATATATGATATGCATGTAAATTCTAATGATATTTTCCCTTTCAAAGATATTTCCAAATGCAATGATGCTTTTAGTGACATAAAAAATATACATTCTTTTTTCTCAACTAGAATGTAAGACTAGATTTTCTCTTGAGATGACAAATGGTATTATCATTGAAAATTAAGGTCATTATACTTCCTCACCTCTCCAAATTAAAAAAAATATAATTTTTTAAAAATAAAGTGACACTCTTTTACATTCTCTTCAAGTAATAAATATTGAAAATAAATACGATATTTCTCTCTCTTCTCACTGGAAATGAAAAGTGATAATATTCATCCTTTTCCTAAAAATAAATGTAAATATAACTCTTTACATGAAGTTTATATTTAAATATAATGTGATTAAATTTATACTTTTACTTTAGAACCAATATGTGATGAGGATCCCATGCTATGCAATGATTCCAAATTATGCAATGGTGTTTTCATAGAATGCAATTACAAGCAATGCAATGATATTTGTGATGATTATATTATACTAACATTTAATATTAATAGTGAGTTAAGACCAATGAGTTAATATTTAAAAAACACTACTATTAATATTAACCATATTATTTCCATGATGTATTTCATATGTGACCTCCAAAATCAATTACTTTCTTTAAATTTACAATCTAGATCATGTGGTACTAATATGAATGATAATGTCAATTGAGGAAAAATTGTCACATGAATAGTATTAAATTTTAATTATATAAAAAAAAATCATTCAAATTTTCAATAGTTTGATGGCCATAGAGATCCTAGTAGTCACTTAAATCAATATGTACTTTATTTGTGAAATTTGGAATGATGGATGAATACTATTAAAATATTTCCATAAATGTTTATAACGTGAGGCCTTAGATTGGTTATATAGTCTCATATAGGATATTTAACTTAATTTAATAAGTTATAAGGGGTTTTATTTTACAAATTTAATAAAAAAAGGTTACTAAAACCACATTGGAACATCTTCAAAGTCTAAAGCAAGGTCATGATGACCTTATTGAAGATTACATTTTATAATTTAGGAATACATGATATTATTTGATATATCAACCCTCATATTTGGAAAAATAATTCATCTTTAGTAAGTTTCTTATGTCTCCACTTAAGGAAATAACACTTTAAAATTATTATCCTTCTTTTAAGAGACTTTATATGGATGTTTTAAACTATGTCTTTGAGATCAATGTTGACTCACAAAAAAGTAACAAGCTCAAGTGATTTAAAACCAATTTAATCTAAGAATTAAATTACCCATAAGGATTTGGAACCAATTATATCATATAATAAAATAAATATTCCAATTAGGTCCTTAAACAAGGTAAGAATCAAAGGCGATGGGTCATAAGGAAAAAATTAATAAGAAAGTACTTACTACAAATAAGAATCAACCAATTAAATTTGATAGTTTCAAAGATCAACCAAGATTTAATTGAAAAATAATACTCAATAATAATATAAAAAACTTATATCCTAAATATTATCACCCTCCCCATTGCCTCGAAAGAATGGGAAAAATAACATATTATAACTATTATTATATCAATGGATACAAGGATAACAATTATTATGTATCGCAAAAAAAGATTGAAAAAATTATGGATAGAGGGGTTATTTCATTTAGTAAAGTTTAAAATAATTCAAAAAGCTCCCATTATCCATTTTATTCTACTACTCATCCTAGGAATATTGAGATATCCCAGGATGTTCCTCCCAAGGATCCAATGGTCCCTTTTTCTTCTATGAAAGATAACACTAGGAGAAGATCTTCTAGTTCACATTATACAAGGATTGATGTCTTTGATGAAGTTTTTATGGTAATTTTAGCCCTTATTAGAGGTGAAC
This sequence comes from Torreya grandis, assembly GCA_037957365.1. Taxonomy (NCBI): domain Eukaryota; kingdom Viridiplantae; phylum Streptophyta; class Pinopsida; order Cupressales; family Taxaceae; genus Torreya; species Torreya grandis. Next base: position 121,025 of record JARHVA010004744.1, read on the forward strand.
ATAGAAAATACATTGTTTTAAATGACAAGCAACAATGTAACAAATGCAAATTAGATTTATTAAGGACTTGGGATATAGTGATCAAGATTTATAACATATACACACCTATGAAAATTCTATAGGGCATGCTACTATACTAATTTATCTGGGGACTAAGATAGTTGATATATTTTTTATATACAGAAGACATTTCCACAAAGATATATCAAATTAGGATAATCATGGTTTTAACAAATGGGAGAAATTGTTGATAACAATCTTCTGACTATCTCTTTTACTTTAAAAGAGGATTTACTTACATATCTAAAATATAGAGTAAAAATAAAAAAAGATAGATTCACATCATATCCAACACAAGTGTGGGTACCAAAGATAAATCAAAGAGTCAAATATCAAGGAAAGAAACAAGTAAATAAAATTACACAACAATAACAAGAGAACGAACCATTCAATATTGTCAAGGAATATATACATTAGTCAAATTGAAATATTTGATATGATTATTATGCATAATTTTTATTTTTGAGTGGTTGGTCAGAAAAGTTTTGCACACTCTATATATAATGATTGTTTATTCATTCCACATATGAATTATGCTTAAATTACATACCATTATACATGATTTAATAACTAAGTAACAAACTTAAATTTAAATAAGTAATTCAAATCACATGCTCAAATTAACAAGTTAAATGTGAAAACATGAACATGGAATATAAATGATGACATCATATATATCAATAAATCATTCATAATAATAAGTGTCAATATATAAAGGATGCATGTTTCCCCTATCCTATTCCATCATATAAATACTCATATGAATATGCCCCACTATATACTTGATGACCTTGGGAATAAGACCCACTCCTCTTAAATGGTTAGTATAAATTGGATCCTACCATGCTCCCAATACAATCTATGATTCTTCACCTAGAGATAAAAATGCATAATAAAAATGTTTATCCTAACTCATCACCACTTAAAAATGGTGGAGGCATCTGTTGCCTCCCTAATTGGGCCCTCAACTCACCCATCTCTCTTTCTTTTATAATGTAAGCCACATTTATGATAACAAATTGATCAAATATGGATGCCTCCCACTCCTCATAAATGGTGTTAGGGTGTGGAGCTAAAAACTTCACCAAGGAGCATAGTTTATCAGGTTCGGGTCTACACAGACACCGGCGTCGGTCAGGAGCGATCGACGTCGGTCACAGGCAGTTGCAGAGGCACCGACGTTGGCAGAAGGTCAGCCGACGGCGGTCACAAACAAGCAGCAGGAACTGACGTCGGTTACCTGTGTGTCCAGAAAGCTATTTCCGTGGACAGAAGCGAGTGTTTGCATGATAAGTTTGAGTTGTGGACTCAAGCTCAGATCTCTATTGTTAGCATTACTATTTTTAGAGCCCTTGTTTAAGTGGCTTAACTACTTGTTGGTTGTACATGCTCAAGTCTCCTAATTCTATATGTAGAATTAGATCTTCTTAGCTTTGTAGTAGTTTGTAGTGGATTATTGTAGTTGGGTGAATTATTGTAATTCATTGTGTGAGAAGAACAGTACAGAATTGAATCAATCCAGGCTTGTTGGAGTTGATTGTTCTTGAGAGAGAGAGCTCTTGAGGAATAGAGATCTAGTGAGAGATCTATACATCTAGGAGAGGTGTGGGAGAAAGAAGCTTTCTTCATTTGTATTCCTTTTGTAAAGAGTTTGTTAATACAAGTTTTCAAGGTGTTTTCTTGTATCTCTTGTTCTTGCTATTATGATTCTAATTACTTGTCAATCTGGTTTAATTCTATATTTATTGCTTTCACAATTGTAATCTATTGTTGGATTGATCCCCCAACAAGTGGTATCAGAGCCTTGGTTACAGGTTCAGAGCTTGATAATTGGTATCAAAGTTCAGGTTCACTAACAAGTAGTTCAGATCTATGTAGTGTGTATTGATTACAGGTTCTTACAGGAGTTTCTGTAGGGATTTCTGTTTGAGTGGGAGAAGCAATGGCAGATGAAAGTAAATTAAGAATGGAAAAGTTCAATGGCAAAAATTACCAACATTGGAGAATGCAGATAGAGGATTATCTGTATCAGAAAGATCTCTACTTACCGTTAGGTGGGGTTGCAAAGAAGCCCAAAGACATGGAGGATGAAGAATGGGAAGTTCTTGACAGAAAGGCTCTGGGGTCTATAAGACTGAGTCTAGCATCCACTGTGATATCCAATTTATCACAGGCAAAGTCTACGGTAGAGTTGATGACTACGTTAGCAAATTTGTATGAAAAACCCTCAGCTTCCAATAAGGTATATCTTATGAAGCAGTTATTTAATTTGCATATGAATGAAGGTGGATCTGTTTCTACTCATCTGAATGATTTCAATGGTATTGTGAATCAGTTAAGTTCAGTGAATATAGTGTTTGATGATGAGATAAAAGCTCTTTTGATATTATGTTCTTTGCCTGAGAGCTGGCATGGCTTAGTAATGGCAGTAAGTAATACTGCATCTGCATCAAATATTTTGAAAGTAGAGGATGTTGTTAGTGTTATCTTGAATGAGGAAATACACAGGAAAAGCACAGAAGAGACATCTGGGAACGCTTTAAGTTTTGAGAGCAGGGGAAGGCAAAAAGAGAAGAGCAAGAAAGGCAGAGCAAGATCCAAGTCAAAGGGGAAAGGCAGATCTAAATCTAGAAATGGCAGGAAGCCACAATGCTGGAATTGTGGAAAGATGGGGCACATAAGTAGAGATTGTTGGTCAAAGCCTAAGGAGGACAACCAGCATGAAGGAAAGGAAGAAGCCAATATTGCAGGTATTGCACAGGATGCTTTAATTTTCTCTCTGCATAATAATATAAAATCTTGGGTAATAGATTCTGGTGCATCTTTTCATGCTACTCCTAACAGGGAATATTTCAGTGACTATATCGATGGAGATTTTGGAATAGTGTATCTAGGGGATGATGAGCCCTGTAAAATAACTGGCAAAGGTAAAGTGCAGCTGAAGATGCAGAATAACAACACATGGGTGTTGAGAGATGTGATGCATGTACCTAGCTTGAAGAGAAATTTGATTTCTACAAGAAAGTTAGGGGATGAGGGTTGTACAGTAACTCTCACAGCAGAATCTTGGAAGGTGACCAAGGGTGCACTTGTTATGGCTAGAGGTAAGAGAGAAGGTACTCTCTATTTGTGTAATTGTGTTACTAACAAATCTCCTTCTGTATTATCTACTTCAAATGTGGATGCTAAATTGTGGCACTCAAGGCTTGGCCACATGAGTGAGAAGGGGATGTCAATTCTTAAGTCCAAAGGTATGCTTTCAAATTTAAAAGGCATAGATCTAGAGTTTTGTGAGCACTGTGTATTTGGAAAATAGAAAAGGGTTAGTTTTCTCAAAACTGGGTCTACTAAGAAGAGGCACAAGTTGGAGCTTGTTCACACAGATGTGTGGGGACCAGCTCAGGTTGCTTCTATTGGAGGATCACAGTACTATGTATCTTTCATAGATGATGCCACAAGGAAGGTATGGATCTACTGTATTAGAAGAAAATCTGATGTATTTGATACTTTTAAAGTTTGGAAATGATTTTGCACAGAATATATGAAGGATTTTAAAAATTTCAATCAACGTGTATGGGATGATGATGAAGATGAGAGAGTTGTAGGTGAAGTATTATAAGGCAATGGATATCACTTCAAGCTATCACATCAAGAAATAAGTGTGATACATGCCTATATTCTTCAAAACACATCTTCATTCGATAAATGGCATAGGTAAAAAAAATTACACAATAATTTATTTACTCAATTGTATTTATAAATTTATATTATTAATCTTACTATTTGTATGTTAATATTCTATGTATAAAATATGAAGAAGAGAATCAAGCTTGGATGCAACATCTACCTCAAAAGCAGAGGCATCATGATTTGATTAGAGGTGATTCTTTTCAAAAATTTGAAGAATGGATTGCTAATGTAGTCAATGATGCAAAATAAGAAGGTCAAGATATAACAATGGAGGAAAGTGAGCTTTAAAAATATCCACATTTATGGGCTATGCATTTTAGTGGAATGTGGGCCTATGGTAGTCATTTAAGAGTGGAAAAAAAAGACAAAGGAAAGACAAATTGTGATTATGTTGTTAGTGTTGAATTTATTCATGAAATTGAGAAGAAATTTTATATTGGATTCATCCAAGACATTATTCAAGTGGATTTTGGTGAAAACAGTCCTATATTATTAAAATGTAAGTGGATCCAACCATCTATAGAAACTGAGAAGAGATGAGTATGGATTTATAGGTACAAATACAAGATGATTTTTATCAGAGACATATGAGCCATATGTTTCCCCTCTTCAAATGAACCAATTATTTCTAATTGATGATGGAGGAATCCTAAGATGGTCGTATGCCATTCAAATAGAGTCTCATTCCAAATAAAAATTCATGAAAGTTGTTGATATAATGCCTGATGGGAAATATGTTAATTTAAAAGAAACATTCAAAGAAATGGATGAAGATGATGATGGAGTGTTTGAAGAAGATATTTTGATTACCAATGAAGAGATTGGGAGAGATAATGTATTTCATGTCATATATGAGGATGAGGAAGAAAATCAAGTAAATACAAATAGGATTAAACAAGATTCATAAGTGTCAATATTCAGTTGAAACAAGGGATAACCATATTGATAGTTTGATACTTGTAATTGTAAACATCTTCTTGGTTTTTCACTACAAATTATTTTTAATCTATAAACTGAACTCTATTTTAACTTTTAATTTTACCTTATGAACTCAATAAATTTTTACTAATTCAAGTTGCTAATTTATACATTATTATTTATTTAGACTTTAGGAAATGAAGAAAAGGATTGTAAGGCAAAAATTATTTGATGATAGTGGTCATAATTCTGAAATTTCATTGACAAATTATGAGTGCTTTTGTAGAGAAAAAGTGGCCAAGAATAATGAATATTTATTATGTCTTGGTTTAACAAACATGCAAGTTGTAAATCCATTAAGTAGTATATTATTTATTTAATAGTGTTTAATGAAATTTTATACACAAAAGCTTTATGTATATAAGACATAATATGATAATTTTTCTTTTATAGGCACAAAAAAGAGTGAAAAAAATGTGGAGAAAAACAAAAGGAAATAAAAGATACAGTGCCACCATCTCATAGAAGCCAATGCATTTGTGATTCAACAAATGTAGTTCATGAAAACAATAGTTGTGATGATGTGAAACCTAATATAGCACATGGTGATGTGTGTCCTGATATATCACATGGTGATGTGAAACATCATGATGATCTCTTAGCACAAAGTCTAAGAGAGATTATTGAAAAAAATTAGAGCAAAGGAACAACAGTTTGGAGATGATTTATCCAACATTAAAGGACATGTTTGAAGTGAAATATATGAAGATCGATATTGATATACCTACTCATGCCACACCTGATGTGGCCAAGGAGAATGAAGTTTTGGTTAATGAAAGTCATGAAGAGAGACCCCTTGTATTTGTTGTGCCTCAGAGTGCACCTATTTCATTTAGAACTTTTGATGGAACTAGTGAATCAACCACAAATACTGGTAGTGGTTTAATAGAAGATGTGTCTAATTTTATCAAAAGACAAAGATTGAATCAAGATTTTTATAGATCTATAGATAAGAATGCAAAATAAATAAAATTAGAAGGCAAGAAACCATTCTTGGTTGAGGTATTGAGAGATGGTGAGCCCATTAGGCCAAATGCTACAAAATGGGCCTTTGAGTTGGGTGAAAGATGTAGGGCCCATTTAGATATTTTAAAATCAAATTTTGAAGATCAAGATCCATGAACTATAAAAAATGTTGTACAAAAATGGAAAATGCTTTTGAGACTACTAGTGGACAAATATCTAGAAAATATTACAATAAAAAGATGAGAATTTTGATGAACAATTTTAGATACAATTACAAAAAATTAATCATGGAGGGAAAAGAGAGGTTAGAATCCACTCTATCTCCCAAATAGTGGGAGGCATTGAAAGAAATTATGCATTCCAAAGAATATTTGGAAAGGAGTAATAGAGGCAAGAGAGCAAGAGATAATGTGAGGGATGGATATATATTTCGTCGAGGTGGGTTGCAGCCAAAATAGATAAATTTACAGTAAGTGTATGGATTTTTGGTTTAATTTATATTGTGTTATTTATTTTGATTTTTTATTGAACTAACTATATGTTGATATTGACATTGTATTTTAGGTGGAAAACAGTAATAAATAAGTAGGTGCAGAAGATATTATCAATTATATGGTAGCACTAGATTGACCTAGTAAATCTAAGAGTGGGATGAAGTGGAAATATAGTTCATCAATAGAGTTTTCACATCCATCTATTAAATTCCTAGTAGGAGCCTCTCTAGATCATGTCAACTCAAACGAAGGGTACCAATAGGTAATGAGTTGTATATTTGGTCTCATTCAATAAGTTTTGTAGTTGGTTGCTTCTGTTAACCCTATAATTTCTACATATAATGAACATAAATCTATGGATTCAGCTACGGTAAGAGGCTCTATTGATCTCATTTATTCTTGTTTGGAAATTCTATATACAAATGCCTCTTAATATGTAGATTATTGAAATCTGAGCGTAGGAGAATCCAACCCAGTTTCTTTATCATTGGAGAGATCTAGAAAATGTTCTTTTGGACAAATTTATAGCTTGCATTCTATAATTAACTATTGAATTCTTTGTATATTTTTTTCATGATGGATAAACCTCATGCAGAGCAATTTTATCAAAGTAGCAGTAAAACAAAAACACCTTCATGATGTTAATAGAGTTGTCGATATTGATAATGATCATGATGAACTGGACAAGAATGTGTAACATAATGATCATAGTTGTGTTGAATTAGTTGAGGTAATATAATAGTTGTTAGTTATATGTCCCAATGTTTTATCATTCTTCATGATTAAAATTTTATTTTAACTTAATAGAGTTTAATTTACTATTAACTATTTCCACAATACTTGCTTCAATCTTGTTTTGGAGGGATTTGAGACTCATTTCCGTGTCTTGGAATAATCTTCTATTCCATTCCTTCAAGAGTTCCCAGATTATAATTTTGGGAGTTATCAGCCATAAACAATGATAATTATAATGTCTTTTGATATTGGACCAGTATTGAAACAAATTCATTATATCATCAGGAAGGGCACTCTTCCATCCTAGCTTCATGTAAAACCACCTCCAACATTCAAAAGAGAATTGATAGCCAAAATCTTCTCCCTTTAACTCACTTCAACTCTATCATATCACAAATTTCCATCAACTCCTTATGAATCCCCTTTCCTTAGGTCACCATTTTCTTCTTGAAGAACAAGAATCAGTTCAAATTTCCTTGGCAACTCTGTATGTGACCATTACCCCACTCCAATTTTATAATATAATGTGTGTTTTATATCTTAATATAATGTGTATTTTTTTATTTTTTAAGACATTTATTAATAAAATCTAAGGGGATAAAGTCTAGGTGTTGCATCCATTTGATGGTGCTATTATGGATATTGGGCAAATTCACTCGCTATCTATTGTACATGGAGTCAAATTGAAAAGAACAAGAGATGTAAATGCAAATATTTTAAAGGTCACAAGTAACATACCCCTTGATTATGGATACAAAATAGATGGAACTATCCATTTTAAAGAGAAATAAGGAACTTTCAGATGGTGGCCACTAAAATATTTGATAAAAATGACATAGTTGATATTTATCATGTATTAACTATTAGACAACTGGGCCCACTACTTTATGCAATAGTTTGAATGTGTTGTTCATGGATATTATTAGTGTTTTTTCTCTATTTTTGAGCTATATAATCAAAAAAAGGCATCGTAACTCAGTTTTCTCAGTCATAACACTGAGAAACACACTTTGTATTAACACATTTTTCAAAGCAAAGACACATATTTTTGTCTTGTATCTACTGTAAGAACACCTTTTATCAATAAAATTTTAGTATTTTACCTTCGTAATAGTTATTTAATTATGTGCAAATGATTGATTGATTATGTTTTTCTATGTTTTATGTCATATATTTTAAACTCTCATCATTATTTCATATGTTTGGTGGCACCTATATCTAATACCCAAACATTTATTAATTCATCCTGAGTTTAAAATTAGAGTAAGCTATATTACCTAATGATGTAAATGTTGATTCAAGAGAAATATTCATGGATTCATCATACTCATACTCTACATATTGAGTAGAATAATATTTACGCATTTTATGTGGCTTATGAATAAAATTAAGGATCACTGCCATACAACACGAGCCATTTGAAAGTCTAATGGCCACATGAATCTAGGACTATTATTAGTGCTTTTATTAGAGGTGACATAATTAATTTTCAATGTAATTGGAGATAATTTTCTTATGCCTAATATTAAGGTACTCTTATTAATTAATTGGAGGTGACTTAAGCAATCTATAGCCTAATTAGAATTACCTTTCCTATACTTAATATAACAACTTAAATGTTTTCATACTCTTGTCAACTATAAATTAATGAATAATAAGTATAGTATGTGACAAATCTAAAATAGGAGTCTAAAATTTGGCATCTCTTTGCATATATATATATATATATATATATATATATATATATATATATATATATATATATATATATATATATATATATATATATATATATATATAAAATATCTATACTAATACTACTTATGTATCTAATGGAAGCTGAAAAGATACTCTATGCTATAGAATGTAACAAGTAAAATAGTGTAATGGGTGTCTGTAATCATCATTTTTAATCCATATTGAAGGTTTTCTAAATTTTTCTTTCAAGAAGTGAGCATTTTAATTACATCAATTATATTATTTTGATATTATAAGTCTATAAAGAGGGTGTAGAGCCCAAGTATAGAAAGCCCAATGGGGTAGAAAAATAGGCCAAAGGCCACTAACAACTAAATAAAAGTGGGCAAACAAAAGGAAAACAAGAAATAACAAATAGACTAGGGATTAACCATAACAAAAACACTATTTTTAATTGATTAAATCTTTATAATCTTCTTTGATGAACTTGAGAAGGTCCTCCATGCTATAAAATTTTCCTTCTATATCTTTATCTTCCTCCAAGAGTTCATACAAAATCAATACGGAAGAATCCGCACGATGGACAACTTTCAAGAAAATAATGGTTAGCACCTTCATTTTATTTTGAAGGAAGCGTAAACCCTTCTTCACTTCCTCTAACTCCCTTTCAATCTATCTCTCCTCTTCATTGATATCCATGAAATCCTCCTTATCAAAATCACAAGTGGATTTATTCAGATCCTCAAAATAGCTAGTTCCCTCCTCCAATTGTTAATCAGGATTAGTTTTATCTTTTAATTCACTTGCTTCATCCCTCAGATCTGAGGTAGAAGGATCATCCACAGTCTTTACCAATGAAAATTTCCCCCTGCTAGTCTCTTAGATCTCCTAATATTCATCTTTCTTTTCATACAAGTCTAAAATTTTGCCCTTGCTAGTCTCTAGGTGCTCTTTATCAATGGCCAAATTCTAAGGCCCCACCCCCACCACTTTCTTATTCTTACTCTTTCCCTAAGTGATCTTATCATAATTGATTTGAATAATTTATTTCCTCTTTTTATTTCCAAAAAAGGAAGGGTTATTTTTTAGCTCCCATAGCCCTTCGACAGGCAGAGAGTGAGAAGTGTCGAGGGATATAAAAGTTGTAGCTATCAAGGAGGGGAAACTAGAGTCCAAATAAAGAGGGGAAAAGCTTTCAAACTTATAGGATAGGTTTGAAGAGGGGGGAACAAGGTTCTTGGAAAAGGGTAGGCAACCATGGGGACCCACTCTCAATGGAATGTGATATTCATCAGGGTTGCTATCATGGGAACTATCTAACACCTGTGATTTTAAAAGATTAGAGGGACACAACACAAGGTGAAATTGATAAAGCATATAGATAAGACCTTGGTGGAGTAGAATGGTGGAGGCAGCTAGGTTTTTTTACAAGGAATTTTTGATAAACCTAATAGATGTCTCTAGGGATAACATGAGGAAGAAGGTGAAGTTAACCAAAACCTTGTGATGAAATTGATTGAAAATAGCATAATGGTAATGATAAAATCACTTAAAATGACCTTCAAGCATAAAATATTTCATGATGGTGAAGCATACCTTATCCCAAGGGTTAAACAAGCTCTCTCTATCAAAGCCTCTCTACAAATTCATCGACATTTCTCCTTCAATGAAGAATTTTTTCAACCCCTCCAAGTCTTTAACTTTGGTGAGTCTTTTAATTATTCTACCCTCATAGCATAAACCTATGACCTTAGTAATTGACTCCTCACTAAAAACAAACTCTATACCTCCAACCTGAACTTTATGGTCACCATCCCAGCTCAAAGTAAATTGAATGGAGATGCTCTCATCATATCCATTTAGACATTAAATAAAATGAGAAATTACACCTTCATAACATATACTCTAGAGCATAACATCTGCTTTGGTTTCATCATATGATAATAGTTTAGTTCTAACTCTTTCTCCTCCCATGACTGAAAGCTTAACCAAATTGTTGCATGACTGAAAAGGGACCCAAACCAAAGTGAACTACCACCAAGGATATTTAACTAAAAAATAATTAAAAAATATGGAAGATTTTAAATCCCACACCCAATCTTTAGTAAAATGCAGGCTAATCCTATAATTATTACACATGTGAATTAAAGAGCTTTTTAGGATTTGCCTTGTGAGAACGTGCCTTAAAATATTGAGGCTACCTCATGTGATATTGATTTTATTTGATATATTACTATATTGAATTTTTAGTAGTTTTTTAATCATGTATTACCTCATGTGATCTCATTATATTATTATTTCAAAATACTCATAAAAAATGTGATCATGACACAATGATGACTCGTGTGATCTCATTATATTGCTGTTTCAAAATACTCATAACAAATGTGATCATGACACAATGATGACCAATGAAATGAATGAATAAAAATGATTAAATATACTACCAAATTGATCAAAATGATGATTAAAATTAATGACTAAATACATTACCCATGGATAACAATTAGTAAATAAAAATGACTAAATAAGTGATCAGTTAACAATAATCAATGACTAAATATATTAGTGAATAAAAAATGACTAATAAGTGATCATATTATAACAATCAATGACGAAATATACTACCAAATCAATCAATCAAAATAACTAATAAATTACTAAAATGGTTTAGTCATCAATTTTGTCACCTTATAAATGACTGGCAATAAAGTACTAATGGTCACGTGATCATGTTTGGTCATTTATATGTAGTTTTTAGTAGTTTTTAAATCATATATTGTTATTTCTATACTAGTGGATATTGGATATCCTAAATAAATCTTTGATATAATCAAAATTGAATCACTAATCATACATGAAAGTACACTAATTTCTTATAAATATTTTGTGTATAATGAACCTCAAAAGGTTATATAATTAACTATGGAAATGGTGGGGTTAGAGGAGGAAATGCCTCTAGTTGAGAAGGATACTCATATGAAATACCTAAAATTGTGACCACCTTATTGTAATGTATATACTTGACATATATATTTATTGAAGATGATGTTTCAAACACATTATGTATCCAAGGGCATCCTAAAAACATGTAAAGTACACCTATAATCTATAAAATTAGGAATACATTAGAAACAAGTGTAGGACCACATTAAGTGGCAACATAATACACCCAATAGGGTTTTGTTTCTTTTCATCAAATCATTTGAGTATCCTTGTATTTATAAAATCCTCATACATACTCAAGAGTATTAATAATTTTCATAGTACAAATGTTTTCACTTGAACCATTGTATACGATGACACTATATAAAAGTCACAACTATATGCAAGCTTGTATAAAAAATGATGTATAAGTAGGATCATCATCCATAATCTCACTATCATCAAATATAATTTTAGGTTGTATTATTTATATTCTTGTAAGTGTGTTAATAATAACATCCAAAGGGTGATCATATGTCGAAGGAGGAGCATATGCAATGCATGTGATATGCACCTACGAATTAGACTTAGTTTATGTTTTTGCATGATTTAGAAAAAGGATTGAAAAATATTTTAAAATTTGCATTCCCATTTGGTTGTGGTCCTAAATCATTCATAGGTGAGTTATGTTCAATGAGATCTTGAATAGTATGTATGAACACAAAATATCTATTTGTATAATTCCCCTTGCATCGATGATGGTCACAATATACATAATTTTCAAGTCATTTAAGTAGATGCATACTCATATCATCGTATTTTTATGGAGGGATAGATACAAGGTTACAATGAAGTAACTTTTACATGATATTATAAGGATATTTAGGTAATTGTGAAAATTTCCTCATTTGTTGATTGGATAAGACAAGTCTATTAGTAGGTTTTGACACTACATTAACTATTATTGTTGTCTCATTATTAACATCATTTGATTTGACCTTGTAACTTGGTCTACTTTGAAAATTTGTAGTTGAAGTAATTGTAGTGTTAGCCACATGATTTAGATTATTTAAAGATATAAGCTTAAATGATCAATCTCCAACTATATAACATAGCTCACCAAATTATTTGAATCTTTTAAACATAATAGAATCATGGAGAGGGCCAACTAAAATTTTATTTAATATATATTGTAATTCATTGTTGGCCATATGATTTGTTGTTTTAGACATCATGGTTTTCAACCAAAGTACATAGTCACTTATTGGTTCAATCTATAATTTCTTGAGATTTTAAATTTATGCATAACATAATTTCTCATTGATATCGATTGAAAAATGTGCTAAAAAATGATTGGCCAAAGTATTGAATTCCTTAACTAATTGGAATAGGAGATCATAAAACTAATGCAAAGTCCTTAATGATTCATAGAAATAACTTAGTTAGTTATTTATCATTGGATGTATAGTTCAAGCATGTTATGTGCAAGGTCATTATGTGTTAGTCTAGATCACCTTTACCATCACATAATGTAAGCTTATTAGCTATGCAACCTATAGGTAATGGATAAGTTGACATATTTAGGGATAATGTATTATGAAGTAAATCATGAGAATCAATCAAATGAATTTATCTATAAGAACCCTATATTAACTACAAAGCCTTTTCCTATAGATATTTAACAATATGCATGAGGGATTGTGTAGTAAGCATGGGTGGCAATGTCACAAGCAGTGATTTTGGGTGTACATAAGTCTACCATGTAAGCATATGGATATTAATTTGAGGAAAAAATAGTGTTTCTAACACACTATTAGTGGGCATCAAATGTGTATATAAAGGTGTAGACATATAAATAGTAGTAGTGGTATGGCCACCTATGGTAGAATAAATATCTTTAAAAGGTATATTAGTATCAATTAAGGGTTTATGTTGTTGGTTATAAAATATGACAACCTTAAAAATATTTTTATATTCATCTCTTATTACATATAAAAATGCATCATGCACTTATGAGTTCATTTTAAGACATTTAGTTTATTACCTTTCATCTATGCCATCAAATCTACATTGAAAGTCGACATTAACATACACAATATGTATCTACTCCATTATGATTATGAAGGAAAATAAGCTATGAAAATTAGTATTCAATATATAAATTTGAAACCCTAAAAAAAGAAAGATGGAATATTAAGGGAAAAGATAGGGTTTTCTTATATTCTAGACAAAATGCAGGTTTACCAGTATGTTTTACCTTATTTTGGATTATTGAAATCTAATATAACTTTTAAACTATTAGATTGGCTAACATATTAAAATAAAACATTTATATATATGATAAATCAGAATATTATTGAGCAATTATAACTTAATATAAATAGAAATGACCTAATGGATTTTGATATTTAACATGTTACTACTCTATGCAAGTCTAAGAATTAATGTAGGTGGATAAAAGACTTGAAAATAGATCGAAAGTTTCTCAGATTAGGAATAAGAGTGTCTAGATATATTTGGATGATTTTGTTATTATCTAGATATTTGCATTAATACAAAGGTGTTTGTTATTTTTTTAATATTCCTAATAAGTTATGCCTCACTATTTTTATACATGTAATTGTTCCTAATTGAAACATATATTCATGTGCAATATCAAATTCTCACTACGTGCACAATCCCAAAAAACCTATCTCCTTCACTTTGAAACCATACATTCTCTTTCGAAACTAGGTTTATGTCAAAAAAGGGTAATAAATATGGGTTCATCTAACCTCAACCACTCCCTAATGAATGCTTAAGTGTTTCCTATGTATATAATAGTCTAAGGAGGGAAGTTAAACCACACATAGTTTTACCTATTAGGTTCATGTGTGTAATGATGCTCATTTTATGAATGTAACCTATAATATATATTTCAACACTTGAAAATAGAAAACATGGATTAGATGAAGTGCTTAAAACTTGTCTAGGGCATGATCATTGTGACTAATTTATGAATTAGGAATTTTAAGGCAATCTCTTTGAATGTGAAAGTGATAGAATTAGATTCTTTAGTGCTTACTTGATAGTTATAAATCATGTAATATAGGCGAATAATATTAGACCTATTGTGTATTTATATAGGTTTCTTTGGGTAACTTATCATTCTAAGGACATGAAAAACTTATGGGTCGACCCATAAAGGTAATTTAATTTTGAAAAATGTTTGTTTCTTAGAATATGGATAGGTTCAACAAAATTTGATGCCTATATAATTTTTCATCCATATGAGTCTAGAAATTTTGTTTGAAAGACAATAATATTTATTTGAAGATCAAGAGATAGTCAGAGTATGATAATGAACATGTTAGGCATAGACTAGGGAATTAATGTAGGTGATTCATAGAAAATAAAGAAGTTCAAACCCATAGAAAGAAAGTGTGTATGAGAGAAGGATAGGAAAGATCCATATATGTATGAATAATTAATGTGAGGTAGATATAAGTCAAGACTAGATTTATAAGTGTTTAATACTATATTTAAGTGTCTACACCTTGATTACATAATAGAATTGAATTTAGTAGATGTTAGTGTCAAGGAAGTAGAGTTCACTTCAAATTCTTCTTGGATATAGATTATACTTCATTCAATGGGACATATTCAAGCAAAGGTATTTCATTTTCATCACCATTGATATTTTCAAACATTAACTTATCATTTGAATCATCATGAGCTTCATTTTGAATGTTATCATCATACCTTGACAAAGGTGGATACTGATTAGTTGACACATATGTTTTCTCAAAATAAGATACAATACTTCGTATCCTTGAAGGTATTACACTTGTTTGATTTCTTAAGGTTTCTCAGTTACCTATTATTTTACTATAAGGAAATTTTTTATATTACTGTTAAAGCTAAATTTCCAAAATAACATCATATACCTATAAAATATTTACATGCTTGTAAAATCATTGCAAACATCTAAAAGCATCACTTGCTTATAAAAACATCAATTATGTAACAAAGTATTGATGTTCTAAAAATTCATTGTGGGTAGTGGAAAAACATTGTACATTGGCAAAATAAACACCAGAATTAGAAAATGATCGCAAGCTTAGAAACTCATCACATGGTTGGAAAACATAGAAAACTTAGAAAAGCATCATAGGGATGGAAAAGTGTTATAAGATTAGAAAAACATTATAGGGATGGAAAAACATCATGAGCTTATAAAAATATCACTTTATGGAAAACCATTGTAGGACGTAGAAAGACTTCACTTGTGTAAAAACATCACATTGATGGAAACACATTGCTAGCTTAAAAAATAATCTCAAGGATGAAAATCATTATGGAGTTGAAAAACATCTATATTTGATAAAAGTTGATAAATGTATAAAATTTAAAAAATGATCATAAACATGCTTAATATTGGATGAATATATTTACATGTATGTTGTAAACTAAAATGATGGAAGAGTTTTAAAATAGATTAATATACTCTAATTGCCATCCAAAATCACTTGATTTAATTATAGGTTGAATCACCTATTTATTAGATCCTTTTATACTCATTTAACAACACTGAACTCTAAACTTTCAAAGTATAAAAATAGTGTTTAATTTTAGTTTTATATTACTATATTTATTACATTTGGGTTGGGTATGACTCAAAAAATTAATTACATTTCTAAATATCCCTCAAAATTTTTGGTAAGTATGGCCCAACACCCATAGAATGTGTGTTGATCTAAAAAACATTCAAAATCCTAGACCATTGGTTTCTTATGATCTAAAAACAAAACTCCATTGGGATTATAAATTGTTTGTCTACTCAATTAGGAAATAGTAACCTGTATGGGGTTTTTGGTGAAATAATGTGTAGCTTGACATTACCCACACAACCAATACCAAGTTTAGAAATCCCAAATATTCATCTAATTATGAATATTTATCGCTAAAAATTCCCTTCATCTTAACCTTGTTCTTATCATTGGAATTTTGAACATAAGTTTGGATCCCTCAATAAATAAAAGATGGGTCAAGAATTAATTAGAGTTATATATGTCTTTCTTTAGTTTAATTTTTTTACTTTCATTTATTCATATAATTAATATTGATTTTTTAATTGGAATGCATCGATATATATTATTAAAATAATAATAATAACAATATGGTCACAAAAAAATGGCCAAATGGTATACAGGATCCAAAATCCACATCAATAAAAAAACACAAATCAAAACAAAAAACTATTTGTAATGCCCATAAACTTAAAAATTACAAAATTACACAAAAATAAATTAAGGAACATATCATTAGGCAAAGTAATTGACATATAAGGTGGTGGATATAGATCATCCTTTGGATTTTGGGCAATCCAAAAAGAAAGATCAACTGAAGGACCGGGCACCACCCAACCTTCGTTAGTGGTCTAAAGGGGTGCAAGAGAAAATTTTATGCCCCAAATAAAAAGTGATTGAACATAAATACCAACAAGATCACCCTTGCATAGGAAATATCCATCTTGATAGGCCAGTGGAGGGCTTCTCAAATTGTGGTGGAAAATGCCAACCACCTCATTGAGGAGAAGTGAAGAAATGACTATAGATGTGAGAGTGGATCCATTGACACTTACGAACTAGAGGAGGGAAGCCATGAGGTGGTTATTCTAGGGGAACATAGCTCACAATGTAAGGAGAATTTAGCCATTGGTTGCGCAACTCCTTCAAGTGTTGAAACTTAATTGTCACCTTTTCAACTTGAGCTTAGATTTGTATAAGAATTCAAGAGATAACAATCACCTTTTCATTAACATATAACTATAAACATGGTTATTCATTGTTAAAATAGACAATTTTATAGATTTCCATAGCTAAAATAAAATTGTAGCTCTAAAAAATATCCATATACAAGTAATGTATGATGGTGTATGCACCTAAATTTGCTCATCTACATTATTATCACTAATATTCCTATTAGTCGACACTAATTGCATCTAATTCAATTTATCCCATTAATATTCCCCTTCCATAGTCATTTATCTAATACCCCCCTCTTTTATTCTCCTTCATATATTAACCTTAGTCATCCCACTATTTCATTAATTCTTCTTAATCCCTATTATCCTATTCTAATCCTACTTACCTATTATTTGGAAATTTTAAATTCCCAATGACCCCACCTACTAGTCTATACCCTCACCTATCCTACACCCCTGGTCCCTAATCCTCACCTAATCCCCATCTAACCCCTTTCTAAGCCTAATTAACTCCTAAGAAGGTTTTTAGACTCCTCTAAATATAGAACCTTCTCCAAACCTCACTCTCCTCTCTAGAAGCCTCCAACTCTAGAGGCTTCCAAGGAATTTAATATTCCTTATATAATTCCTATCCATTGGATCTCATCCAACTTCAAATAACAACCCTTTATCTTCCCTCCATAATGTATTTAACCAATACTCCTCCTCCATAAAAGACCATCTATCATTATCATAACCAATCCATGCTAGTCCATGAATCAAGCATTCATCATCAAAATACAATATCATGACATCATAATGTCAATTTGAGTCAAGGTAATTCTAATTCCAATCTTCTTATTTTGAATCCATTTGATCTTGGTTTAAAATATTTAGGATTTAGGTTTTAAATGTTTTTTTTTGAATTGTATATTTGCCCATTACATTTAATTCTAATGGATTTAGAATTTACCTGGTTGTTTAAGATTTGAGTGATTGAATTATGTATATTTAATATATAGATCTCAAAATTTATGCTATATTTTGGCAACTACGATGGGATGGGTTCCCTCCCCAAACTAATAATTTTGAATCCTAGTGTTTGTTTTTGCTAACTTGTAGGATCAATTAGATCAAAGAAATCTTGAAAATCTTAAAATTTTGCATGTACAGGTTGTAGTCATGATATTACACTAATAATCATGACATTGTCATAGGTAGTAGTGATATTGCCCCCATAAGTTGTGACTTTTTCATTACATCAAATTTAACTGCTAACCATTTATCTTAATCATGTACATTTTTAAAAACCCATTAACAATATTGTGACCCATGATTAGTGATTTTGTTACACAAGTCACAATTTTGTTAACCTGAGTTATGATTTTGGTAACCACTAATGGTTTGTCCTTAGTAGGTTTCCATGTTTAAAAAAAACCATGTCTCCTTGAGTCATGACTTTGTCCTACCATACATGACTTTATTGATGATAGTTGTGATATTTTAACTCTCAAATGTAGGGCTTGAATTATTCTGTTTTACATTGTTAATTATTATTCTATCTGACTCTTGTATTCTTATTTTATCTATTCCTATGTGTTTTTATATGTTTTGACTCTTTGTGTGCAAGATAGGTAAATCTGACTAGGAATCAAGTAGCTATTTTCCATTGGAAAATACCACAAATATTAAAATCATGATATTATCTTGGTAATCATGGTATTGGGCCCGTGAGTCATATTATTGTAGTCTTCCATAAAACCATTTACAAATGACCCTTATCAATTAATTTTTAGAGTCTATCTTAGAATCCTATGTTATTTTAGAGGATTTTTGACACCGTATTATATTCCATCTAATATTTTCAAGGTTTTCTTTATTTAAATCTATATCTATTAACTAGCCCTAATTTGTATCAAAGTTTTGTCTTTTTGCTATGTGATCTTTCTATAGGGACAATAGGGAACGAGGCCAAGGTAGGAGGAGTTAATTGAAGATAATTATAAAACATAGGCCTTACCCCTTTTCTCATTTTTGATGAAACCTCAAGTCTTGAGTTGTGCTATTGTTTTGTAGAATCATGATTTTGCAGACATAATAGTAATTTTGTAATCCTGGTCTAATCCTATTTATTTTTGTCATTATGTATATTGGTTTTTGATTTTGGATCTTATAGAGTACAAATTTAACTAAAATTACTCTTTTAGATTTTTGGATTCTATTCATTTTGGTTGATATATCATCTTAGTATCTTTTTGGATAAATTTTGAGTATATCATGAACATAGGTTTGAAAGTCATCTAAAAATAACCAGATCAATCTGTTACCTGTATGCTCATTTGTCTTTGTCAAATATAAATTTATAAGTTTTGTCATTTCCAACAATATCTCAACTCATGATTCACTAATAGTCATGATTTTTTAGTCCCCAATCATGGTTTTGTAGTTTATCACAAAAACCACAATTATCAAATTATAGTAAATAGTGATATTGTCTATCTCAATCATGTGTTTGTCTATTTAACCATGGTTTTATAGGTGAATACCATATTTAATTAATATTTGAAATACCATAACTCATTATTAGTATTTTTATCCCACCCAGTCATAACTTTGTAGTCTCTGGTTGTGTGTTTGCTCTATGCATTCACGGTTATACAGAGACTGATGGTTTTGTAGAAAATCATCAAAACTACTAACCTTTTTATTTCAAGACCCCTATCTTGTGTGCCAAATTGAACTAATAACCCATGGGCTTGTAGGTTTCTTATCAAAAAATCCATTTGGCACTTTAAAAATCAATTTTGATTATCTATTTTGTCTTGTATATATCTTTTTTTGTAAAAATAATTCTTTGTATATATTTGTGTTTGTGTGTGTTAACTTGTTTCATATTATGATCTTCACACATAGTTAATTAAATAGGTTAATTAATAATTTCATGTGTTTTGATTATTTATCAATCCCCCCCCTTATAAGATAACACATGACATGGAATTGATCCCCATGTACGGGCTTAATATATAGGGATTAGTGTCATGGATTTCATCACCACGTACTGACCAAACTCTATATTCTAATCGAGTATAAAAATTAGGGATAATTATCATTAGGTTAAGTGGTTGACCCCATACAAGTCATCCACAAAGGGGATGAGTTAATTCTATAAACTAGGCATTATACAATACCTTACATGGATTTGGGCCTTGTTGTACCTTTGTGTATATATGGGACACACCTAGAACCTCATTTATATACCTAGACTAGGACCTTTTGACTAAAATAAGTGTAACACAGTAGGAGTTAGTATCAGCTTACAATTAACCATCGAATGCAAGTGGGGTTGATAGAGTTTAGTTGATACCATAATGGGTCATCAGCCTACAAACTCACCTATGAAGCTATTGGATGGTGTAGGAATCAAGTTATACACCCTTGAGTTTACTAATCATATGTTGTGTGGCTTGCTTGTTTGGGTGTGTGTTGTGTTATACCCATGTTGTTTGTGAGTTGAGTCAGTCTTTACCCCAAACCTACATGCCTATCTAGGTCTTTGCAAATCATTTTATATCCTTACCTCATCATTCTATCATTGTGTACATACTTATCCCATCATCCTTTGTACATATCGTCTTATAACCTCGCCTCTTATACATCCTCATCATCATCCATATGTATATTTTTTTTATCCTTTCTCATCCCATATATTATCTTCATCCTATCCTAGGATAGTCACACCCCCATCACCCACATCTCATCTTGAACATCCTTGTCATCATCCCATTGTATATCCCTCATCCCTTCTTAGTCTTACTATATCTACCTCATCATTGATCATCCTCCCATTAACTACATATCTTAATCACACCTTGTTTAGTCTTCCACATCTTATCATAAGTCCATCATATATCCTTTGTCTTGACCTTGTCCTCATCACCCATCTAGTCTAATCTCATCCTCATCTTATCCTAGTTGGCTTTAGAGGTCACATACAGGTTTAACCATCCCCATCTCATCCTTTATCCTTTTATCAAAATCTATCATCATACTTATCCTTTTCCCATCATCTCAACCATCTTCATCACATAATCCTAACCTAGCCCATATTGAGAAAAATTCAGCCAAGGCTTGAGTTATATTATCCTATCATCCTAATCCACTATCACTCATCCCATTAGTTAGATCTCTAGTCAATATTCTACTAGCATCTTACCACTTTGTCAAATTTCAATCTAGAAAATCCATAATCAATCTAGTCTCTATCATCCTTGATTACTCATAACTATCACCCATCACTCATCACCTTTCTAGTTTGAATATAGGTACCCACAAAATCTCTAATCCTTTTTCTAGCTTGATAACTAGACATTGTTGATAGGTTGTAAGCACCTATTTCACTATCGGTCTAAAATATGATCCTAATCTTTAATCCATTCATCCATCATCACCTAATCATACTATCTCAATCATTTTGACCTATTTTGTTTAAGTACCCCATCCAATCCTTAAACTCCCTCCCATCATCCATCTCTTATCATTCATCCCCCATGGAGCTAGAACCCACTTTCATAGACCAACACATAGATCCCAATAAGGATGAGATACTCTTATGGCTTATACTAATGAGTGTACCACTCCTCCAAGGTGTTAAACCCCTTCAAATCATTTCACCTCCCATCCAAACCCCATAATGTGAGTCTCATACCAATTCTCCATCCACTAGTCATAAACCATTATCTACCCCTTTCCATACTAGCAAAGGGAATCCAATCTTGGCCACCTCACCTACTTATATTCCATTCACCCAGTCTCATCAACAACCATCTGATCATAAGTCCAATGATTATACATCTAAGTCACAAAGAGAAGTGGCTCCCTACACCACCTTCCTATATCCTTGAAATCCCTTATTAAACAATTAGTCACCGCCAACATGATGGTTTATCCACTTATCTGACATCTTGATCCTACTACGCCTACACCCTCTTGGTATAATTCCAATTAATGTTCTACATATCACTAAACTTGGGGGTATACCATTAATTGACGTCAACCTTTCCAAGATTATTTCTAAAACCTCATCAACCATGGTGACATAATAATTGAGGATGAACCAAATGAGTCTAATTTCTGGGTGAACAAGAAGATGAATGACAAGATTACCTTCCCAATCATGATCAAGATCTTTCCTCTCTAATACATGAACAAGACATCCTACCCTCTTTCATAATCCCCCCATTATTGATAAATCCTCCATCACAACCAAGTTTATTCCCCATGAGCCTAGTCCTCCCATTTCTCATGAACCCTCTTACCCATCACATCAAACACCCTATGTTGAGAGGTCAATTTTGGACATTGAATCTTACACTAACATAATTACATCTTGTACATCAAAGTCTACATCAAATTCAACATTGAAATTCTTATCTTCAATAGGATCATGTTCAACACCAAAACTTGAATCAAATTCCTCACCAGCAACATCATCCCCCATTGACATTACAACAAATGATCACTATGCCACCCATTTTGAAGTTACCTCCAATTTGGGTGATAATCAATCACCAAGCATATATTTTAATCCCAATTAGGATGATGAATTCATAAATGAGTTCTTGCAAGCTTTATCAATAAAAAATTATCAAAGTGAATATGATCCTACTTTGGATGCATCTACTATAGATAGTCCTAGTGATCCTTTTACTAATATTGAGGTAATTTTATTTGATGTCAAAACATGGTCTCTTAAGAACCCCTACGAAGACTATATTACCCCATTACAACTCATTAACCTCATCATACCATTTTCACAACCTTCATCCATCATGGACCCTTTTTTCCCTGTTAATGATCATTTAATCACTTCCCTCCATAAGGATGAACAAGAACATGCATTGTTGGATCCTTCCTCAAGAAATATAATGTGTGCCACCAATATGAAGGTCCAAGACCATATTCTATAAAACAATCATAATAATCAATATGTCTTTCATCCCCTTAATCAACATCAATAATAATAAATTCATCAGCCTAATACAAAATAATCTCTCTCTAGTGAAGCCCATAAACTATAACTAAGGACCCATCAAATTCAAAATAATCAATCAATTTCCCTTGGTGAAGCCCAAAATCAGGAACCAAGGGGCATTCAAAATCCAAATAATGTAAAATTCATGGTCGATAATCCTTTAAATAATCATATCAAATAATCACGTAGTCTAAAGGTCTTGGATCTCCTATAATCTTTTGTCACATGGCATCAATCAAATGAAGAATGTCCAATATCTCCAATGATGTATGCAACTAATAATCCTAATCCACCATTGCTCATCACATCATATAATCATGAACCCACAATCCCATCAGGTCTTATCACCCATTCACATCCCATACATCCCCATCAAGCTCTAATAAAATCCATACCTCACATCACCCTCTCAAGAAACATTATTTCTCCTAGGGGTAATGTTTATACCTAGTCTAGATATCTAGATGGATCATAATCAAGAATCAAACTAGGTCACACAAACCCCAATATATACAACCATGATAGCATGATCCTACCATCATCTTTCTCTAGAATATGTGTTGGTTGAATATCCTGTATCTTTCAGCATTCTTTCATCTTTCCCCACCTCCAATAACACAAAGATGCCCAATAAAGTTAAAAATTAGCAAAGTTAAAAAAAATCATTCATCTAATGGTGAAAACTTGTCTTCTGGTGTCTTGGGCAAGTACCATGATGAAAATCAATTTCCAAAATCATGGTAAAATAATCTATTATTCTCATTGTATCTCAAAACTTGGGGGAAAAATTCTTCCTTTTATCCATCACACCCATCCCTTATCAATTCCATCTACATCATTTGCCATCAAGTCATCCACCCTATCTCTCATTCCTTCTTGTCTTGACTTACATATGGAATTAGAAGGTGTCTTAAGACATGTTCTCAAATCATCTTGGCATATCCTCTAATGGACACTCATGAAACTAAATATATGGTTCCTTCATTATGAGGTCATTGGTAATCCCTAATCCCTTCTCCATTGGTCCTCATCCCCTTTTTTACATCACCCTCATATTTTTATCATCCCATCCATCATCCATCATCCATCCCCATCCTGGTTTCTAGGCTCAGTCTTCCCTTTTCTAGAAACCCTATTTCTATAGTGTATATACATATTTCAAAAAAATCCCTAAAAATCTGAAATATGTCAAAAATCCTAAAATCTGAAAAAGCCAAAAAATAGTCCATTGTGATTTGTCTTATGCCTAATACCCTAATTACATCCATCTTCATCTGTCTCCTATTTTCCCATATTTGGATACCAAATTTCATCTTGGAACCAAATCAGAGTGGTCACCCATCTACCCATATCTTCCTCATCCTTTTGACTAAGTGTTATTAACATGCATCACCTTGTTCAAGGATTTAATATAGCACCCATCATTTCTCTGTCATTGCATATTCACACCTAGCACTCATAAAATAACATCTTTGTTATGTGATAGGTACTTAATCCAATTGGAATATTTATCATTGCCTCTTCATATTTAGCATCCATCTAATCACTCTTTACTAGTATGAAAGATATTTGATCCCATTTTATCCTAGTCTCCTTGCTAGATTTGATTCTTGCAGGGCCTTGTTTGTTGGTAATCCTTGGTCATCACTTTTTATAAATCACCTTTCTTGGAAAAATTTTCAATTTAATTTCAAGATCAAATTATTATTCAAATAATTTATCATGTCATACATCCTTCTATCCTAAACTAGGGGTAAAATCTAATCCATATCCTAATCCAAGTCCTTATCCTTGTACCAACCCTGACCATGATCACCCTATCTAAATCCAATTCCATCCTAAGTCCACAATCACATCATGACCATCTAACCCATCACCTAGTCACTCATCCCCTCATTAGATAAGACATTGGGAAACTTCATGTAGATACTCATGTGTGTTACTTGTTTGTCTTGTTTGCATGTCTTTTATCATGTATATATCTTGTTTGTCTTATGTTTTATCTGCATCATGCATTTTTGTCTATTGGTAAATGAATAGGGATGCTATAAGGACACCAAAAGTGCCCTCAATGATGCATATTTCACTAATTTCCCATGCACTTTATCACAACATCCTCCTGGTCATGTCTATATGATGGGGCATACTTCCAATTGCTATATTTAATAGATTACTTAGACTATGATGCTATTTATGATAGTTGTGATTACTTGATCATTCACACCCTCATCATTTATCTAATCATCCCTCTCCCTATCACTAATACAAACCTCTTGACCCAACCAAAATAACATCATCACCCTACTCATCTAGATCAAATCCTCTAATCACTAGTAATAGTCATCATCTTTATCCTTGAGTCATAGCTACATCATCTTGAGTTATTTTTAGACTATGTAGGAAACACTTTTCCATGTTTCCATTCCTAAGGATAGTTAGGCCATTATCTATCTCATCCATCCTCATCCCCTATTCTTTTGGTCACTTGATCACATCATTTATTCTCTCTTATCCTCTTCATCATATTAATAAACTTTAGATTTGAACTACACTCATCATTAATCTTATCCAATTAGTCTTATCCTATATTATAGCTCTCTCTTGCATATGTCCTTGATTGGGATACTCTAAATATTGTAGTCATTTAATCCTATCATCATCATGTTATGGTTGATTCCCCTTTGGATGTGTTGACAACTGACACCCATTATCTTTACTCCCTATGCATATGTCTTTGTTAGGGGCACCATTAATTTGTAGATCATTACTCAAAGTCAAAATCATATTTTTCTATTTCATATCTGACATCCCATCCCCTCTATATCCATCACATCCCACCCCTCATTTCTTCTTTCAAGTGTCCATCTGTCTCATTATTCCTTGCATGTCCCCTCGAGGGGGAATCATATCCCCTAACATCATCTACTAAAATTAATCCATGACATGGTTTTTCCTTGAAATAACATTACTCCTTCCACTTCATTTCACTCGCAATGCCCTTTCAAATAAGGGCAAAATGTATGCATCTAAATTTTCTCACCTACATTATTATTAATACTATTCATATTATTTGACACTAATTCCATCAAATCTAATTTATCCCACCAATATTACCCTTCCCTAGTCATTTATCTAATATCCCCATCCTTTATTCTCCTTCATCTATTAACCTTAGTCATCCCACTCTTTCATTAATTTTTCTTGAACCCTATTATCATATTCTAATCCTACTTACCTATTAGTTGGGAATTTTAAATTCCTAATGACCCCACATACCCACCCTACACCCTATCCTATCCTATACCCCTATTCACTAATCCTCACCTAATCCCCATCTACCCCCTTTTAAGCCTAATTAACTGCTAAGAAGGTTTCTAGACTCCTCTAAATCTAGAACCTTCTCTAAACCTCCCTCTCCTCTCTAGAAGCCTCCAAGTCAAGAGGATTCCAAGGAATTTAATATTCCTTGGATAATTCCTATCTATTATATCTCCTCATCTAATTTAAAATATCAACCCTTGATCTTCCCTCCACAATATATTTAACCAAGACTCCTCCTCCATGAAAGACCATTTATCATTCTCATAACCATTCCATGTTAGTCCATGAATCAAGAATTCATCATCAAAATCTAACATATTGCCATCATAATGTCAATCTGAGTCAAGGTAATTCTAATCCTAGTATTCTTATTTTAAATCCATTTGACCTTGGTTTAAATCATTTAGTATTTAGGATTTAAATGTTGTTTTGAACTGTATATTAACCCATTGAATTTAATTCTAGTGTATTTAGAATTTAACTAGTGGTTAAAGATTTGAGTGATTGAATCATGTAGATTTAATCCATAGAGCTCAAAATTTTAGGTTACATATGTTAAATAATATTTATCTCCAAAAAAATTAGGTGCCAAGAGAAGGGCTCTAGTTCGAAAGGTTAAAAAAGGTTGCAGATCTATTGCCAGGTAGATTGAGATTTTAGACACATCCATAAGAGATGTTTAAAGTAATCAGGTCTATAGTAGGTTATACATCTATATTGAGAAATTAAAATATGTAAGAGGTGATACTTAAGAGGAAGGCCTTGATACACCAAAATCTAAATAAAATGTAAAATCTTGGGCTCAAGTTTGGCATTCCATATTTTATTAATTATAGTGAGCCATGTATTGGGTGAATAATTTAAATACCACTGCATATATATCTTGTAAAGACAAAAATAAAATGGGTTTATAATTTGATAAATGAAACCAAAAGATAAATTTATAAAATGAGTATCATAATTTCATCATTAGTCCTTCCACCATGCATATGGAGGTTGTAATCCCATCTTAAGCAACATTACATTAGGAATAAACTCTTGGATATGCAAAATGGAAGGTAAGTTTGTATTGAGAAACTATATTTGTATTTTATTATATTCCATGTGATCCAATATCAATAGGAAATAACATATTTAATAATGTGAATTCATTTTTTAAACAATCACATAGCTTTTATACCTAGAATTTATACTAGAAGAAGACTAGTATTGGTCATAATAGGGGACCACCAAATATTAGGGTTATCAAATACAATTCCACTATGATATCCATTACCAAATCATTTTAAATAGGGATTAGTACATTCAAACTATTTAAACATGATCTTAGATACAAAATAACCTTATATCTTGATAAAGATAATGGTAATCAATATAGTGTACAAAGTAATATCATTCTAAATGATTTTACCATAAGAGGCACCTATACAAATGTAGTGCCTTAGAAGGATTTTCCTAGCCTCATTACATTCAATATCCATAACCACCCATTCATCATAGATGGAAATGCTTTTTAAGTATACATGAATGATTCCCATTCCTTCTTTGTCATGAGGAAATAAACATATATCCCAATAAACCCTGTGATAGCCTCTATCTTTTTAACATTGGACCAAATAAAATATTTAACTACCTTTTCTAATTTTTTATAAAAGGATTTGGAGGAGACTTAACATGAGGAGTAGAGTGGATATGAGTATTTTGGTATAAACATAAAATTTACCTCACCTAATAAAGATATAGGCTTAGAGATTTAATAAGAAATATTCTTTTCCACTATATCAATAACATACTGCCACAGATCCAAAGGATAACTAGCAAAAAAAAATACTAATAAATTTTAATATTTATCATTTTTAATCCAATTCCACTAATAATTATGAAACCATTGTAGAAAAGGCATCATTCTCCATCTATAATAGTGCATTTTGACCCATTATGGATTAGACCTTAAGGCTTTGCGAAAAATTTCAAGAATCGAAGCACCTCTTTTAAGGAATAATCTTGCTCATTGAGAGTGAGGAAGGTATCATATGAAAAATTTCCATTTATGAGTTGATAGGAATGATCAAGAAGAACAATACCCATGAAAATTCCTTGATATCCTATATGAGTGAGAAGATAACCAAATATCTCAAGAGCCAAAACATACAAAACAAGGGAAAGAAAAAGACCTTATCTAACAGAGTGAAAAAGTCCAAAGCTATCAGAATTGTGCCCATTGATGGTGAGGTAGGCCAATGCATTAGAAAATAAATTTTGAATAATTGAGATAAATATTTGGCCAAAACCTATATCCTTAAGCATTGCTTAAAAAAAGGGCCATTCTATCCAATCATAATATTTAAAAAAATAAAGTTTCTGAAAGATGGTCCTCTAGCTAGAAGCATGAGACTATAATTAAATTATCAAGTATATATCTATTTTTTATGAATCCCATTTTCTCTAGTCTAATGAATGTAGAAAATATATGGTAAAGGTGATTTTCTAAGGCCTTGGAAATGATTTTATAGGAGCATTCAAAAGGGAAATTAGATGCCAACTGGTAATAAGTCTTGGGTCACTAGACTTAGGGATATTTTAATATTTAATTTGTTGATGATAACTCCTAATGAATTATTTTACAATAATTATTTATAGACTTATAATAATATGAGTCCCCCAAATTTCCAAGTAGATTTATATAATTTATAAGGAAAGCCATCAATACCCAATGCCTTGTCATTGGCCATGCATTGCATTGTATTAAAAATATCATCAATAAAAAGGGGCATTATAATGTTTTTATCCAAAAGTCCTAACTTTAGGGATGACACGTATAAACATTATTGTGATTCCTATGCTCTCTCCATAGAATCTTTTTTGGCTTAAAATACCAATTTTTAATGATCTAATAAAGTCAAGGAAATTTATAGTAGACTAATGAGATTATTATGAACAAGTTTGATCGATTTTATTTTTTATTTAGATTATTTGGCTTTAAGAGAATGGAATAAAACCTTTGAGGTAGGTCTCCAATCTTAAGCTAATGAAATGGCCCTAGTTTTTTCCCCCTCTAGCTATATGACTATCTTCTGTTTTAATATTTTTCTTAAGAAAATTAGCCATGTCCTAAATCTGTGGGTCAAAGGGGATCCACTTAAGGATGAATTAAATCTTCTATTACTCCTTATGAAATATAGTTGACAATGTATAGTGGATGTAGATCCAATTTACATAATTTGACAATGAGTCGAATGGTGCCCTGATGAACGAGAATGGATGTTTTTAGGAATACTTTATTTCATGGGACTTAAAGATGGCTACCTCCCCAGTATATTCTACAATTGATAGGACAATGATCAGAGAGGACAATTTTTGGATGGATTATGACATCTTACCCATCAAAAAAGAAAAGGATAACAGATTTTGCTTTGAAAGCATTACACAGTCCAATTGTTTGAGGACCCTATCAACATCAACATGGAAATTGGACCAAGTGATCCATGAATTATTAGTAGATGCATGCCATCAAAAGAGTGGGTCCACTAAGCCCCATATATGTTTAAAATAATACCACACTTCATGTTATTCGACACACCATCTCATCAGAAGAGAACTAAATTTTTCCTCGGTACTCTCTCTTATATTAAAGTCACTAAAAATCATCTAAGTGGAAAGGTGTAGATTGTCAGTTAGCCATATTCATAATGCCATTCTTTCAGAGCCATCATTAGGGGCATACAAATTGAGAACCCCTAAGGAATGACCATTATTGTGAATTAATACCCAAACAATTTAAAGTGAAATGTCTTCTCTCAAGGAAATAATTAAAGGGGGAAAAATTGGGTGAAATAAAAATAATGGTAGTGACACATCCATTTTTATATAAAGTAGAAAAGTGAGATGCTCATGCCATATACTCCTCAGAGATGATCATAGAATAAATCTCAAAATCTTAACTAAATGAAATATATAACACCCAACTGTTAATAGGTAATATACATAGATAATTTACAAGAGAACTCTATGAGACCATAAACATTATAGGGGAACATATTAATTAGAAGGTATCCTCCATGAATAATTCTCCTTTCCCATCTTTTATATCTTCTAATTATTTAAGCGAGACAATGTTTTTTCCCAATAAAAGTTTCTAGTTTGGAAAATAAAATTTCCAATCGAAATGGAGTGGAATTTGGCCTCATTTAATTCTTAAAGAGAGGTTTGGTCACCGTAAGGTAGACTGTGTGACCACTGTGTGGTAGTAACGCTTGCATGAAAATAAATTATTAATAATAAATTAACTTGAGAAAATTTTCTCTGAGAGGTTGCAAGATCATTATGATACTAAGTAGGAATAATGGGGGGGGTGTGGTAACTTTATCCATTTTTTTCTCCTCTTGATGAGGCTTGACATTGGGGAAGAAGGGGATTCCTTAGGGTTCTTATTCCTAGAGGCTATTTTTTTTAAGACACCATAGTCCATCCATCATTCTTTTCAGTCGCCTTTTAAGTTTTATGTGGCCTAGTTTTTACAAATGGATTTGAGAACCATATGGGGACAATCAATAATCCTATGGTCATGAACTTAAAATCTAAAGCATGTGTTCATAAGACTTCACTTAAGATATAGTGATAATAGGACTTAAATATTGATTCATCTGATTACAAGATCCTATACATGTTTATAATATTTGATGACCGATTTAAGAGTCGTGGTTTGTAAGAAGGGATAAAGTTAGGGAAAGGGGGACTAAAATTTTTGGTGTTGACCTTACCTTCTCATGTTTGAGCCAAAAAATTGTAATAAACATGATAAATCAATTATAATATCTCATTACACATTTTTCTTTGGCCATGAAAAATATCCAAATTTTAATAGACAACCTCTCTACTCAACATTCCTTATGCTAGAAAACATTGTATTGGGTCTCAATAGCTTATAGCCCCGTTAAAAAATTTGGGGAGATCCACCATTTGTGTTGGTACTAAAATATGTTTCAACCTCAATGATTACACCTTGTAGTTTATTCCAATTCAACATCCAAACTATTTACCAATTTTGTTCTCTTGAGCCAAAACAAGACAATATATTTACATGTCTAAAACTTGATATATTGGACAAGGACCTCCATTCCTTGAACTATTATTAGAATTTTATTTACACACACCTTCGTCAAGATGTGGATTCAATATGGCTCACTCCTTTCTATTGGTTGGGTGTTTTCCCAAAAATCAAGTCATCCATCTATTATAAATGAATGTGATATCAATCCATGTATTATATATAGAGATACAGATGATTGATATCATGCATATAATAGAAGGATGATGGCCATATATGTGTAGCTAAACCTTTCCCTAGTAAATATATAATGGTATTTTACTCTATCCAAAGAAGCTTTGCAAGTAAGGATAGATTTCTTGATATGTCTCTAATTCTTTTTATCTCCCTAACTTTGCCTTTTCAAATTTATACTATTCTTTCCACTCCTACTCTTCCACTCACACTTCCTACATGTATTAAATTTTTTATATTACCTCCAACATGAAAACCACTTGTTATTCTTAGCCATTGCATGTTGTATGGTATTGACACTTCTATGATTCTTGGTTTACATTGTCTTTTCATGATATGCACATTGAAAATGTTGCCATATATATCTTGGTTTACATTGAGAAAAACTTGCCATATATAATATTTGATACTTTATATAAAAGTAAGTGAAAACTTGTTTACATGAACAATTGATGGCTCAAGTAGACACTCCTCCCTCTCTATGAGATGAGATAGACAGAGGCATTGCTACTGCAATGCCATCTACATAGAAACTGGCAGAGGCATATATTAACTTTTAATTTTGAATTGTAAAAATAGACTTATTTTAATAATTTTACTACATACTTGGGGGAATATATAAATTATGTAAATGTATTGTGTATGTAGGTTTTTCCTATGTTAGATGATAGTCCTAGTTAGATGATTAGTAAGACAAATTCTCATGTTTCTTCCATATTTCAAACATCTATTCAAATAGTTGAGCCTTCCACTAACTTGTTTGAGAATAAAAAATAGATTGAGTTAGACTGTGAGCTTGCAGTAAGTGCATGTAAAATAATTTTTTATTTTATTTTAAAATTAATTTCTTAAAAATTATTTGAATGCATTTTATGTTAATTTTGTAATAAAACTTGTATTTTAATAGGTTTAGCTACAATTGAGCTATGAGTGTAGGACCCACAGTTGGACCTTGGAGAAATCCAAGGCATTAGAGGGGTCTTCATCTACTATCAGGGTATCTTAGGGAGAGTCTTATTTGAGGAAGAAAAAGAGAGGGAGGCTATTTGATGAATAGGATGTCTTACATGAGATGCAATTTTTTATATGCCTATATGGCAATTTATGCATTTTTGGCATTGTATATGCATAGATGACATTCACCTAACATTAGATACTATATTGGTAGATGTAATTTTTGTATGCCTATAAAAAAAATCTATGTATTATTGACATTTAACATAAGTTCTTATATTGTATGCCTATCATGGTAATCTATCTAATTTATATTCAATTTTTATTTCATTATGTGTTATTGTATAGTGTTTTTTTGATCTTCCAAACTATTATCTTTTCAATCTCGTATTTAATGTTTTACACAAATGAGGATTAAAAAATTATTATTTTTAATGCTATAAATCTTAGATCTCCCATGTTTTTTTAAATTAAAGTTTTTATTTCATTGTATGTAGTGTAAATGACTAATGAAACTCTTATCTATTTTGCATTTGTCATCACCAATTTACAACTTTTCAATTGATCATTAACATAATTTGATTACACTTAAAACCCATACCCAATCATTTTCAAACTTATATAATTCAAAAACATAAAATCATTCATAAATCCCTACAAATTTATCACTCAGATAGCTATACCTATAAGTTACCTAATCTTTCACCTTCACCTGGCTCTAATGCCTTTTTGACTAGCTTTTCTTGAAACTAGGCCTACTTATTGTATTCCTTATATCATCCCTTAATACCACATAATGCATATTTTTCTCTTCTATGTTTAAGAAGGCTATGAAAGTTCTATTCATATGCTCTAAGATCATGAATAATTCCAACCTCACTTATCCACTCTTGTTCTCAACTCAATTCAAAATCCACTCTCAAACAATCTTATTTTAAACTAGACAATTAATCATTAGGTTAATTAATCATAATATAATTTTTCAATAGGTCAATTACTTATTAGGTCAATTATAGGTCAATAGGTCATTTACTCATTAAGTTTCTAGGTCTCTAGACCTAGTTGGTGCTCTAATAAGTCAATTTATCAAAATAGAGTTTTTAACTCTTAAAAATTATATTTATAGTATTATTTTATAAATTTTAACCTATTCTAACCCTTAATAAAGTTTATATAACTCAAATCAACCAAAAACTCATTTTACCCAAGTTTTAACATGTTCTACACACTGAGAGTTTAGCAGAACTATTATTCTGATGCTTCCTAACTAAAAACTAATATTTCCAACATGTCCAAGGGGGAGTATAACATACATAAATATATTTTTGGCCTCCCATCAGGCTCGTTCGACAAACCAACCACCCATTTTGACCTCAAGAATGCCCTTCACTATACAAGAAAAATGCAATTTTTAGTCTAAGTTCAGACAAACATAAAATAAAACATGTAAGTCATTTTTGTTAACCAATAGATCCTTCCCATAATTATTTAATCCCCTTAATTTCAACTTTGATAAATTTGGTGGAATCTTCAAGATCAATCTATTGGGCAAGCTGTAGTGAGGGGTCTAAAAATATAACTTTTTGGCATTGAACAAACAACTTCTTGAGCTCCAACTAGCATTTCTACCTCTAAGACCTCTACTAAGAACATATTTATTTTATAACATCTAGATATGAAAATTAAATGTTATCACACTACCATGATGTTCAAATCTATCCAGAAGTGCATTTTCACTACCATTCTGGAATGCAAAAACACTAACAATAAATGTTGTCAAAGTTTAAGTTATGGTTGTAGAACTCTAATTTTGATGCTTCTTGAATAAAAATTGAGATTAACAACACATTTAATGGGGGAGGTGTATAATTTATAGGACTAGGTTATTGTCCTCCTATCATTTTTGATTTACAAACCCACTACCCATTTCAACCTCAAGAACGCCCTTCCCAATACAAGAAAAATGTAATTTTTTAGCCTAAGTTCAAATATACATAAAATGAAACCTATAAATAATTTACATGAAACATAAAATCCCTTACATACCTATTTAATCCCTATAATAACACCCTAGATCAATTAGGTGGAAGCTTTGAGAGAAATTCGTTAGACAAGTTGCAGTGAGAGGTCCAAAAATTTAACTTTTTGGCATTGAACAAGCAACTTCTTAAGCTCCAACTGGAATTTATACCTCTAAGACCTTAACCTAGGAATGTATCACTTGGATCATTTAAATATATGAAAATTACATGTTATCACACTACCAAAACATTCAAATCCACCTAGAAGTGCATATTCACTACCATTTTAGAGCACAAAAACATTGACAACAAATGTTGTCAAAGTTTAAGTTGAGTTTATAGAACTCTAGTTTTGATGATTCATGAATAAAAATTGACACTTAAAATATATTTAGGGGGGTGTTCTAGGACTAGGTTTTTGGCCTCCCATCAAGCCTAATTGACAAACCCACCACCCATTTTAACCTTAAGAATGCCCTTCCTAATACAAGAAAAATGCATTTTTTAGCCTAAATTCAAATATGCATCAAATGAAACCTGTAAGTAATTTATATTAATTTTTAGATCCCTATCCTACCTATTTAATCCCTCTAATTTAATCTTGAAACACTTAGGTGTAAGCTTTGATAGCAATTCATTGGACAAGTTGCACTGAGGGGACCAAAAATGTAATATTTTGGCATTGAACAAGTAACTTCTTGAGCTCAAACTAGCATTTTTACCTCCAAGACCTCCACCTAATAATATATCACTTGGATTATATATATATATATAGGAAAATTAAATATTATCACATCTCTAAAACATTCAAATCCACCTAGAAGTGCATTTTCACTATCATTCTAGAGTGCGGAAACACTGACAATAAATATTGTTAAAGTTTAAGTTGTGGTTACAAAACTCTCATTTCAATTATTCTTGACCAAAAATTGGCATTAAAAACATGTCTAGGGGGTGGATAAAATGTATTAATAGGTTATTATCCTCCCATTAGACCCAATCAACAAACCTACCACCCATTCTAACCTCAAGAATGCCCTTCCCAATACAAAAAAAATGCATTTTTTAGCCCAAATTAAAATATTCATAAAATGAAACCTGTAAGTCATTTCCATGAAAATTCATATCCCTCTCCTACCTATTTAATCCCTATAATTACACATTAGGACACTCAGGTGGAAGCTTCGATAGCAATCCATTGGACAAGTTACAGTGAGGGGTCCAAAAATACAACTTTTTGGCATTGAACAAACAACTTCTTGAGCTCTAACTGACATTTCTACCTATGGGACCTCCACCTATAAATATATCCTTAAATCACATATATATAGGAAAATTATAATTTATCACACTTAAATAATGTTCAAATTCACCTAGAAGTGCATTTTCACTACCGTTTTGGAGTGTACATAAATACTGACAATAAATGTTGTCAAAGTTTAAGTTGTGGTTGCAAAACTCTCATTTTGATACTTCATGACCAAAAAATGAAATTTAAGACATTAAATGGGGAACATAACATATATTACCAGGTCATTGGCCTCCTATCAAGCTTGATTGAAAAACCCACCACCCATTCCAACCTCAAGAATGCCCTTCCCAATACAAGAAAAATGAAAATTTTTAGCCTAAGTTCAAACATGCACACAATGAAACCTGTAAGTCATTTTAATGAACCATTATATATTTAACCTACCTATTTAATCCCTCTAATTTCAACCTATATCACTTATGTGGAAGCTTTGATAGCAATCTATTGGACAAGTTGCAGTGAGGGGTGTAAAAATATAACTTTTTGGCATTGAACAAGTAACTTCTTTAGCTCCAACTGGCATTTTTGCCTCAGAGATATCCACCTAAGAATATATTTCTTTAATAATGTCTAGATAGTAAAATTATATTATCACATTGTTATGCCATTCAAATCCACCCAAAAGTGCATTTTCACTACCATTCTGAAGTACAAAAACATTGATAATAAATGTTGTCAAAGTTTAAGTTATGATTGTAGAACTCTAGTTTCGATGCTTTTTGACTAAAAATGACACTATAAACATATAAAATGGGGGTGGATAATGTATATTACTAATTTAATATAATCCTATCAGGCCTGATCGACAAATCCACCACCCATTCTGACCTCAAGAATACCCTTCCCAATATAGAAAAAATGTAAATTTTTAGCCTAAGTTCAAACATGCATAAAATGAAAATTGTAAGTCATTTACTTGAAATATTAAATCATTAACCTACCTATTTAATCCATCTAATTATAACTTAAATAATTTATGTGGAATCTTTGAGAGCAATCCATTGGACAAATTGTAGTGAGGGGTCCAAAAATGTAACTTTTTAGAATTAAACAAATAACTTCTTGAGCTCCAACTGACATTTCTACCTCTGAGACCTCCACTTGAGAATATATAACTTTGATCAGATCCATATAGGTAAATCACATGTTATCAAACCATCATGACATTCAAATCCACTTAGAAGTGCATTTTCACTACCATTCCAGAGCACAAAATACTGACAACAAATATTGTCAAAGTTTAAGTTGTGGTTGTAAAACTCTAGTTTTGATGCTTCTTGACTAAAAATTGACACTGAAAACATATTTTTGGGGTGTATAATGTCTAATACCAGGTTCTTGGCCTTGCATTAGGCTCAATCTATAAACCTACCACCTATTTTAGCCTCAAGAACGCCCTTCCCAATACAAGAAAAATATAGTTTTTACCCTTAGTTTAAACACCCGTAAAATGAAACTTGTAAGTCATTTCCTAATCTTATATCATGTCCAACCTAATCTTCTCTTAAATTCAATAATATATAATTATTTACTGATAGTGACAACCACATGAAGGTGGAATCTTATCTGGCACAACTAACCTACAAAAAATTGTTAGTAAGTAATTAAAAATAAAATTTATATGTACCACCTAGAAACTGAAAAACATTTGGTAAAATTGATTACATCCACATTTGAAAAGTCAACATACCTATGTATTTAAATCCAACAAATCACTAGGATATTCTCTAACCTTGATATTATCAAGAATAGTTTCATGGTTTGACTTCTGAACTTTCCATAGTTTCCTATTTAATGGCCGCCCATGATATTTGTGTAATTGAATATTCATTTAAAGAATAAAATTTGAATAGTTTAGTATCTTCTTTTGCATTTAAAATTATTCAAATAACCATTGATCTAAATATTTTATAAGATATCATTGAAACCAATTTCTAGAGAGTACCATTGACCTAGTGGGATAGTCAATTTTTCTCCATCTATAACTGGGGAAGTCAATTTTTTCTTTCTCTCTACACACCGACACAAATAGAAATCAGTGCCCTCTTCATTATCCTCATCTACAATAAATACAAAACATGACCTATATCACAAGAAACCATTTTTAGCTACAATATGAAGATATATAATGAGAATATATTGTATATAACGAAAAATATTCTACCTAGATATACTAGATTAGATACATGGTCAAAGTCATATGATGATGTCATATTTGTATGTTGAAATGTTGTTAGAACTTGAAATATGTATTGATTTTAATTAGAGTTTTGGAACTCCAATCATCCACCCACTCTTATGACTCACACTCATTCCAAATAGAGTCCATGCATGCAAAAGAAAAACATGCCAAGTGTCTCATATGAACAATTTGAGAACTTGACTTTGAGATACAAAATGAGTGGAGGTCATTTGAACTCATTATATTCATAAAATCCTCATACTTTACCAAGTGTTATTCCTCCATTAACCAAAAATGTCTATGAATAATAGAATTTGGTTGAGCACCATGACACATGTTTTCATTACACCATTCAACCATATATTTTGGATTTGTTAAATGAACACCCTATTAAAATTTCAACTTCTCCCTTGAAATAAATATTTTTACACATGCTCCATCACCATCATGCTACCCTTTTCCATGGCTAGCCTTAGTGAAATAATAAATGTGTTCTACACTAGTGATAATGTGCATCCTACTCAATCAATAAAACATCTATGCATTTTTGAATTGTGATGTGCAATTATCTGACCAAATGTAATGTTGATTGAAATTAATGTTCCTCTAACTCAAATGTTTATAGAACTTTTAAAAATAACCTTGCACATACTCTAAACAATGTGATCGGTCATTGATGATATATAAATGGTACTCCCTTAATATTTTTTGTTATTTCTCTATACTATTAGGTGCATGCATGAAAGCTATATGCACGAATATGTCAACTTCTGATGAGTTGTAATACTATGATTGAACTTCCATTTGGGGTTTGAATGTGTAATTTTCATCAAAATCAAATATTGAAATAATTGAACCAAGTGGGAATGTATCCTTACTTATCTTGAAATGTTCATCCAACCATCTAGCCCTTTGTGTGCCTTACATACTAATAAATAATCTTCTGCCTAAATTTGACCAAAAACTTAGAAACAATAATCTTTTTTGTAACAAGCTCACACCTTTTAGAATCTTTGCCATCTTTTACTTGATAAGTCACTAATTTATATTTACTTAAACCAACTAATTCCTATCCAATTGAACTTATAATCTCCTCATGGATACATTTTTTAATTTTGACAATCCATCACAAATGCTATAATTTCCATTTAAACATGATTTGTTGTAAAATAATTGTCCATCTAGTCTTTTGCAAAAGATGGAATAAATTTCTTGGTTGATTTTGGTGGTAATTCAATGCCACACTCCTAAAAAATGTTTTTAGTATGCAAATCACAATAAATATGGCAAAAAATATCATAGTGC
Source organism: Torreya grandis (assembly GCA_037957365.1). Lineage (NCBI taxonomy): Eukaryota > Viridiplantae > Streptophyta > Pinopsida > Cupressales > Taxaceae > Torreya > Torreya grandis. Next base: position 160,703 of record JARHVA010004744.1, read on the forward strand.
ATTGAAAATTCAACATGTTGCTTACAAAAACAAGTGGTGTAAGTGTGATTTATTTTTACATAAAAAGGTTTGGCCATCTCAAAATATATTTGATAAATAAAAATTTGTGGATATTTTCCCAAAAATTTAGAGTACAATAATGTTTGAGTCATATCTAATAAATTATTTAGATGTAGTTCATGATTACGAGAACCAACTCTTGTTTTCAAAACATCTCTTACATTGGGCAAAACTCTTGTATTATCTTTCTAAAATTGAGAAATTAACTCTTTAAGAGTATCAGCGAAAGCCTTGTCCTTTCATGGAAATCTACCAGAGAATGTCCAAAGCTCATTAGTATTAGGTTCATTAAGTCTTTCAATTACTTTCATCATTATTTTTTTGTTTATATTAAGTGTTGAACTTATTTTTGAAACCATTCATTTTTCCCTTATTTTGTCACTTACTGCACAAGTTGTAAGTATATGCCAAGTAGCATTACAATCTTGGGTGTGTGATTTTGGGCCTAAAATATGATATACATCATGTAGATTTTTAAAAATTTCATTATTTTCATCATCCATGTTAGATGTTCTTAGTCCTAATGTGTACATTATAGGTCTCATCTTAATTAATTTTATCAATGAAACAAATAATTGACATCTTTGACTATCATAATCTAAATTATGAAAGAAACTATCACAAACTTGTTGAGCTAGTCTTCTTGAATGGCGCTCAGACATTTTGTTATGCATTGGTTCTAAAATATTTTCATCAAATTTAATTAAGTACTTGTCTTTTCTACGCACAATTCTTGGAGGTGTTGTTAATGGTGGAATTTGTTGAGAGGGTGTTTCAAAATCATTATTACTTTCATTATTTAGAGGTGGGATGACATTTTATTCATTGTTTATTTCTTCATTATATGTTTCCATGAAATTTTCTTGATGGTTAATTTCATCATTATTTGTTTCCATCAATTTTTTTTTTCATTCATGGTGGGTGAAGCATCATACATAGACTCATCATCAACAAAATAAAAAAATTGGAACTTTGAATGTAAACTTTCAACATTTTCCAATTCATTATTGTCAATTTCATTATGGTTAATTTCATCATTATTCAATTCATTATGGTCGATTTCATCATTGTTTAATTCATTATTGTCAATTGACTCATTATCTATGGCATTTTTTTAATCAAGATTAGGGTTTGTACCTTGTCTACCATGAACTTTTTGTATTTGTATCTTTTTTCTCTCTCTCAAATATTCTAATTACTCTAGTGTTTTTTTCTTCAATATCTTCCTCTTCCTTAAAATGTGATCCATCACCCTTCAAGGACAATTGACAAATTTTAAAAGGTGAGGTCAAGTACATATGTACCATAGGTCTTGAAAAAGTATGTAAAGAATATTTTTGGGGATAGAATTATTGATTTGGGTTAAAAATAGATGTTGAAATTTGAGATTAATCTATAAAAATAATAATCTGATCACATTATTACATAACATGATCATATTATTTGTTATACTAGGTTCTGCTTCAACAAACATATTGAGAAGCATATACTAAGAATAACATGAGCACATTATTACATAACATAATTGCGTTATTACATAACATGATCACATTATTACATAATGTGATTGTGTTATTTATTATACTAGGTTCTACTTCAACATACATATTGAGAAGCATATGTTAAGAATAATGTGATCACATTATTCTTAATACTTGGTTGGGGTTATAGATTGACATTGAGATCTATGTGTTGTCTATATTAAGAATAACATGATCATGCTATACTTAATATAGATTAGGGATTAAGGCATTAATGCATAGGGTTTAGGGATTAGGGATTAGGTTATGTAGGGTTCATGTTTAAGGGTTTAAATAAGGTCTAATCACTCTATGCCATGTGTGAACCTAATTTTTACTACAAAGGATGTTAATTAGGACTAAATAAATTGGTAAATGGGGAAATTTTTTGGTTTAAAATTTAGGGTATAGTGTTTAGGGCTTAGGTTTAGGGTACACAGGGTCAATCGTAAAGATAATACTTAGTCTAAATGATGTTAATTTGGAATAAAATGATTGGTTTAGGGTCTAAAGAGATTATATTTATGTTTTAGAGTTTAGGTATTAGGAAATTAAAGCATTAGGGCTTGGGGCATAGGTTTTAAGGTATATAAGGTACAATTATGATGGTGATTGGGGAAAATTAGAGTTGATGAACCCCCAAATCAAATTTATAGTCATGAAATTAGGTTTAAAGGGCTTGAAATAGCCCTAATTTATTTCAAATGCACAACTAAATTGGTACTCCAAAGGATAAGTTTTGGCCATAGGTTTAAAAAGTGCATTTTATGACATCTTGTGATAAAACCAGTTATATCATAAGGCATGCATGTTTACAACATGTAGTGGGAATTAGGGCATAGGGATTACAATTTATGTTTTAGGGATTAGGGCATAGGGTTTAGGTTTAAGGACTTGTATATATTTTCTAATTTCTCTATACCATGTGAACTTAATTCTTACTACAAAGGATGTTAAATGGGACTAAATTGATTGGTAAATAGGGAAAACTTATGGTTTATAATTTAGGGTATAATGTTTAGGGTTTATGGTTTATGGCTTAGGTTTTAATGGATATATGGTTTAGGGTACATAGGGTTAACCACAAAGATAATTTAGGACAATTTGAATCACTTAGACCCATTTGTGACTATAGAATGTGTTTTTGGTTTATCATTATACCCTGGATGTCATCGTATAGATTGAGTGAATTAGTTAAATGGGGTAATTAGTCATGTGATTTAGGCCAAACTAAGCCCTATGAACTTAATTCTTAATCTAAATGATGTTGATTTGGGATAAAATGATTAGTTCAAGGTTTAAAGAGTTTATATTTATGGTTTAGAGTTTAGGGATTAGGAACTTTAAGGATCAAGGCTTAAGGTATAGGTTTTAGGGTATATAAGGTACAATAATGAAGGTAATTGGGGAAAATTTGAGATCCTTGAACCTATATCTATGAGTAAAGAATGTGATTTTGAGCTCAATTATCCCCCACATCATCATAATTTGATCTAATTAAGTTAATTATGGTATAATTAGTGATGTAATTTTGATCAAGTTCATCTCAATGAACCTAATTCTTACTATATACACAAAGGATGTTAGTTGGGGATAAATTTATTGGTTTAGGGTCTAAGGTCTATAATTTAAAGGGTTTGGAGTTTAGGGATTATGGATTAGGGTTTAATGTAAATGGTATAGGGTTTAGGGATAAATTTAAATGGCATAAGGTTTAGGGTTTAAGATATCAGATATAGGGTCCAATCACTAAGGTAATTGAAGAAAATTTGAGCTATTTGTTCATCTGTTTATGGCAATTACCTTCATGTTTGCATTTTTGATAAAATTATTATCAGTTATGCCATGTACATGTTCTATATGTGTTATACAATAGATTGAGCCATAAATTTGGTTTAGGGGCTCAATTTTGCCTAGATCATGCCCCTAATTATACACATTGACTAATTAGATAAATTCATGTTAGGATCAATTTTTTGATTTTGCCCTAATTCATATCTTGATCTTAAAGGGGTTCAAACTAGCCTCAAATAACTCCTTGATTAAAATAATCAACTAGCCTCCTCTTTGGCTAATTAGGTTGAAGGGGCTCGAAATAACCCCAATTTATTTCAGATACACAACTAGATTGGTACTCTAAAGGCTAAGTTTTGGCTATAGGTTTAAAAAGTGCATTTTATGACATCTCATGATAAAATCAGTTATATCATAGGGCATGTATGTTTGTGGCATGTAGTGGGAATTAGGGCATAGGGATTATAATTTATGTTTTAGGGATTAGGGATTAGGGTATAGGGTTTAAGTTTAAGGACCTATATATAATGTTTAATTGCTCTATGCCATGTTCAAAACCTATTTATTATTACAAAAGATTTTAATTGGGACTAAAATAATTGGTAAATAAAGAAAGTTTATGGTTTATAATTTAGGGTATAGTGTTTAGGGTTTATGGTTTAGGTATTAGGTTTTAATGTATATAGTTTAGGGTACACATGGTCAATTGCAAAGATAATTGAGGATAATTTGAATCACTCAGACCCATTTGTGACTATAGAATGTGATTTTAGGTTGTCATTATACCCCATGTCATCATGTAGATTGAGTGAATTAGTCAAATGGGGTAATCAGTTGTGTGATTTAGGCCAAATTGAGCCCTATTAACTTAATTATTAGTCTAAATGATGTTAATTTGGGCTAAAATGTTTGGTTCAAGGTTTAAAGAGTTTATATTTATGGTTTAGAGTTTAGGTATTAGTAACTTTAGGGATTAGGGCTTTGGGTATAAGTTTTAGGGTATATAAGGTACAATTGTGATGGTGATTAGGTCAAATTTGAGTTCTTTGAACCTAGATCCATGAGTAAAGAATGTGATATTGGGATCAATTAGCCCCCACATCATCATAGATTGAGCTTATAAAGTCAATTATTATAATGAATAATGTGATTTTGACCAAGTTCATCCCTATGAACCTAATTATTACTATATATAAATCATATTAAATAGAGCTAAATTTATTAGTTTAGGGTCTATAATTTAAAGGGTCTAGGGTTTAGGGCTTATGGCTTAGGGTTTAAGGTAAATGGTACAGGGTTTAGGGTTTATGTTAAATGGTACAAGGTTTAAGGTTTAAGATATTAGGTATAGGGTCCAATAAGGTAATTGAAGAAAATTTGAGTTGTTTGTTCACCTATTTTTGATAATTACCTAAAACGTTTGCATTTTTTATAAAACTAGGGTCAGTTAAGCCATAGATGTTATACAATTTATTGAGCCATCAATTTGGTTTAGGGGATCAATTTTTCCCAAATCAAACCCATAATTGCATAATTTGACTAATTGGATCAATTCATGATAGAATCAAACTTTTAATTTTACCCCAAATCATATCTTGCTCTTTAAGGGGTTCAAATTGGCCTCAGATGCCTCATAGATTAAATGAATCAAATAGTTGGTTAATTATATATGACATGACATTAGGGTTAATTTCACTCCAAATAAAATTTAATATATAATTTAAAATGCATTCACATGGCTCATCTTGACCCCAATTACCTCCACAATTAAAGTAATAGACATTTACATTCATTAGCCGATGACTTCAAGTTTATTGAGCTCAAAACCACATTCTATAAATGTATACATTGCATATAAATAAATTATGTTTCTTTGATTTAATTGAACTAATAAAATTGGAGATGATCAACCCTTGAATCACATTTTATAGTCATACAATTAGGTTGAAGGGGCTCAAAATAGCCCCAATTTACTTCAAATTCACAACTAGATTGGTACTTCAAAGGCTAAGTTTTGGCCATAGGTTTAAAAAATGCATTTTATGACATCTCATGATAAAATCAATTATATCATAAGGAATGTATGTTTGTGGCATGCATGTTTAATACATCTTTAAACTTGACAAAATACAACTTATTATATGAAAAATAGGGTACTAATGCATTGATATACCTTGAAAATAGATCCCTATAGAATTTAAGTTACTAACTCAAAAAATATTATCAGAGACTCAGAGAATACTACAAAGTTTATAAAAGTTTTTTACAATTTCCAAACATGACCAATTATCCACAAAAACTAATGAATTCCTATTTAACCAAATTCAATATCTTTTAGGATTGTATACACTCTTGACACAAAATATAATGACCCTTGATTTATTTATTTTTGTTAAAAAACACCATTTGAATCTTGTGAAAACTATAAATTACTTTTCAAATACCAGCTTTCAAATAACTAATCCTTAAACATTTATAATATCATTGAACTCTCTTTTGAACGTAATACTCTAGGTCCATTAGTAATCAGTAAGAGGACCCTGATACTCCAATTGATTTTTGTACAATATAATTTATTTAATCATGTACAAAATTAAATATAAATCAAATCTACCAAATCATGAGTGATTCAGATTAGTGGATCACCAAAAACCAACTTTTGACTTCTTGACCATGTATAGGATGAACTAGGACTGTCTACATTTTAAAGAAGATTAAAATCATGTAAAATGAATAATAAATTGATTAATAGGTTAAAATATCTTCAATACTATCAAAAAATATAATAACATTGGTCCCAAACAATAATCTTAATCAACCAAACTTTGTTCATAAGACTACTAGGCATAATGGCTCCTTTAGTAGGTCAAAATGCAAATTCAGATTTTAGGGTGTTGTGAATATATAATGTGATCATGTTATTAAGTAACACAACCAAATTACTAATTTATTTAATAATTCAATCACACTATTTGAATTTAAATTCAATTTCTGCACCTTTTGGCTTGATAATGGCTTAGATTCTTAAGCCAAAAGCTTGGACCTATCAATGTACAGTTGAGTTTTGAGTGTTATGATAAAATTAAAAAAAAATCAACTTTGATTTCTAAATACCGTAACAATTTCAACATGAAAATTAAAAAACTTAATACCATCATGATGAGCACGCTCTCCTCTTTCCAAAAAATATGATTTTTTATAATTTTTGGACTAATTTTAGGTTTCAAACTATGTTGATTTCTAACTATACTTTTTTTAAGCAACTACATGTCACAAATATACATGCCTATACATGTTCATGTAATTTTTATTTCATTGATCCAAGTGAAAACAAGTTATATGGTCACAAACTATGCCTAATTATATACACATTCAAAACAAAATTGATTTTCATCTTTTTTTGAGGTAGTTAGGTGCGTCACACGAATGACTATCCATTTTTTGCTAGTTTTTAGGATCTATTTACTTTAAAAATTAATAAAAAAATATATTCATTAAAAAAATAAGGTTACAAACTAGAAGATCTTATCAAAATTTTCCCAAAACGGTTTCAAAAAATATTAAATGTTACTCAAAAAATGGTGCACCACATAGTCATCTATTTACTCTATTTTCTTAAAAAAAATACAAGTTCCTCTTCAAATTTTAGATGTTTTAATTAGTTACACTTAACCATTTTAAAAATAAATAGTGTTTTTAAAACTAGACTCGAAATGCTACATTTCATGTTCTTACACCATCTTCAAATTTGGAGTGTAGATATCTCAAATTATCTATAGAAGTTCAAATTTCTAAAATTTCAGGAAAATCATGTCCATGGGTAGGCCACTTTTTATCCCCCAACTTTGTGTACTTACCCCACTCTTTCATTATGGTTTAGCACATACGAATTGGAGGTGGCAGCCTGCTGCATTTATAATGATGGGTATGAATTGGCATGTCTCAATTTTGATCACACACTACATTTATTGTAAGGGTAGAGTGTAAGATTACTTTTCTGACTAGTGTTTTGTCATGATGGATCATGAGGTGGCTCGGGCATTTAGAGTACCAGTGCTTTTTGATAGCATCTCAGTGAGGGAAATGACATTCAAAGGTAGTATCTCTAGGGATCAGTAAAAAAAACTTTTTGGGCTCCTACTGAGGAGATTATGTAGGCTATTATGGAAGTCATGGGGCAAGAATATGTGTCAAAGATGATCAGTAGTAGAGTCAACTCAAAGGTGGTGACCATGTTTGTTAACAATGTTTTGGCTTTTATGGTGGACAAGGAATGATTGGCAAATTGGTGGCATTTTTTTATGGTTCTAGACCATCGCCAAGGGCTACTGGAGGTTATTGACGGGGTAGAACTAGGCCCATACCCCAAATTACTGTTATCAAGCTCTGAATGTATTGCTCTGGTCTAATCTCAACATTTAGAGCTCTTGAAACCAGGTTTGTGCTTCTAGTTGGATTTGTGGAAGAAATTCAACGAAAGGTCCATGATTTCGAGTCTTCAAAAGGGCATTTTTTGTGTATGCCATCTTTGGATCAAATTAAGAGGCCCATTCCAAAAATGGAGCTATGGAAGGAAGCTAGGCATATTATAAAGTGAGTGGATGCAATCAAACCCCTGACAAGGATGGTGATTCATGGCATGGGTGCAACACCACCTTGGTTGACATGGGCTCCCAAGCGTGTGGCTACTATGGCAATGCAAGGGCATTTTGAGAGCAATCAAGCCATGACTTCTTTAGGAGGCATCAAATTTTAGCTTTTAGGGGTGAAGGTGGAAGGAAGGTGTGTTGCGAGCTCTTCAAAGGCTACAGATTTCAATGATGTCATGGTAGTGATTGATGAAAAGGACACCAACTGATTATTGTGGCGCTTTTTGCTCTGGGCATTGGTAAATGTTTCATTTTTCCTTTATTTTTTGATTGTCTTGCTTGTGGCCTTTTGGGCATTTTTGGGGTTCTTTTTGTATTTGTATTCGGTATATATAGATATTGTATGGCATGCTAGCCTGTTGGCTATGCCTTGCTTTTGGTCTAAAGCTTTGATTAGCAACTGCTAAAATTTGAGTTGACCATCTTTTTTGGGTTACTTTTTATATGTTTTCTATGAGCAAAGGACATGTTCAACCCCAATATCTATCAAAAAAATATTAACAAATACATAACAATAAATAAATGAAGAATCTATTTTAAAAGTGATTAAATTAATTATTATTTTAAACTATAATCTCATCTTATTTTAAAAAATTAAACGTCATTAAAAATATTATAGTTTAATTGGTACATAGGTCATAATTATTATGTCATCTATTAAAATACAATTATATATAAATAAATACTTTCCATACCCTAACATTAAATTTAAAAAAAAAAAAAACTATTACAAAATAATAATAATAATAAATGACTGGGTTCTTCTCCCTTTTACATATTTTTAAAAATTTATTATGAAGTTGAAATATTTGTAATTCAGTTGGTGAGGATGATGGTTGTTTATATCTATTCCCTAAGGAGCAAATCCCTCTAAATATCTGACATAAAATGTTAAACAGTGAAAATTAGAATCATACCTTAAATGATTTTGGTGGTATAAACACCTTTTAATTATAACTATTTAACAAAAAAACTCATCGATTTAAATATATACATACTCAACATTATAATAAATTATATATTTATTCCAAAATATAAATAAAAATATTAATATAAAATTTTACAATTTATATAATTTAATGATTCTTATATACTTAAACATTCATTTAAAAAAAAGCAAGTATGAAAAGATTATGTTGAAGTATGTGGATTTTTAAAAAAAGTGTTTTTGCATTATTACTTTCGTAGAAACTAACTTACTCCCATCAAAAGTAAAAGCTTTTCAGTCAAGATGGTGGCACAATTTAGTCATGGTATTTGAAAACTTAATGGAATTTTTATAAAGAAGTCAATTGTGCAATGAATAATTATGTCAACAAAAGTCTAGATTCTCAACAAAGTTAATGTCTTGTCGTGAAAGCCATTCGATTAGGGGTCTTTTGTTTACATTTTTAGTCTTTTCCAACTTCATGTCCAAGAGGGGATCACTGTTTGAGTAATTCATGCTCTCTTAAGAAAATTGGTTTCCTTTTTGTTTGGGTATTTAATTAAATATAGAAATTTTTAACGACTCCGGTTTTTGGTAAGTAAATTGTCTTGTCTTTTCCACATAAATTGTTTTGTAAATAGGTATTATGACATCTTTTAATCATTTTTTTCCCTTTATTATCGAAGCAAATATGTGTTTTAGGAAAAAAATATTTGTATTACTAAATAATACCAACAAAGTTGATTAAATTATTATGCAGAAAAACAAATAAATTAAACTTATAATATGTTCTAGAGCAATAATGAGTGAATGTGAGTCAATTGATGTTCCCTTCATCATCTGCAAATAGGTACAATTTATTCTAAAATATTATGTCTAAAGCATGTGGAACAAAGTGTGTTACATTATTGCTTTTCTAGAAACTATCTTTTCTCATCAATAATTTAGGGTTTTACATTATTGCTTTTCGAAAATCACGATGAAAGGATTGTGTCTAAAGTATGTGGAAAAAAGTGTTTTATATTATTACTTTTCTAGAAACTATGTAAAAGCTTCAAGTCAAAAAAGTGGCCCAGTTTATTCATCGTATTTGAAAATTCTATGAAAATTTTATAATCAATTATGTCAATAACAATAAATAAATTATATATCAAAGTTATTGTCTTATCATGAAAGTTATTCGAATTGCCTTTTTTTTTGGCTAACATTTATAGCCTTTTTTCAATAGCGGATCACAATGGTAATGTGTTTGCTTGTTAAAAATGTAATGGTATGAACGATAAATTTTATAATAAAGTTTCTTATTGTCAAAGTTAACATGTGATTTAGAGTGGGGGATTTTTTTTTTAAAAAATGTATTAATTATTAAGGATTAATGTGTTATAAAAATAATATCTTTTTTATTAAATTGATATATTTTTAAGAATAGAAATACAAATTTATTGTAAAATAATAAAGAAATGAGTTAAAAGAAAAAAATCTTTATGAAAGAGATGTACGTTGTCCATTCACATTAGAATAGAACGAACCTTTATATCTTAACTAAACAAATTTAAGATTAATAAATTGCCTTAAAAATAAATAAAATAAATAATGGATATTCAATATGCCTTAAATATATACACAGTTACTAATAATTATTCAACATGTATAGGCTTGTAAATAGGAAAAAATTTTATGAATAAAGCATATATTAAGATAAGAATTGTTAATTATAGCCATTTAGAGTGGCCACCTTATCGAGGACATTAAAAATTTAAGTATTCTTTGATTTAACAATTATTTATCTTTTTAGAAAGTGTGATTCATGATCTACATCATCACTTCAATGAATCAAAGTGATGACACACTTTATAAACTTAAAAATTCTTTAAAGGCCTCTAAAATTACAACTTATGTTGTGCTAAAGTTTTTCCAAAAATTGTAATGTTCTAAAAATTCCTCCAAACTGTGAATACAAAGGGCCTAGGTCATTATTAGGTTCATTCGTCACCCTTAATAATAATTCATCTCCATTTTCATCTAGGTATTTAACCAAATGTGGAAATTCATGACAAATCTGGGTCTTACTAAAACAATTGCCTTGTATTTTCCACCCTAAAGTGACCTATAACAAAACTCTAGTATGCTTCCCAAATCATCTTTTGTCTATCCAATGTTAAAACAAATATGTGTCTTAGGTGAAAAAAATACATTTTTATAGATGGTAGTCTACAACTGTTTGTCTTTTAATTAGTCCTTGATATATGGTGGTATAGCTAGGGTCACTACCATACAACATGGACCAATTAGATGTCTAATGGCCACATGAATCAAGGAAAATTATAGTGATACAATTACAGAGGTTTTTAAATAATTAACATGATTGGAACTACCTTTCTTGTGCTTGATATTAACAAGAATTATATTAGGTAAAAAGACAATTTCTGATACCAATCATTTATAACTTTCCTTGGGTTTGTATGAATTATAGAGGTTTGTAATATATATGGATGATGACATCCATTCCTAGAATGTAATGCTTCCATTGTCTACATAGATAGACAATGACATAGAGTTTGTTTGTCATGTGTAGGGTACCTACATAGGGTATCTATGAATATTTTTCTATAGTGGATGAGGACTCTACTGAATGCATATTATAAATCATCAAATTCAATCTCAAAGAGTTATTGCATACCATGTAAGGCAAGGATTGATCTTGATAAAAAACACCTTTTAAATTCCTTAAAATCTCATTTTTATGTTTTATTCCACACAAGCTTAGTTCCCCCCCATTTGGCTACTTGGTTCAAAGGCCATGTAAGATGAGAGAATCCAAAAATAATCCAATGGTAAAAACTAGCTAACCCCAAGAATATTATTAGTTTTGTAGGTGTTGTTTGGGCTGACCATCTTTAGTTATATTTGGATCTTCTCTCAATCAACATGTACACCATCTTGGTTTACAATGTATCCTAAATATTAGACACTATACAAACCAAAAGACCAATTTTCCATGTCAGTATATAAATTAAAGCTAAGTAAGGTGTCAATAACTTGTCTAACCTATTATAATTGTTCCTCCCATGTTTTACTAGAAAGAATAAATTAATCCAAACAAATAATAATAAAGGACTTGTTGAGTGGTTGTAAGACATCATTCACCATATAGATATGGTAGGTACAAAGGTCAAGCTGAAAGTCACAAATAAAAATTCAAATATACCTTTAGACTTAAATGTTATCTTCCAAAAATTAGGTGGTTCAATATGTACTTAATGGTACATTGACTTCAGATTAATCTTTGTGAAGAACTTATCTCCATTAAGGTGGTTTTGAAGGTCATAAATGTGTGGGAGTGGATAGTTATTCTTTATAATGGTTTTATTAAGGGTTCTATAATCAATACAAAGGTGTCATATCCCATCCTTATTTTAGGCTAACATGATTAGGCTACCAAGGGTTCACACAATGTGCCATATATGGCCTTTTTAGGTTAACTCCTTAACATGTTTCTTGATCTCTTCATTTTTAGCATTGAACACTTATATACTAGGCCATTTGGTTTGGATGTCCCATGGATCAAGTCGATGGGATGTCTTACATGGTAGTTTAGAGGAAAACCATTAGGTGTTGTCAAAACATATATTCCCCACATAAATAACATGTTATGAAGAAAATTTGTACCATTATGAAAAGGTTAAAATTTTGTAAATTGCTTAAAAAATGCTTGTTACAAAAAAAAATCACCATATATGGCAGGGGCCAAATTGCTTTACTACACTTATTATCATTTCACTTGTTTTATCATGTGCTAATACTCTAACTCGATTGAAATATAATCTGACTATCGATGAACATGATACATTTTAATAAATTTGATGATAATGCCATATGATTTATGTGGACATTGAAATATAATTGTGTCATAATATTTTTACATTTAAAGTGGAAGATAAGTTTGTGAAGTTGTTTGATCACTCTGGCATCTTATATTGAATTATTTGATACTGAAAAAGGATGAATGCATTTTTTGCATGTGATAGATATTTTTACGTGAATAAATAATACGTGTTGATTTTAGTTATTTAATAGATATTCACCCATATAATTTATGCATTGGTTTGTTTTAATGTCAATATAAGTGTTCACCATTTCAACCTTCCATTACAAGATAATGAGTTTGTTTCAATTCTTAACCTTGACCAGGGTTTGATTTCATATATCTTTGGTCCGTAGTTATTTTCAAGATGCATTTTTTGTGTAGTCTAAATTACAACTATATTATTAGCATTAATCCTCCATAATTTTATTAGGAGATATTGTGTTGAACCCTAATAATCTTAATATATTTCAAATGTTATTCCAAGTTTTAGAGGGGATGGTTTAATATCATAAGGTAATTATATTATTGCATAGACATATGAAAAGTGTCAAAAATTATACAAGCTTCAAGAGTAAATATGAGTTAAGATTTGATTATTTTAGGCATGAAATATTTTTTTGTCATTTTGATTAATAATGTGCACTTGGATTTGGTAGAAATTATAGATATAACAAAATGATAAAATAAATAAAAATATTTTGTTTGAAAGGTAAGGTTTTAAAAAATTTACAAATTTAATGTTGACCCCATCTTTCAGGAATGCACAAAATGTGCTAGAATTGAATGAACCTCACCTCTCCAAGTACGTCTTATTGCATACATCAATGTGACTTGAAAACATGGTATAGGTGTTTGTTTCAATTGTTTATTTATAATTTGAATTTTCAAAGTTTTGAACGGATGCAAAGCTTTTCAAAAATTGTTTTTGAAAGTTTAAGTGGTTTTGGAATTTTTAAAAATTGTTTGGGTTAGTTTTGGAACATAAAGATTGTTTGGGTTAATTTTGGAGTACATAGATCTTAGAAGAACATCTCTTTTGTTAGATAAGAATTGAATTATTATTTTGATATGTTGGGAAGAGTAAAGCATAAAATATTATTTAGTTTAAAACTCTTACGGATTTGCATGATTGTGGTGATAAATCTTTAAGTTTTTATCTACATACATTCACTCTTTCAATTGTGCAGGTTAATATTCTTCATCATTGTTAACCATCTGAGTTTTTTTATTAAGATCAATTGTTTTTGTAAATTCACAAATGCAAAAAAATTCTAAAATGGTTTTTGAGGAATTATTTATGGATAGTTTTTCTTGTAATAAAGATATGTTTTTGTCTCATTATTTTGAATGACAAGGAAATATTGAACAACAAGAGGCAAGATAGGTTTGCCAAAAAATTAAAAAGTTTAGAACACTTGGAACCATATAATTTTGTGTTTTGCTTGGGTTAAAGACCATCACAAAGGTGGTTGTGGGTTTTTTTTCCCTTTGCAACTTATATTATTTTTTGTCAATACCTTGCATTCTCAACTATTTTTGTATGAATAAATAGTGTTGATTGTAAGATTCAGTGTTAAATTTTAAATTATGATTTCATATCCTTTATGCATATGATTTAAATCTATTAGAAATCTCAAAGTGGTTTTGTATGATCTTTTGGAATTTGACTGGGTTAATATTTGTTCTTTAATAAATGGAAGAATGTTACCTATGTTTTCTTTATTTTAGAGGTGCATTCTTGTATGAAATAGGTGGTTTTTGAAATGGTTGGTAAATCAAATTTTTTTTTTGTGCATATGGGTTTTTATTTATTTTAGAGGTAAAATTTAGTTATGATACATTGTAAAATATTTGAGATAGTAATAAAATTCAATACTTTTAGAGAGTAAAATATAAGTTATTTGTCGGCAAATAATGTTTTATGAATTCAAAGCTTTGTTTCAAATGTGATTCTAACATTTGGTTTCTCTCAATTATTTTGTGAATAAGTTAGAATAGGTATGTATGTATACATGATTAGTTTACTCTCTTTGGTTCATTTATGCATATGAATAAAAAGTCTTAAAATGCAAATAGTAGACAAAATGCATATCAAGTTTGTTCAAAATAAAGGTTTTTCGAATGTTGGCATAAATATCATAATTCATTTAAGTTACATGCAAACAACATTTTAATTTTTTTGTCTAGTTTGTTTATACACATCACATATGGGTTTTATTTGAAAATATTGCATTTAACGACAAGTTTTTGTATGTAACTTTAAAGATATGGTTTTTAAATTAAGAGTTATTTGTGGTAAAGGGACTTTTATAGAAATATTTTAATTAAAAAAAATTACACTACATTTCTCTTTGACATAAAGGAATAATTTTAAAATAATTTTGCTTTATTTATATTCGTTGGTTACAAAATAAGACTTAATTTCAATTACAGTAAAACAATATACCATTTCATTCCATATTTGAAAATTTATTCATTATGTGACCTTAATTTCATTGTGAAAGGATAATTCAAAATTTGTTTGTTACATGAGGTATCAAAATGTGTTGTATCAATAAACAATTTGATCAAATAAAAGTTTTGTTTTGGGGCAAGAAGAGATTTGAATATTTGGTTTTCTTTTAGTCTATTTTAGAATAAATTGAATGCATTTCATTTTTAATAAGATGAAATTTAAGAAGATATTATCTCATGGTTTTGTAAAGTATATATGTCTAGATGGAGTAGAGGTTATTTTAGCCATGGTAGTATTTTTTTGTGTAAAGACACTTAACAGTAAGAGAATGCATCACATATGCAAAGTAATTACCAAGGCTAAATCAATGATATTTTAATAAATATTTGTCATTGATTGGGCCTGTAGAGTAAATTGATTATAAAAATATTATCTTGATTAGTCGATTTATTAGCGAGCAAGGAAAAATACTATCTCACTGAGTTAATCGATTAACTTTGAAACAATAATGCTTAATAGTTAGGGTTATTAAACAAGCTCATATTCTATCTTTGATACCTTTTCTTTATAATGAAAAATTAATTGGGGCATAATAAATGAATTTACTCTAGGATCTAATCAGATTTGGGATATTTGACAAGATAATATAGATCACAATTTTATAAGTGAAAAGGATTGAATCCTTCAATAAGATTCAATTTGAATGATTGAATTATTCATCCCAAATAAGAATCATTTTTTCATTATCTCTAGTTTCCCATAAAAATTTGTTTGGGAGATTCAGTTCGAATATTTCATGATATGAGAATATTTTTGAAGATCATATAGAAGTAATTACTATCTAATATATCTAATTGTGATAATGTTTTATGATTTATAAACAACTACCTTTTCTATAAAAGTTATATGAATTTGTTATACGAGACTCCATCAACATGAGATGTTGTATTGATCCAAGTAATCCACAAATGACAAAAATACCTCTTTCATTTAAATCTATCTCAGTGAGAAAAAATTAAGGCTCTCATTTTCTATTCCCCCCTGAGATCCTGATACAAATATAATACTATTTTTTATTTCAAATCTCGATGGTCCATTAGTAAATTTATGCAAAAATTTCATCATGACACCCAAGTATCTTTACATTTTGATGCTAGTGAACCTATTTTTCATGATGTTTTGAATATTGTGCCTCATACTACATTTACTTCTCATGGTAATAACTCCTGAAGGGGATTCCAAAAAGGAAATTTGATATCTTGTCTAGTTAGATGTAGTTCTTCAACTATTTCTTCCCACCAAATGTACATTGTCAATTATAAAATCACTAAACATGTTGACTCCATTCCTCAAAATACTAGAATTCTTAGCCTCAATCTTTATCAATCCATTATGACTATGCCAAATAATATTTCTTCCATGATCCATAAAATTTCTATCATCCCTTCATGCCCACATGTGGTATCATGTCTTTAATAAAATTAAGATCAAGGTAGATGATGAGTCTAGAGGGATAACCAAAGTGAGATGCTTGCAACACCTCTTGAGTACATAGAACACCAAATAGAGTCTGGATTCCATTTGTGTAATTTATTTTTTGATGAGGAAAAATGAATTTATTTTGCTTCATGTTTTAGTTTTTGATACGTAATTATTTTGACTTGCATATTTTTAGACTATTTTGTAGTTGTAGTAGACATGGTAGTGATAGTGATATTTTCATTCTCACTAAGTTTGTTAGTATAATTTTTAGTATGCAATAAATTTTTGATTATTGATGATCAGGGTTCAATTTGATGATATATAAAATATGTTTTTCATTTTCTACTTTTTTAGTTTAAATTTTAGATCAAAATATGGGTGAAATGATGACATTATAAAATGTTATTAAAAATTTCTAGTTTAATTAATATTGTGCTCATTTAATTTTATTATTTAATCATTCCTGTAGAATAAGAATTGATGATATTGATCATTATGGATGAAATTTGAAAATAAAATATTATAAAAAATGATTTATTCCTTAGATTTTAATCATTTATGATGATTATATTGGATGATGACTTTTGTTAGATATTAATTAAGTCATTAGTGAAGTAGACAAGCCCCTACCCTTGAAAAAGTAATTATGTGTTGGTCTTATAAAGAATTATTTGAATCATTTTATTTAATTCACTTTTTTAAAAGTGATTTATTATTTGAAACCTAAAGTCATAAATTCAATCAAATTATAATAAAGTTAAAGTAACTTTAGTTTAAGTTAAATAAAAGGCAACTATAATTTTAAGTATCATTTAACCTTAAGTGAAGGTTTGAAAGGATGTGAAGGACATCATTTAAAGAGAGGAACTCATGCATGTAAAATATCTCTTAGTTTAAGATTTTATATTGTGCTTCTATTTTATCTTAAGTTTATGAGATCGAGAATTGATTATAGGAAGACCAAAACATTAATTGTAGGAAGACCAAAATAACACATTCTCTTGTAGTGAAGTGTCTCACTTAACACAATCAAGTATATGGAGTTTGATTATTTATTTATAATTTGATTATATAAAAATATTAAATATTTTTGACTCTTTGATAATTATATAATAAATAGTTATATGCATGGAATCAAATATGTACTTCACCTGAATATAAAGAATACTCCATACATCGTAGGATCGATTGTCAAGTTTTTATTAATCTACAACATCTTTGTTTCATATTTTTTGTAATCAATCATGAAATTCTTTATGATTTCTCAATACAATCTTCATCTTCCGATATGACTTAGTTAAAACTTTTATATTTTTATACTTAGTTAGCTTTCTACTTTTTCTTAGATTGATCTTTACTATAGTTTTCTATTATTTTAACCCAAAATTTTTTTTAACATTTTTATTACATAGATTTTCATAGATTATCTTAGATTGTTTAACTATTCTCTAGTTTCCAATTAGTTTGTAGTCAGTGTTTTGGTTATTGTCTAACTTGTTTTACTAAATTTTAGGTTTGATTTTGTTTTCTTCTTTTTCATCTCATTTTTTCTCTTCTTTTGTTTATTTGGCATGGATTTGAAAGGAAGCATAAATAAATATTATTTGATAAAGAGAGGTAATATACTAAGATATTGATAAATAATTCTAAGTGTTTGATCCTTTAAGACATAGTACTTTTCATAGACTTTAATTTGTCAGATAGGATTGATAATATTTGTTTAAACTATGATATATATGATAAAATGAATAAATTATTTTATGAGATAATGAATATGCTAACCTAATTGAAAATGATAATTTTTTTAGTATACATTTGATATTAGATCTAACTTTGAGAATTGACATATATTGATTATTATCATATATACATGAATCTGAATATGATACTAAAATTTGATATCCTTTGTGCTTGAATATGCTTTGAAGGACATATATTGATTCCCATAAATTGGTTAGGTCTTGAATGTTATTAAAAAATGTTTAATTAACCATAAAATACTTTACATGCCTTAGAACTAGTTTTTTTTAATCATAGATCACTATAATTAGACTGATACAATTTTAATTTGACTATTATGATAGCGAATGGGTAAATTAGTTGATGTGACAATTTTAAACATAAAAAAATTTGGTAAATATAATGGGGAGTGTTAAAATCAATTTTATTTCAAGTATTTCAAATTTTAATCTCAACCTTTTCTTTTCTCTATTACCATTACCAGTCTTGCTCTAGTGATTCAACCTAATCTTGAACTAGTAGAATAACAAGCTAATATTGCAAAAGATTTTGTACAATTTACCTTTTATAATTATCTTGAAAACCTTCAAAACATCATTAGTATTATTAATTTTTAAAAAGACATAGGCTTTGAGATAAAAATATGCCCTTTATTTGCAAGAACATAAGATCATATAACTCAAATAAATTTGCATTGAAGATAAGAAAGAGAATAGATTTTAGTTGCAAATCCTTAACTTGAATCAGGTTTCTTTCTAATAAATCACCAAGGGATTGCTAAGTAAGTTGCATTAATGGAATATTAGGTTAGGAATATAATCAAATATGTCATACCTTATTTATAAGAAGATATATATATAACAAAATGAATTTACCAATAATGAAGAATATTATGATTTAAAAAATGTGCAACATGTCATTCCTTGGATGAGGGGTTACCTAATTGATATTGGGAATCATCCTAATAAAATTCAATATTTAAAAGGAGTTAATGTTCATAAGTTTTTTAGTGACTCAAGTGAGTAATGGTTGGATCATATTAATTCTTTTGAACTAAGTTTTTCTACTCTTGGTATTAGTAATGAAAATATTTCACTTAGGTTGTTTTCTCAAACCTTGAAAGGTAAAACTTATCAAGCTTATATCAACCTACCAGCCAAAGTCATTATTGAATGGAAAGACGTAGAAGATTGGCTTGAATTATGTTTTATTAAACCAAAAGAAGATGTAAAAATTGTTAATGAGTTAGCTACCATTTATATAGATCTTGGTGAATCCATATATCATTTCACAACTAGATTCACTAGACTTAGAAAAAATATTGTACCAGATGTAAGACCTCCTAAGAAGATATCAAGGTTATATTTTTGTAGAGTTTTAATAATTAAGTACATAATAGATCTAGAAGATACATATATCAAATAATATAATAGTACTATTACATTTTGTATAGATTATGTTTAAAGCCCCATTTTACATAGCGCTCATCTTTGGCAAGAGGACTATGAAACTATGACTCATATGTTCTAATTATTGAATTATGTGGTAAGTCACGTCCAACTGAGGCATGTAAGGATTTCATGAAGGATCTCATGTTTTGAGAACTATGAGAAATTCCTATTATCAATCATATTTTGATTACTTACTTATGAAAGTATGATGATTTTGTTTCTTCAATATAAATGTTTCTTTATGAAGTTTTATTATGTCTATGAGATACATTGACTTAAAACATATTTGAATTATTGTTCCTAAGCTTGTGAAATGGGCAACTATGTATGTATTGAATTGTATAAAAACATATACATAGATGTTGATATTCCATGAATGATTGGATATGATTAAAATCTTAGCTTAAAATCTTAGGTTAGATGAATTTGATGTGTGCATTGAGTGTGTATGAACAAGAAAAGGGCCAATGAAGGAAAGAGACTATGCCAAGCATGGTTATATCAATGATCAGTTTTAAACATTATTAAAACATGTGATAAGTATTTATTTGCCTAATCTACCACCTAATAGATGTAGTATTTGATTAAGTGATTAACCTTTAATCTTAGTTGGTGAAACTTGTTGTCACTTGACCTGAAGATCTTGCAACCAACATCTAGAATGTATAGTGGCTGATTGGTAGATATTCCATGGATTGACTTAATAATAAGAACAAATGGGAAAAGAGGTAAGTCTATCCTAAAAAAAACCATATAAGTCTATAAAACTTCCATGCACCTTAATTGAGCATGGAAAAGAATGTCCCTTAATGAGGCATGGGTTAATAGGTGGTTGGTGGTTGGATGATCTTGAGATGTCTATATGTATGAGTCAAACTCCTTTAGTTGAGAAATTTTTACTAAACTATAAATAAATTTAGACTTAGCATAGGATAAGGAGAATTAGAAAATATGGATAACTAGTTAAGAGAGCCAAGTCTAAGAAACTAGAGGATAGTGCCTAGGCAGTTTGAAGGCTGATAGGTGGGCTTCTTGAAAACTCATGTTTTTTACTATTCATTTGGAATGAAATGATTATATATTTTTTTTATTCTTATTAATTTTAGGATAATAAGATAACTTGGTTTATTCTACCTATTTTATTATTTACCCATGGTTGTGCATTGGTCACCATGTAGTGCTTTCCCATTTGAGGGCCTTGGATAGATTGTTCCTCCTTAGTTTGAATGAAATGATTATGATTTTTTATTTGTTCTCCTACTTAAAGGACAATAATACCACTTGGTTTATTGTACCCATCTTATTTATTAGTATGGTTGTGCTTTGGCCACCATCTAGTTCTTTACCTAGTTAAGGGACTTGGAGAGGTTGTGTTCCTACTCACTTGACTTGGATGTTTTAGCTTCTTGCTTAAAGTGTATTAATGTTGTTATGACATATTGCAATGGTTTTTTGTGAGAAATATCTTCATGGTGGAAGAATGCCAAGCCCTCTTATGTTGTGCATGATGGTAGAATGCTTGACCCTCATGTGAATACCACGATGGAAGCTTTCAATCCCTCTCATGATGAGAAATAATAGTAGAATTATTAACCCTCACTTAACTATTGTATGGAAGCAATAGTGTGAGTTATCTTCTTGTTACTCCAACAAATGGTAGCCCTTGTTTATATTATGAAAGGTTGATTACTTAATTTATATTTTAATTTCTTAGCTTTAATTAAATGATCATTTGAATACTTAGTTGTTTTATATTGGGACTGGGAGTCTCTTGGGATAATAACCAAGAATATGATTGTAGGTGTTGTATGGTCACTCCCTTGTGTTAAGATACATTAGCTTAGATACCCACACTTGCCTTTACCAAGTTATATAAACATGCTTGGAGATAAAAGTCTAAAGCTCAGGGTGTCTAGAGAAATATCTTAATGGTTAAAAAGGTTGGGCATTGAGCCTTCCTTCTTATGTCTAGTAGATGTTTGGGAGTAGATGAGGAACACCATTAAATATTATCTGGTCCTCTATTATTTAATTAGACCTATAGATGTGTATCTTACTATGTAAATAATTGGATAAATTTTGATGTATTCTCAATGTTTAGAATCTGACTTGCTTGTAATAAACTTACAAAAGAAAGAGTTTGGATAATATTCCAATTAAGGATCAAAATATATATTTTCTATTTACTAAAACTTTAGTGTTAAACTAAGTTATATCTATTATGAAATCTTGGATTGTAGGACCTTGGAAAGGATACAATGTGTATAAAATATTATTTAGACCTTTGGGCTCTATTAATTAATTTGATAGATTTGTTTCTTTGCTTTAATATTTATTTTGAGTGGCTTGTTTATAAGCATTGTGTCTCCCTTTGTAATCAAAAGGTGTTGTGATTCAATGGATTGAACTTGTGAAAATATGAGTAAAAATCAAATAAATAGTTATGAGTTTGTCAATAGGAATAAAAATATAGCTAGACTATTTAAATATTAATGGTGATATTATATGGAGTAAAAAGTATTCTTTCTAAAAAGTCCCTTTGGTCTTAGCAATTAATTAAACTACATGATATAAACCTTCTGTACAATGAGAAAATCTAATAATTGAATAAGAATTTTAATAGAATATTAGATATACTATTATAATTATAAAAAAAAATGAATCCTTTAGGTTTTACTGAGGTTGCCCTTACTAAGGCTTAATGATTTAAGAAGGTTTTGCAGACCAACCCTACAATGTTGAGTTTTTACTTATTAGCAAATATCTTGGTTTTATCTCAAATTTAATGGAATGTGTTGTCACTTGGATTTTAAACCTTTGAGGAGATGCCTAATCACTCCTCATCCAAGTGGCATAATGGAAACACCTCTAGGGTTGTGGGTAGCCTAAGAATGAGGTGAATCTCTAGATATGGATAACTCCCTTGATGTACCACTTTGGATTGCAACTACACCTAAAATTTGAGAGGTAAAAGGGAGAGATAAAATTGACAAAAAACTATTATAAGGGAGGTGATTCACCAAATAAGATGATGAATTAAAACCAATTGCATGTTACACATGAATCAAGGGACAAATTGAATGTATGCTTCTCTAATATGCATCTTCTCACATCAATGTTACATTATGAGGTTATGGATGAATGTGAAAAGCTAAGAGGACTAGACATGAGGCCTTAAATGGAAATAATTAATATACTAACTCAATAAATCTTTGAAATTCACTAGAACACTTCACATGCCTTGCAAGAAGAAGCTTTCCATCTACAAATAGGGTGAAAGAATGAGACAACATGTTAAGGCATTCATAGTCTTCACTAAGCAAGATTCATCATCAAAGTAAAAAAACTTATTAAAAATAATTAAGAGGTAAAAATAAGAAATATTATTGATAAAATTTTATTTAAATTATTAGGTATACACCATACTCAGGTGGAGCATGAGTTACAATGGCCAAAATGGCTAGTTTTTATAGAATTTGAGAGAGAGAGGAGAAGAGAGAAGTCCACAGGTCACAAGGACACTTTTCAAGATAATAAAATTAGTTAATTGAAAATGAGAAAATGATTTTGGATTAAACATTTATGGTAAATAAGCAAATGTGTCCATCCAAGTCATAAAACTCATGAAATGTGGCATGAAACTCCTCATTCTAGCTTAGAAAACTACCTTCATGATTTGGATCTATTTAAACATCAAAAAACTGATTAGGGATAGGTATAATGATTGGAATGAATGGGAATGATTTTATACATGACTTTACATGCATTGGTTGTAGGCCTGGTCCTCTAGAATCATCCCAAAATGAGTTATCATCATCTATTGTCAGGAAAACTCCTCTTCCATACACCCTGCACACTTGGTCTCAAATTTGGATTCATTTTCCAATGAAAATATATGGGAGGAAGTGGATGAAAAGTTTAAATTCCATCCATGGCCTTAGAATCATTAGGGAAACCTTAAATTTAGCTTAATTGAAGTTTTCCACCCTTCTCACTAGCTTGTCCAATATGCTAGTTTTGATTGTCTAAGATGAAGTTGTCTGTTTTCATACTTATGACTCTTTTAAAAACATACATTGATAATAAGGAGTTATGAAAATTCAATATATATTCCTCCAAAACTTGATTACATCCTCAAATTCCTTCTAGAACCTACAAAACACAAAAAATGGTAAAAAATACCCTATTTTTCACCCTATTCATACAAGTTCATACAACAAAAAAGCTTTGGGAGTAGCTTTATGGAGTCTTTTGCAAGGTAAAATCATCATCATGACAAAAATTGTCCATTATAGTATCTTTCTAACTCAATTTATCCAAATAGATCCTTGTAAGGGTTTAACAAGGGTTTTAAGTAGTTTGACCTCTTAAGTAGTATTCATAAAAACTTGATGTTCAACCTAAAAACAAATCTCAAAAAAATGATGTTAAAGGACCCTACTAACACCTCCAAAATTTTTTAGGTATACTACCTAAATTTAGTGGTTTAAGAGGAACCTTTGGGCCTTCTAACAACTGCCTTCCATTACTTAACTACTCTCTGTACTTTGCTGAGATCTTCTCCTATGTGGGAAATTAAAATAAAACACATTAGGATGAAGCAAAACTCCTTATAAACCTATTAAAAAATTTCATCAAAACACCTAATAACTTTGTTTTCATGTTTTGGGGAAAGAAGGCCTAAACACTGTCATTTGACCTTTTAGCATGGTTTGCAACCTCCATTGATGATTTAACCTTGAAACTAGGTATATCATAGAGTGAATTGGACACTAGGACCTCAAAGATAGTTCTATAATCAATCTTAACACTTAAAAATGGCTCCTTTTCTCTTTTCTATATCACCTGTTGGTGCATATTCTAGTGTGCAGTCAACAAAGTGCAATTATGGATAATGAACATTATTTTGACCCTTAACTAAGTTTTGAACTTCTCTTAAGGATAAAACTAGACTCGATGAATTTTATAGGATATTTTTTAGCTATAAAACTTTATTTTCAACCTACTTTATCATATGAAGATGCTTGTAGGTGTATTCTCATATATGTAGGTAGTGAGTTGGAACCATGTATTCAAGGAAGCGGCCTTCTATGCCAATTGATCTCCTCTTATGATGTTAATATGAAACCTCAGGGTGATTCCAAGACTAAAAAAAGTCTTCACACTTCATTTTAAACATTTAACTCTCCATGAGAGCACCTCTAGGTGCATGTTGAGATGTAGCAAGCAGACTCTGAGTATGTGTGGTATATGAATACAATTCATAGAATGCTAATTTGGAGGATAGGAGTGAAAGGTGTGGGGATTTATATGACTTTTAAAAAATTATTATGAACCAATATCCACCTTTTAAAACCATTACCAATACATGAAGGTACTACAAATAGTAGAAACCTACCAACCACATAGAAAGATGTTTCTTTTTAAACCTTAATGTACTTGACCTATCCAAAAAAATTGAAACATGAAAATAAGAATTGAAATAATTATATGAGGAATCCAAAATAATTTTTAATCAACCTCAACAACTAGTTTTTACATAATTGCCAAAAATGGAGCAAAACATATAGGGTACATAGATTAACAGGCATAAAAACATAGTCAACTTCATGAGGATGGTTCATGAATCATAGAACACCATTATTAAAATTTTTTTATTTAAACTAAGGTCTCTAAGTTTAATTTCACCTCCCCAAGTTTTTTTCTGAAACATCCTCTGTTGGCTATACCAAGTATGAACCTGAAGACTACTTTTGCTTTCCAAGAAAAGTGAAAGGGGTGTAGAATGGTTTTATCCTAATTTTTAAAATTAAAGAGTGTTTAAATAAATTATATGTATTTCAGGAATCTGAAGAGTCATTCCATGACCTTAATGCATGTGTAACACTTCCCTATGGGTCGTACAAGTGCCAAACTCACCTTTTTTCCAAAGAAAACAACTCTTTCTTCTGAAGTACCTACCAATTTCAGTTAGAAATAGTTACCTAAGACATAATATGACACATGGAATGTTAAATAACCTTTTTTAACCTTCACACTTCCAAAGAAATCCATACAAGTCATTACATGCCCTTTTTTGACCTCAAAATGACTAAAAAGACTAAAATAACTAAGGACCAAGGCTAGTATAACATTAAATGGCATTAATTAACCTATAAAACACCTTGTGACATATTTAATAGACCCCTAAAACACCTAAAAATCAATTTTTTTACCTATAGGTGGCCTAATTTGACCTAAAAGTCAAATTTGGTCACAAATTAGTGATTCATAGGGCTAGTTGCCAGCTATACTAACTAGACCAATAGACTTATAAGTGCATTGGGATTATGGGGTTATATGAATTTTGAGAAAAATAAAAGGAATTTGACCATTGACCATAATATTTACTAAAACAAGACAACTAATTACCTTAACCACACAAAATGAAAAACACACACAAGCAAAGCAATAAAACTAACAAGACACACACACACACACACACACACACACACACACACACACACACACACACACACACACACACACACACGTGCTTAAATCACTTAGGTGAATCAAAGAACAAACTAATATGGACAATAAGAACTAATCATACCTCATTTCTAGGATCAAAAGGAAATTTTCTTGAATAACTCTCTTTATGAGATGGATCATAGTGCCAAGCATATTTCTCCTTAGATTAGATGCTTTGTAGATCAGACATATTCTTTATCACTATGATTGACTTTCTCTCAAGTAGATCATCTTCAAATAGGTTTCCAATGTATATATATTCCTCATTAACATGTTCACATACTTCATATTGCTACCCACTCTTCATTTCATGGTCAATTTGTATCTTCTTTGTAGGCATGGCTTTAAGAAGATTTATTTCTTGTTCCTTAGAAGATTGAGGCCAATGGGAGATTATTCCATCCCTAAAGAGCTTATGTGTTTCTCCAAATTGGTTGAGAGGATGATATCCCATATTGATGACTTCAAACATGTCATCATGAAATGTATATGATTCTTGAAAGGATAGATTTGAAAGGTTGACTTTCCTTTGCATACTTACTTGAGTGCCAAGACTGCCTTCTCCATATTTAACCAAATCATAGCCTCCTTGAAGAGGAGTATACCCTGCTCAAATTATTTCAAACAAGTCATTCAAATTTTTATTAATAACTTGTCCTTTCCCATCGATTGTATCTTGTAAATTTATGGAAGAACCAATGATCATTTCTCCCTTTTTGGCAAAAGGAAAACACCTTTCCTCATTAACCCAATAAAAAATTTCAACATAAGAGACCACCTCTTCTTCATAATATAGGACCTCTTGAGGTATCTCAAGTTTCATTTCAACTACCAAAACATGAATTTGATTCTCAAGGGTTGGAAGATCTTCCATCTCCATCTTCTTCTTGGTGATGCCAAGACTAGGCATCTTGAAGTCATGTGATTTAGTCCAATAAGGTTGGCAAGGAACTAGACTTTATTCAAGCAAGAGTTCTAAGTTTTTAAAAACCAAATTCTCCTCCTTATTTTCCCATAACATAGGTAAATCAAGTCAAATGGTGATGGGGTGAGGATAAGATGAACTAGTTTGTGTAGGTGGCACATATAACTCAAAATCAGATTGAGAGTGAAGTCTAGGGGATTGTTTTAGAAGCTCCTAAGGAAGGGGAAGAAGACCTTGGGATAAATAACTTAATTTTATTACTTCCACTTAAAAATCACTTAACTAAAATCTGATTTATCTTGAGGAGTCTCTTGAGGAAGGGTGGATGGGGTGTGTTTAGGGATAGGATCTTCTTTTGGGTTTAAACCTTCCACGACACCTTGACTTACCAATTTCATCTTTGCCTCTAACTCTTCAATTTTCTTGGCTAGGTTCTCTTAGAAAATTATTTATTGAAGTTCATAAGAGTCTTCATGAGCATAAGGAATATAAGAGGGTTGACATGGAAGAC
This sequence comes from Torreya grandis, assembly GCA_037957365.1. NCBI lineage: Eukaryota > Viridiplantae > Streptophyta > Pinopsida > Cupressales > Taxaceae > Torreya > Torreya grandis. The sequence continues at coordinate 188,599 of JARHVA010004744.1, forward strand.
AAGAGGTCTCTCGAGGAAGGGTGGGAGGAACTTGCAAAGGATCGACTTCACACTCCTTAAAAATGCTTCTATGCTCTTTATTTCCACATGATTCCACTATATTACTCCAGCTAAAGATGTTAAGATTATAATTATTTTCTTTATGTGGTGATGTATTTGAGGAGTGGATTAAGTGTTGGAGGAACTTGGGATATCCTTAGGATTGGACTCTCCACCTTATCTCCAACTTTGAATCTCATATCTAGAGTTATCTCCTTGAGATGGGGATGCAATGTGAGAGGAAAATAAGGACTTGAAATCCACTTCCTTTGCTGCTAACATGGATTTTTGTATATGAATATTATCCAACTCAATTTTACTATCAAGATTAGCTTCAAAAATCAGGTTTCTCTCTTCCAACTGATTGATAAAATGATGACTTTGATATCTTTGATTGGTCTCATGAGTAGGGATTAAATATGGCTAATAGGAAACTTGGGTAAGTGGATATGAATGCTAATAAGTTTGGTGAGGTTCTCTTTCATGTACTCTTAGCCTATCCTCTAAGGAAGAAACTAGGCCACTCATATCAAACATCTCACTTATGAGCCTTTTCCAATTATCTCTCTCACTATGTACCCACTCTCTTTTGACCAACTCTAATGCATCTCTCACCTTATGAATAAGATTACTAGGAACCTCTTGACCACATCCCCTTTGAGTATCAAGCTCCAACATGTACTTCTCATATCCCAAAAGAGTTTATTTGAAGGTGGAAATGGATTTAATGGAGAAGTGGCTAGGTTGACTAGGAGAAACAAGATGTTGGGGAGGCTGGGTATAGGATTGATAATCTTCATGAATGGGCTAATACACTTCATGTCAAGGTTGATTAAGAACTTGATCTTATTGATAGGGAATGGCACAAGATTGAAATGTCTCACCAAATTGTGTAAAATAGTAATTAATATAAAAATTAGCCATGAAACCTAATTAAAATCAAGAACATAAATAAATATGTTACCAACAATATTCAAAAGGAAACCTAGGATACTTGACTAGTTGATGTATCTTCAGAGTCACCATTGATGCTTTGATAGATGCCTCCAAAGGCTAATTGTTAAAAGACAACACCAAAAATATTTCAACATCTTCAACTAAGAGTCCCACCATGCATGCCAAAAAAATTTGTCACTTGGATTTTTAACCTTTGTGGAGATGCCTAATCTCTCCTCATCCAAGTGGCACAATGAAAACACCTCTAGGCTTCTAGGTAGCCTAAGGATGAGGTGAATATCTAGATAGGTCTATCTCCCTTGATGTAACACTTTGGATTGAAACTAAACCTAAAATTTGGGAAGGAAAAGAGAGAGAGATAACTAAAATAAAACTATTTTAAGGGAGGTGATAGACCAAATAGGATGATGACTTCCAACCAGTTGCATATTACACATGAAATCAAGGGACAAACTAAACATACACTTCATCAATCTACATCTTCTCACATCAATGTTACATTATGAGGTTATGGATGAATGTGAAAAGATAGGATGACTAGAAAAGAGGCCTTGAATGACACTAATGAATATAATAACTCATTCAATCCTTGACATTTCCTATAATACTTCACATGCCCTACAAGAAGAAGCTTTCAAACTGCAAATAGGGTGAAATAATGAGACAACATACAAATGAATCTATAGCCTTCACTAAGAAAGATTAATAATCAAAGTAAAAAACACTTATAAATAGTCATAAATAGGTAGAAATTAGTATTATTATTGATCAAATCGTATGCAAATGAATAGGGCTTTTCTATACTCGTGGAGCATGAGTTACAATGGCCAAAATGGCTAGTTCTTATAGAACTTGAGAAAGAGAGGAGAAGAGAGAATTTCAAGGATTGAAAGGACACTTTTAAAGATGATAAAATTAGTTACTTATGCATGAATAAAGGATGTGGGATGAACCATACAAGGTTAGGAAGCACAAGTATCCATCCAAGTCATAAAACTCATGAAAAGTGGCATGAAACTCTTCATCTGGCTCAAAAAATTGCCTTCATGATTTGTACCTATTTTAACATCCAAAAAATGATTATGGATAGGTATAATGATTTAAATTAAGGGGAAGGATTTTATGCATGCCTCTCTATGTAGTGGTTGTAGTCTTGGTCCTCTAGAATCATTCTAAAATGAGCTATCATCATCTGATATCAAGAAAACTCCTCTTCCATGTACCCTACACACTTGACCTCATATTTGGATTGATTTTCCCATGAGAATTTATGGGAGGGAGTGGATTAAAAGTTTCAAGACATTTCATGGTATTAGAAGCATTAGAGATACCTTAAATTTAGCTCACTCAAAGTTTTCCACCCTTCCCACTAGCTTGTCCAATATGCTAGTTCTGACTAGCTAAGATGAAGCTATTTGTTTGCATACTTAGGAGTATTTTAAAAGAATGAAATGAATATAGGGATTTATAAAAAGTCTATATATTCCTACCAAACTTTATTGCATTCTTAGGCTCATTTTAGAACCTACCAAACACAAATAATGGTTAAAAATACCCTATTTTCACCTTGTTTGTACAAGTCCATACAACCAAAAAGAATTAAGAGTAGCTTGAGGAGTCCTTTGTAAGGTAAAATCATCATCCTAGTCAAATTATTCCATTACAGTAACTTTCTAACTCCATTTATCCAAATTGGTCCTTGTAAGGGTTTAACAAGGGTTTTGAGCATTTTGACCTCTTAATCATTATTCATAAAAACTTGAAATTAAAATTTCAAAAAAATATCACAAAAATGATGTTCAAGGACCCTGATAACACCTCCAAATTTTTTTAGGTATACTACCTGAATTCAGTGGTTCAAGAGGCACCTTTGGGATTTATAACAACTACCTTCCATTGCTTAACTACTCTCTGTATTTTTCCAAGCTCTTATCCTATGTGGGAACTTCAAAATAAACACATTAGGATGAATAAATATTCCTTATACATTCATTAAAAAATGTCATAAAAACACCTAAGAAGTCTATTTTCATCTTTTGGGGAAAGAAGAACATCATCATTTAAACTTTTACCATGGTTTGCAACCTCCATTGATGATTTAACCTTGAAACCAGGTATGCCATGGAGTGAATTGGACACTAGGACCTCAAATAGAGTTACATAATCAATCTTAACACTCAAAAATGGTTCCTTTTCTCTCTATTATATCACTTGTATGTGCATATTCTAGTGTGTAGGTAGCAAAGTGTAATTATGGATAGTGAGCATTGTTTTGACTCTCAACTAAGTTTCAAAATTATCTTAAGGATTAAAATAGAATATATAAATTGTATAGGATAGTTTTAATCTCCAAAATTTATTTTAAACCTAATTGATCCTATGAGGATGCCAGTAGGTGTATTCTCATTTATGTAGGCAGTGAGTTGGAAACATGTATTCAAGGAAGCTATGTTATATGCCAATTTATATCCTCTTATGATGAAAAAATTAAATCTTATGGTGATTAAAAGACTAAAAAATGTGTTTAAACTTCATTTTCAACATTTAAATCTCCATGAGAGAACCTATAGATGCACGTTCAGTTGTAGCAGACAGGTTGTGAATATGTGTGGTATGTGACTATAATTAATGGAATGTTTATTTGGAGGATAGGAGTGAAATGTGAGGGGATTTAGAGGATTTTTAAAACATTATTATGGAATAATACCCACATTTTTAAACAATTACCAAAGCATGAAGGTACTATAAATAGTAGAAACTTACCATCCATATAGAAAGATGCTTCTCTTATAACTTTGATGTACTTGACTTATATAAACACTTTAAAACATGAAAATAATCATCAAAATAATTAGAGGAGGAATATAAATTAATATATAATCAAACTTAGCAACTGGTTCATACAAAATTGCCAAAAATGGAGCAAAACCTATAAGGTATATAGATTAGCAGGTAGAAAAACATAGTCAACTTCATGAGGATGGTTCATGAAGCACAAGACACCATTATTAAAACCATTTTTATATAAATGAATTTATATTAGTTTAATTTCACCTCCCCAAGGTTTTTTTTTGAGACATCTTGTACTGGCCATACCAAGTATAAACCTAACGAATACTTTTGCTTGCCAAGAAAGGTGAAAAGGAAGCAAAATGGTTTTACCCCATTTTTGACACTTATAGAGCATGTAAATAACTAATATGTATATAAATAAGTTTAATATTCATTTCATGACCTTATACCATGTGTCACACTTCCCCATGATCTGTACAAGTGCCAAACTCACCTTTTTTCCAAAGAAAATTACTCTTTCTTTTGAAGCACTTGCCACTTTTAATTATAAATAGTTACCTAAGACATAATATGACACATATCACATGACATAAATTTTTAGAACCTCCACACTTCCCAATAAATTTTTAAAATTCATTAAATACCCCTTTTTGACCTCAAAATTGCTAAAAAGACTAAAATAACTAAGGACCAAGGCTATTATAACATTAATTAACCTATAAAACACCTTGTGACATATGTATTAGATTGATAAAACACTTAAAAGTCAAATTTATACCTATAAGTGCCTAAATTTTACCTAAAAGTCAAATTTGGTCAACAAAATGAATTATGCCTTGGGTCTTACTAGTCAAAATTGAGCTTTCAAAACATTCCTTGTTATGAGTAGTTCCCTTTTAACTTTGAGATTTATATGAAAATTTGAGTCTCATGAATTGTCTACATATTCAACTAAACCATTAAGGATATTCATTTAGCATCGAAGGAGTATTTTTCCTGGGCACCTTCTTGTTCTATCATTAATCATTTGGCATTAAATTACGTAGGTCTTTATATTACCTTAGTTGAGTCCTAATTCTCTAAGTTGTCTCTATGTTTTATTCCAGCTTGAGCTTTAGTCAATTTGTGATTTTTATTGAACCTAGTTTTCCTTAATTTCAGTCATAACCAATTGGCATGTTTCCTTATATAATATTTTAACTCAACCTGGTAGCACTCTTTTAGAGAAGTAATGGCCCTTTATAGACCCTGTGGTTGGTAATAATTAATGTAGGCATTTAGTTAATTGCTTTAACCTTTAGCCATTAGTTGAGATACCTTACATAGTGCTTTGCCTTAGCTAAATTTTTATTGGGATTCCCTTCATAGGTATTTACCTTGGTCAAATAATTACTTTGGCCTTTTGTTTTGAGATTTAACATATCCATTTAGGAAAGTTACCTTGCATAGCATTTTCCATAGCTGATCAACAATTTCCTTGTGCATCTTTGCTTGCATAATGTTTATCTTATTCATTCATCAATTTCTTTGCATGACTTTACTTGTGCAACATCTTTTTAGCCATTTACTGGGTTTTATTACATAGTGCCTTGACTTATAGGATTTTTAATTGGAACTTTATGTGTCCTTTTCCCTTAGCTAATTTATCACTTTGGCCTTTTGTTTTGATTTTACCTTAGCTAATTTGTCACATGGCAAGAAAGGTTCTCAAGAGCATGAAGATAATTCAACATGGTCTTAGATCACACAGAGGCAACCATGTAGCATTAGCTGCATTTGCAATGACTGGAGTTAAATTTTGACAACTATGTCAATGCCATAAAAATAGTTATCATTTGGAACAAACTCATGAATAAATTTTTGAAAGATAGTAAAATGAATCAAGACTATGAGATTCTGAATTATTATCATGTATGTTAAATTTTTTAGGGAAGTTATAGGATATCTTTTGTGCAATTGAATGGATTCTAGTGTCTATCCATGATCATAGGTTTTAAGTTGTTTTTATGATGTGTCATGCCTATATTTAAGGGAAAACAAATGGGCATGACATTTTGGTATCAGAGCTCAAGTTAAACATTGGGAGATATAAGAATTTTAATTACTTTTAGCTTTGTGGTTTCTACATTTATTCTGATGTCTTTCCTTTTAGCATACATAAAGAGAGGAGGATGTATAAAATGTCATGGAAAAGATCTTATTGGTGATCATGAACCTCCTAATTAACAAGGGCTAAATGATATTGGACCCTAACTCATTTTGGCTATGCAACATATGTGGGATGTTTTGTAGGAGAGAATACTGGAAACACCACTAAAGGTAGAGTGGCACTCTCCACATCATTCCTAGGATGATCAAAGATGATTTGAAAGAGAGAGGTTTAGGTTTCCTCATTATCACCATTCAAAGGGTGATAGAGGTGAATTGCATCACCACAATGAGAGATGAGAGAGATGAGACATAAACTGTCCTCCTAAACCTGTGCTTTGAGATTTAGTGAAGGACTTCATCAGACTGCATCCTCCTACTTTTGATGGTATATAGGAAGGATTCATAGTAAAATCATGGTTAGCTATCATGAGAGGATGATTCACTTTACATTATTGTGACTCCAATGAGAAAGTCCATTTAGGAACTCACCTTCTTAGAGATACAACTAAGATGTGGTGGGAAGGAGAAGAGTAGAAGATCCACTTGACACCAGCTTTCCTCATTTAGTAATTATTTGAGGAGTGTTTTAAAGAATTCTACCTATCCCCTCATTATGTGTAAAATAAATTGAATGAGTTTCATGACCTTTGAAAAGGAAGTGACATAGTTTCATAATACAAGTGTTGTTTTCTGGATCTAATTAGGTGTGTGCATTATTTGTAAACACCACTAAAAAACTCAAAGTGAAATTAAAAGTATAGATTTTTATTTTCTCAAACTTACAAATTCTTGAAATACTTAAAAAAACTTGCGAATTGTTTGGCAAAGTATTCTTGATTATTGAATTGGATTAGAATTGTCAAAAGACTAATATCTTCCATTCACCAATAAAACCAGATTTTGTTTTTAAAAATTAAATGTCATAAATTGTCAAATTTTTCAAATATTGTATGAGTTCTTGATTAATTAAAAATTAGAATACTAAAAATAGAACATGCAATAAATGACAAATTACCACATGAAATTGATAACAGAGTTTGACATCTTGTGCCTACATCTCCGGGTCCACCCAATAGTGAGCACCGTTTCTATTAAATTTGTACAACAAATGGCTTACAAATTATTTGAAATGTTACACAACTTCCCTCAGGCCTGATCTCTATCCAAGAATTCCACCTAGCTGATATACTCAAGCTCGGCCACATAGAATTCTTCCTTAGTCTTCAACCCCTTCTGAATGTGCTTTGGTCCCTTCACTTCAACTATTAGTTTATCCAAAATAAAAATAATAACATTCTATTTCAATTAAAAACAATAAGTGAAAGGCTTACCTTGTGTATAGAGGTTAGAAATTAGATTAATATCCACTTGCTAAAGCCATCTCCAAGCTTCTATCTAGCTCTCAGCCTCTTAAAACTTATTACACAGTCCCTGCAGAGCATGACTTCATATAAAAGTTCATGGCTCTTACAACACTTCAAAACCTGTGGCTCATGTGGTCAAAGCATATCTCTTTTACATGATAGGTGCTAGGTTCAAGTCGTCGGCCTACCTATTTGGGTACTTAAACTATCTGTTTAATCCCACATTTACCAAATTGAATGGCTTTTAGTCTTTTAAAAAGTTAGCGGCCACCTTAAATGATGCTGATGGCCCTATTGGTGAGTGCTTAGCTTATCCAATTTATTCCCACATTGGGAAATGGTTTTCAAGTTGTCGGTCTAGGTTTGTGTTTTGTTTGAAACATTATCAAATATCCCACATTCATGGGGGTAGTAACCTAAAAAGGCTTTTTATAGCCTTTTCTCCACCATGATAGTCACTGATGCCTTTTGGCTAAGGCATTTACCATGTCCAATGGTTTTGGGTGAAGTGCTTGGTCTTCAATATCTGAGCTTGACTCAGCCTTTAGTCTACATAATGATGTTACATGGCTCCTCCACATGGGTGTAAAAGTTCAAAGCGCATTCTTGACTTGGCTCGAATGCTTTAATCTCAAGCTTAACCCATGGAAAATGTGGCTCTCTCCCATGTCATTGGGGCATGAAATTACCAAACAATAATTACAAATAAATATTACAAAGCATTGTTAAAATTTCTATGGACTTTGCAAATGCACAATTTCTACGAACTTGGCAAATGTGCAATTTCTATGGACTTTACAAATGCATAATTTCTATGGATTGCAATGTGTAATTTATATGGTCTAAAAATACAATGAGATTTCAAATCTATGGACTCCCATTGATTGCCACGTGTTGCCACCCGATTGGTCCACTTGGTGTGTCCACATTGTGCCACCACATTTTTCCCTGTTGTAAGAAAACTTCAACAGACCATATCATTTGCATATGGTGTCCATTTTACAAACCGTGAAAAGTGTCAGAAAGCTCTCAATGAGCTCTATGCTGTGAAATTAGTTTCATCAAAATATGGAGGCTTAATTTTTTTAACAAATGGAGAGATCCACTTGGATCAAACCTCCCCACTAAGCACTTTTGGACCCCAAAAACATGGTCTCCATTACAAATGCTTCCTGCAAAAACATCACTGCAACATATCATAGTAATGATTCAAAATTCAAACTAAATCCTTGAAATGTTAGTGAAAAACAAATATCTACCCATTATCGCATTGTGGATAGAAACACACTGCTTGCTCAAATGTTGCATCTCAAAAATGTTGCATTTGACAATCACTGCAAATTGTTCACCAAGTTCAACTACAAACCAATTTATTAGTGTAATAATTTTACATGATATTTGTGACCACAATTGACAGTTACAATAAAATTCCCAAAATTAATAAGGGTATTATAGAATGTGCAAATATCATGCATGGCTACAAATAGTTTGTATAATTAGTACAATTACAAATGATGCCCATAAAGGGTCTTATAAGCCTCTATTTACACAATATAAAAGACACATATAAACTAAAATGCAAATTTCTCAAAATAGACATACTGCTCATGCCCATATAAACTACATATACTATTGTCAAGGTTTAAAAATGAAGTTTAAAAATCCCAAACATGAGAAAATATTCCAAGTATGTTAAACCTGTCCCTTGGTTTTTCTCTACGGGCCACTCCAATAAACCATATCTTCATTCAAATCATGTTAAATGTCCTTTATGCATATAACAAGGATCCCAAAATTGATTTTCAACATGAATGCATCCACTAATCATGACAACACGAATGTCAAAAATTGTTTACCAACCCTCTTAATCAAATTTTCCTGACTAGTTGGTGAGATTTCTTTAGTGGATTTAGTAACATTGGTATGGGTTGATTTAACTTCATTAATTACCTTATTGATAGGTTTATATACCATCTTAATCTTACAATTTCTAGGATGGTGTGATGGTTGAGGTCTCCAACACTTTTCAACCTGATGTCCACTACTGTTATAATGAGTACAAAACCTTTTGTCCACTCTATTGGAAAACATATTCTTATTGCTACTCTCAGAACTCTGTCTAAGAGAATAGTCTTTCAAAATCTTTCCTAACAAATATTTACGTTTCCAATATTTGGATACATAATGATTAGACAATTCAAAAAAATTGCATGGATAAACGTACCGCAAATTTTTTATACCATAATCAAAAGGAACATTGGAATATTTATGTTGTTTGGTAGAATTAGAATCAACATTATTGCAAGTGTGGCAAAAAAATGTGTTTTACCTTCCATCTCAGATGGTTGACACTTCTCCATAGCACATCTTGCTTATGCTTTCTTAGAGCATTCACTTGTTTCATTCTGAATACTAGATCTGTATCCTAACCCTACATGATTAGGGTTATTATCTACCTAAATGGGGTTAGTTTCACCTTGGCCATCTTTTCCTAGGCCTTTTCCATTAAATCCCATTTTAAAAAGTAATTTTGAACCTATTCCTTTTGTATATTGTTCAAATTTACCAAAATCATTGTGATTAGATTCTTCATGGGAAGGAAAATCAATTGATGACTTACATGCACTTACAATGTTTTCATCTGTCATAGTTCCTGTATCTATAGTGGAAGGCAAATCCTTCACTTGCCCACCATTCTGTAGTTTTTCCACGAGCTCATCCTTAGCTTGTAACTCCATTTTCAATTGGGCAATCTCCTCATCCAAGGAGTACAATCTTGCTCTCAAGGAAGCATTCTCTTCCTGGATCTGTTGGTTATATGCTTCACGCTCATCAAGCTTGGCTCTATTTGACAACTTGCCCATTGCACCTGTCGAATCACAAAAATCAAAACAAATGCTGAAATAGAAGCAAAAACAATAACCAATTGCTAAATCCCATTGATCAACTGCTCTGATACCAAAATTTGATCTGTAAACACCACTAAAAAACTCAAAGTGAAATTAAAAGTATGGATTCTGATTTTCTCAAACTTACAAATTCTTGAAATACTCAAAAGAACTTGCAAATTATTTGGTGAAGTATTCTCGATTATCGAATTGGATTAGAATTGTCAAAAGACTAATATCTTCCATTCACTAATAAAATTGGATTTTGTTTTTAAAAATTAAATGTCATAAATTGTCATTTTTTTCAAATATTGTATGAGTTCTTGATTAATTAAAAATTAGAATACTGAAAATAAAACATGTAATAAATGACAAATTACCACATGAAATTAATAACAGAGTTCAGCATCTTGTGCCTACGTCTCTGGGTCTACCCAATAGTGAGGACCATTTCTATTAAATTTGTGCAACAAATGGCTTACAAATTATTTGAAACATTACACAACTTCCCTCAGGCCTGATCTCTATCCAAGAATTCCACCTAGCTGATATACTCAAGCTCAACCACACAGAATTCTTCCTTAGTCTTCAACCCCTTCTGAATGTGCTTTGGTCCCTGCACTTCAACTATTGGTTTATCCAAAATAAAAATAATAACATTCTCTTTCAATTAAAAACAATAACTGAAAGGCTTACCCTGTGTATAGAGGTCAAAAATTGGATTAATATCCGCTTGCTAAAGCCATCTCCAAGCTTCTATCTAGCTCTCAGCCTCTTAAAAATTATTACACAGTCCCTGTGAATCATGACTTCAAATAAAAGTTCATGGCTTTTAAAACACTTCAAAACCTGTGGCTCATGTGGTCAAAGCATATCTATTTTACATGATAGGTGCCAGGTTCAAGTCGTCGGCTTACCTATTTGGGTGCTTGAACTATCTATTTAATCCCACATTTAGCAAATTAAATGGCTTTTAGTATTTCAAAAAGTCAGCGGCCACCTTGAATGATGTCGATGGCCCTATTGGTGGGCACTTAGCTTATCCAATTTATTCCCACATTGGGAAATAGTTTTCAAGTTGTCGGCCTAGGTTTATGTTCCATTTGAAACATTATCAAATATCCCACATTCGTGGGGATAGTAAGCTAAAAAGGCTTTTTATAGCCTTGTCTCCACCATGATAGTCGTTGATGCCTTTTGGCTAAGGCATTTACCACATCCAATGGTTTTTGGCAAAGTGCTCAGTCTTCAATATCTGAGCATGACTCGGCCTTTGGTCTATGCAATGATGTTACGTGGCTCCTCCACATGGGTGCAAAAGTTCAAAGTGCATTCTTGACTTGGCTCGAATGCTTTAATCTCGAGCCTAACCCATGGAAACTATGGCTCTCTCCCATGTCATTGGGGCATGAAATTAACAAATAGTAACTACAAATAAATATTACAAAGCATTGTTAAAATTTCTACGGACTTTGCTAATGCACAATTTCTATGGACTTAGCAAATGTGTAATTTCTATGGACTTTGCAAATGCGTAATTTCTATGGACTTTGCAAATGCGTAATTTCTATAGACTGCAATGCATAATTTCTATAGACTACAAATACAATGAGATTTCAAATCTATGTACTCCCATTGACTGCCATGTGTTGCCCCCTGATTGGTCCACTTGGCATGTCCACATTGCACCACCACATTTTTCCCTATTGCAAGAAAACTTCAATAGACCATATCTTTTGCATACGGTGTCCATTTTGCAAACCGCAAAAAGCATCAAAAAGCTCTCAATGATCTCTACACTATGAAATTGGTTTTATAAAAATATTGAGACTTAATTTTTTTAACAAATGGAGAGATCAACCTGGATCAGTTTAAGGTTACACGAATGAGACAATCCAAGTGAATAGGTTCATTAGAGGCATAAATTTGGATCTAGCTAGTATAGTGTAAATTTTAACTCCTAAAACCTTAATAGTAGTAGTTGAAAATGCCTATTTCATAGAGGAGTCTTTTGGAAAGACTTAGGATGCCCAAAATAATTTTTTTGATATGATGTTGTTTTAACATGACTTAAGGTCACAAGGTGTATAACATGTACCTAGGGGAGGTTGGAAAATAATTCAATCCAAATTTATACCCCCTTAGCAAAATTATTTTGAGGGTAACCATTCTAGATGTAGATGGAGTAGGAACTAGTTGGATAAATATCTCCTAGGGTATGGTAACACTAGACCACAGGGATATCAATAGACTGGGACTACATAAACTTAGTAATCTAAGGAGGTAAGACCATATATATCAACTACTTCTTTTAGACCTAGAACAATTGGATCCCCCTCAAGGTGAGATTATAATAAAGGTGTTTGTTTTGTGTGTAGATCTCCTAATCATTTTACATGATATTATCCTCTTGGACTATCCATTGATATTAGGTAGAAGGCCCAAGTGTTGAAGTAAACAGTGGTTGATGTGGGTGAGGACATAGAATTTATGTAGTAGTGGATGACCACCAAGCTGAGCACTAGGTAATAGACATAGAAACCACATGTATAATATAAAGAATTTAAATTTTAGTTTTGTTTTATTTAAGAACTTATAAATCCTTTATTTCTCCTTTTATCATCAACTATTTTGGGCTTGTGGCTATGAGGTAGTTAAAAACTTGGGCAGTTGACTTGGTTTATGGGACTAAGCTGTCTATTAGCTCTTTAGTGAGTAGTTGCATATTATGCTTGGGTGTCTTCTCCTCCATAGTGGACTTTAAAATTATTCCCTTAGGCACCTACAATGTTGTCTTGGGTATGGATTGTCTTATGGATCATAAATCCAAGTTAGATTGTCATAACAAGGTTATTGAGTGTGTCGATGACCTTGAGACTCTATTGGCTCAAAACTTTGTCAAGGGGACAAATTGGTGAGTTTGAGTCAATACTATGGGAATTGAATATTTACGTTAGTCAATAACATAGGGAAAAATTCCCTCTTCTATTAGTAGGTAGAGATACATTTATTAAAATCCAAATGGGGAAAGTAGGGAAAGAGCTATTCACAACTATTCATAGCAAAAGAAATTTCTAAAGGGGTTTCATACTTTTAACAAGCAAGTATGAAAAGGAGATAGAAAGGAAATGAGGTGAATGATGAGAAATATAGAAAAGAATAAAAGGATAAAGGTATTATTATAGCTAGTTAAACATAAAAGCTACCATAATAATCCTGGAAAAAAATAAAAAAGATACTAGGTGACTAAACACAGAGATTCACTAGAATAACCCAAGAAATAAAAACATCATGCTTATGGAAATATCCATTTTAATGGGTGATAAATACATAATTACACAATTATGAGTTTTAAACATACATTGAGATTATTCTTTGATAATAATAGCAAATCAAAGACAACCATCCCATATTCACCCATAAAAGACAATTAAAATATTGCTTAAAACCCACAAAGATTCACATTTGTGAAAATAATAAACATATTCGAAAGGAAATTCTACTATGCAATTTTCACATTCAGACTAATTGATAACATTTATGAAAAAAAATTGAAATCAAAGATATGAATATAAATGAATCATACACACAGTGATAATTCATGAAGAGAATCTAAACACACAATTTGTAAATCTCCTTCTTTGTATTGATCCTTATTGAGTTATAATACAATCTCACCTTCAAAAAATATGTATCAGAGTTTTATTTTTCAAAAATCCTCATATAATGATCCTAACACTCATATTTATAATGCAAGAAGGTGGTTATAGTGTGTAACCACATTTTTTGCATTTTAGATGGTGTAAAAATGATTTTACAAAAAAATACCACTTAAGTGGTGTAAAAATGAGTTGGTGCAATTGCACCACATGCAAGAGTGCAAAAGAGAAATTTTAAAACTTAAAATGTGTAGAGGTGTAATTTTGCTTTTTTCACCAAGTGAAATTAGGACTCATGATTTACAAAGTTAACACAGTGCATTTGTGCTAATTAAATTTGTGAGTTTGCACTTAAAAAATTTGTAATTAGAAATTAAAAAATAAGATTCAACATTTACATGAAAGACTAGAAGCTTTTGACATAGCCTATTCATCTTCACTTTAACTGAGGATGATTTTGACTTTATCTGACAAATGATTCTTTCCTTCTATTTCACCAATTTCAAAAATCCATATTTATGCTTAACCATTGATTCCATGGTATCTCTAATTCCTAAACTCAAAAATCCTAAAAATGGAGCTAAAAGATGATCGTTAAAGTGAGTAGGTATCCATATAATAATTTCAAAACCAAGTAGGAGAGAAAATTGGCTTATAATAAGAATTAATGGGTCATGATGATGTATAAAAGCATTCATGAATTGGTCAATAAGATATCCTAGTGGTAAAATTTTCCATATCCTAATCATTTCCAAGACCAAAAATGTTGCCAAAGCTACTCCAAAATTGAGTTTCAATAAGTCTAGATCAAAGAGAAGAGTTGGCACAAACATTATGATAGACAACAAATGGTAATTTTTTTGAAGAAGTATCTATTCAATCTTACTTTCCTTTGAAATATTTTAGAAGTGAAAAATAAATGTGTAAATAACATCCAACTAGTAGATGTAGACTACTAATCTTTCCAATGGTTTCTCCGATATAAAATCAATGACCCATAACTGAGGTGTGTTTGAAAATATTTGATATGATACAACCACTACAGTGTAATCATGATTAATATTATCCCAAGAGCTAAATAAAACATAATGGATCTTTCAAAATATTCTTAATCCCTTTCATTATTTCTTAAGGTTTGAGTCTTTATAAGGTTTATAAAATGCAGAGGAGAGGACTGTAAGCCATTGACATCAATAATGGGCTACCTAATAATGCATGAATATTTATACTAATCTCATCTCCCTTTGTACTGTATGACTCACTTCCACATTTTTTTATTTTTTATTTAGTTTTCTTTTAATCTTCAACCATATGCTTGGCACCATATGGTTTGTTATTGGTAGGGGAAAATAAAAATATTTAATTTTTATTTCTCCTTTTTATGATTTGCATGCTCTCCTTGGACTGTACAACCATACAACTCTTTATGGGTAGAAATAATGAAATTAATTAATTATTATTATTATTATTTTTAAAAAAAATAATCTCTCCTAGAGCACTCTACAGTAATAAATGATAGTAAAAACAATTTTAACCTACTACCTTTCTTTTTATTTTCATCTCTCCTTCCATATTCATGTTGTATGGTTTTATTATTTAGGAAAAAACAAATTAAATTTGCTTCTTTTATTTTTATTTTTCACGTCTTACCCTCTTCCAATTCCAATAGTGCCATATGGTTTCCCTTTTGTAATAAACACAAAAAATGATCTTTGATTTGGTGTTGAGTAAATATATGCAAAATCATTTGGAGATTTTGCTCGCCTAAATGGTGTGAAATGGCTTTGAAAGCTTTGGAAGAGAAGTTTTAATTTTAACATGACTTGTGTAAATGACAAGGTCATTTTCATATTTTGGGGAGAATAAAAATAAATTTGCATGATTGGGGAAAAATTAAGCTTACATGGATAGAAGTGGAAGGGAAGATTTTAATTGGATGATTTGGGGAAGTGTCAAGACTCATTGCATGGTAGTGGGACGAATAAAAAGTTAATTGCAAATTTAATTAAAATAATTAAAGATTATTTCAATTAAATTTATTATTTTTTATTTTGTAATTACATTGCATGCAAAGGTGAAAATATAAAATTGCACTAATTGAAAAAGTGTTAAGCTAATTTAGTGCAACTCAGGTAAAAATATAAAGCACTTGCATAGCTTGAAAAAAATTTAATAAGACTTTTGCATAGTTTCAGGAGAAGTTGAAATCATTTTACATGGCATGAGAACTTCAAAGGGAATTTGCATGTTTTGGGAAATAAGATGTTTTGATTGCAACTTTGGTTTTTAATTTAATTAATTAATTAATTTTCAATTTTTTAAAATTTAAAATTTTAGACCCAATCTAAAATTAGCCAAAAATTAATAAAATTTTTGCTAATTTTTTGAATTTTCAAACATTGTGACAACTAGCTCTAACTGGGATTTTAATTTGCAAGGGATGGAAAGAACTTAGACTCTGGTTTCATAAGAAATTATCTTATACATTATGAAATGGAGTTTTAAATTTGACTATAATTTGATCAAATTAGAGATAAACCATCCTTGATAAAATGATGGGTCCTAAAACCATCATAATGATGTCACATGTCAATGGATAGTGTATGTGAGGGCATTAGATACTCAACCTGATAAATGCTATGACATATCCCAAAAGATAGTGTATGCAAGGGAATGTTTCATTATGTGTTTTCACACAAAGTAAAATGCAAAGAGAGAAATCTCTCCTAAAATTTTTATGATTGAATTTAAATACCAAGAATGACTAGAACTTGTTAAGAAATTGATTGAGGATCGAATTTAGTCATAAAAACACTTTCATTTAATAAATGGAATGTAAGGCTCATATTTGTGTATGCTGATCTGACCAATTGACATCAAATTTTTCTATCTCAATCATATGAAAAATGGACATGCATTATCGATACAGATCTCCTACTCATGATACTTTTATTTATATCATAATCCAACCAATTGATAGTTAGTTTGTCTATCTCAATTGTATGAGAAATGAACACATGCTTCTAGGCCATATCTCCTAGTCATAATAATTCTGCATGTTTACCACCTATTTACTTGAATAGATCCATGAAAAACCTATCCATTCTTTCATTTTAGGAATAAACATCTATATCATCATATTTAATACTAAACTAATTATTCTTTGAATCTATTATCAATCATTTTGTCTTGTAGATCCACTTAGCTAAATAAATTCAATGTTTCTTTCTAAGAATGTGATCTTTTCATTGACCTGAATCAATGGCCATTTTGACACCCTTGCAAATCATCTGATTTCCTATGATATCTCCCAAATAGATATTATATTTATAAATGTGTGTAGGTAGAAGGACCAAAACACATAAAATAAGGAGCAATAGATAGACTATTGCATTTATTAAAAATCAACACACACACACACACACCAAAAGGAAATAGGAAAAGGAAAGAAGCCAAAACAAGGAGAATAGAACTATTTACAAGGCATAAAGGAAAATGAGAAGAATATACAAATCCATTCATTGGATGAGAGAAGTAATTTCCATTTTGAAACAATGGATTTGACTTACAAGGTGTAAACACACATATTAGTTGTGACCAAGTAGGTGGGAAGAAGAGCTTAAAATAATTGTTAACATAGGGATGATCATGAATGAACAAGTCAAAAATGTATTCATTTCTTAACATAGGGATGATCATGAATGAACAAGTCAAAAATGTATTCATGTCTTGGAATGTTTTTTTTTTTAAAATTTACAATATTCTATGAGTATTTTTGTATAATACTAGACTTCTTCAATAACTTCTTGGTTGGTTTCAAATGCATCTATACTAGATATAGGTTTTGAACTAGAGTGAAGTATGTTGCATGTTACTTTATGAGATGAAACACCAAGAGAAATATCTTCTAGAATAAATTGAGTAAATATATTCCTTTCCATATTATTTCTCATGACAGAGACAAATTCATCATTAAATGATTTGTTATCATTATCTTCATCAATCGCTTCTTCCTTGATGGTTTCTGTTTCACTTGAAATGAAAATCGGGTACCATTCATTTTGTTCCATCTTGATGTCTTCTTTGACCTCAACTTTGGCATGATTATGATCCTCAATATGTATAAGCTTGATTGATTTGGATTCAAATCTTGTGGATAAATCTTCTACAATAGCATATGAAAAGGAAATGCTAGGAGAATCTTCACTTTTAACCATTAAATATTTTATTCAAACACAAGAGGGATCTTCTAATTTAATAAAAAATTTATTCTATATTATCTCCTATTTAAAAAAGTGAAACATCAAATCTGCATTAATCTTCCTTTCTATTTTTGGGTCAACCAATTATTCTTCAAATATATCATTTTCTCCTAGGATTGTGAAGTTTGAGCAATATTATGAAATAGACAAATATTTCTCTTATCTATAAAGGGGGAAGCTAAATTCTTTGTCTATTCTCTGATCAATCAATTAGTTCTTCTAAATTTTCACCTTCTTCCACAATTGTGAAACTAAAATAATCATATGTGATAGGAATCCCTTTATCTTTTACTCTAATAGAGTTTCAACATGTTTGATCAAGAGTTTGCCTTTAGAATCTATTTTCTTAATGATGATTACTCTTGATTATATTAGGTTTCACTACTTTTTCACAATTTCCAATAGTTATAGTATGTTTTGAAACTTCATTCTTCGATATTCTAGATAAGACCATGTCATATTAAATCTTGATAGTGTCTTATTGTGCAACTTACAAGTCATTTATCTTGTTATTCATCAAGATGAATTTTATTTTTGAGTATAGAGAACCAATGAAGACACAAATTTGGTTCTTGGGACTTCATTGATCTACCTTAGGAATCAGTGTTAATAATTTATTGAATCAGGCTATGAACTCTCTCATTTACTCATGGTATTGCTTATGGATATGGAAGAAATTTGACAACAATATACACACATTCGAAGCTGATTTGATTGTGCTTAATAACTTATTCTTAAAGGAATCCTAATTCATAATGCATCCATCTTATAGGTGCTAAAACCACTCAACAATAGGTTGAGAGAGAATTTTTAAAAAAATATTGATAATGACATCTTCATGAATAACTCTTAAGATACTAAAAGACACTATGAAGGTTGAGATATGGTTATCTACTTATTGACCATTTTCACTTGAAAAATTAAAAAATATCTTCCTTGAGCCTGAAGGTAATTCATTGTATTGAGCCAATTCAAACATCCCAAAATGTTTTCCCCATAGGGAACATTGGTGTTGGGGTGAACCAATGCCATTTATTCAATCAGAAAGGTGTACGTAATAGGTATTGTATCTCAACAAATTCACCAACCTCTATTCTAGGGGAGGTTCCTTGAAATGTCTTAAAAATACATGTATAAATCACCTAGATCCCTAATGGAGTCACCAAAAACTATTGGCTCAAAAATTTATTAGGGGGATAAATTAGTGACTTTGAGTCAATAGTGTGGGAACTAAGTCCTTACATTAGTCAAAAATGGAGGTACAAAGTCCCTCTCCTATGATTAGACAAATCTACCTTTATTTAAAACCAAAATGGAAAAATAGGGAAAGAGTTATTCACAACAAAACTATTTTCTATAGGGGATTCATACTTTTAATAAAAAAAGTATGGAAATGAGATAGAAAGGAAATGAGGTGAATGAAGGGAAAGATGGGAAATAGATAAAGGAAAGGATTAAAAGGAGAAAAATATTATTATAGATAGTTAAAATAGAAGTTACCATGATAATCCTAGGAAAAAATGAAGTTTGACTCTAGGTGACTAAACATAGAGATTCACTAGAATAGACCAAGAAGGAGAAACACTATGCCCATAGAAATATATTCTTAGTCAATGGGTGGTAAAGACATAATTACATCCTTAAGAGTGTAAAACATACATTGAGATGATCATCTGTTTGCTTTTGTGGAAATATCAGACATAGATTCAAAATGAAATTATACTATTTGATTTATAAATAAAGACTAATTTATAATAATTATGACAAAGTTTCTAAAGTAAATATCTCAATACAAATGAATCATACACACAGTCATAATTCATGAAGAGAATTTAAACACACAATTTACAAATCTCCTTCTTTATATTTATCCTTGTTGAGTTTTAATACAATTTAGACTTCTAAAAATATGTCTTAGAGATGTTTTTCAAAAATCCCCTTTTGATGATCCTAAAACTCATATTTATAATGTAGGAAGGTGTTTATGGTATGTAACCACATTTTTTACATTTTATATGGTCTAAATGTGATTTTATAAAAAAACACCACTTAAGTGGTGTAAAAATGAGTTGGTGAAATTGCACCACATGCAAGTGTGCATAAGAAAAATTGTACAACTTGGAAAGTGCAGAGGTGCAATTGTGCTTTTTGCACCAAGTGAAATTAAGACTCATGAATTAAAAATTTGACATAGAGTATTTACATGAATTAAATTTTCAAGTTTTCACTTCAAAAAATTATAACTAAAAATTGCAAACAAGATTTGAAATTTACATGAAAAGACCAAAAGCATTTGATGGAGCCTATTCATCTTCACTTTAGTTGAGGATGATTTCAAATTTCTCTAATAAATGATTATTTCATTCTATTTCACCCATTTCAAAACTCAATATTTATGCCCAACCATCAATGCCATGGTATCTCTAATGCCCAAACTCAAAAATCTTACAAATGGAGCTAAAAAATGACTGTTGAAATGCATAGCCATCCATATAAGAATTGCATAACCAAATAGGAGATAAAAATGGGTTATAATAATAATAATAATTTATGAGTCATGATAATTTTTAAAAGAATTTATGAATTAATTAATGAGATAATGGTAAAATTTCCCATATCTTAATCATTTCCAAGACAAAAAATGTTGCCAAAGCTGCTCCGAAAGTAAGTTTCAAGAAGTCTGGATCAAAGAGAAGAGCTGGCACAACCATTATGATAGCTAGCAAATGGTAATATTTCCAAATAAGAATCTATTAAATATTACTATCCTTTGAAATATCTTAACTTTTAAATATCTAAAAAGTGCAAAATAGACATGTAAATAACAACCAACCAATAGATGCAAACTGCTAATCTTTCCAATGGTTTCTCCAATGTAAAATCAATGACCCATAAAAAGGTGTGTTTGAAAATATTTGATATGATATAACCAATATGGTTAATCATGATTGATGTTATCCCAAGATCCAAATAAAACATATTTGAGCATTTAAAATCTTCTAAATCCCTTTCATTATTTATTAAAGTTCAAATCTTTATAAGGTTTATAAAACATATCCAAATATGGAGGAGAGGACTATAAGCCATTAACATCAGTAATGGTCTATCCAACAATCCCTTAATGATCATACCAATCTCATCTCCCTTTGTGTCATATGACTCACTTCTGTAAGCAAAATCAAATTTTTGTTGTTTTGTTTTCTTTTTATCTTCAACCATCTATTATGGCAACCTATGGTTTGGTATTAGTAGGGGAAAACAAAAACATTTAATTTTTATTTCTCCTTTTCATGATCTGCATGCTCTCCTTGGATTGTATAGATATACAAATCCTCTTTGTGGGTAAAAAGCATGAAATTAATTCATTCTTATTGTTAAAAAAACTTATCTCTCTTGGATCATCATACAATTCTAAATGACAACAAAAACAATTTTATCTTGTTACAGTTCTTGTTATTTTCATCTCTCCTTCCATATTTGAGTCACACAATCTTGTTTTATAGGCAAAAACAAATTAAATGTGCTTCTTTATTTTTATTTTTCACTTCTTACTGAAAGGAATATGAGATTGCAAAAACAATTCCTTACACTAACCAAAAGAGGAGAATATGCGAAAAAATTGAATAGTTGTTACACAATTAAAAGAAACACATAAAACTAAAAGCATAAACATACCATAACACATGATTACATGGGGAAAACCCTTTTGGAAAAAAAAATCACACTCCAAAGAAACTCAATGTATTTATCAAATCACCAAGATTACAACACATTTGCAAAGCAAGCCTTCATAGGAGCACCACCAGTATACTACACATAGAAGAAGAACTATTTCTATAGAGATTCAGTGCCTTTGCACAACTCTTTAGCTTAAAATCCTACAAATCTTAACTATTCATTACAAATTACAAAGGAGAACACTTCTTACCTATAAAAGTTACAAATAAGATGAAAAACAAAGAAACTTCATGAGCAAGGCAAGGAAATTATCCAGCCTTTAGTGGCACCACTATTCATCAATAGTAACATGATTCTAGTCTTGTTCTTTGGTAAAAAATGGATCCTCCACTTGTGACACATCATCCTCCACTCTCAATAATAACTTGTTCCCCACTATCCAATGTGGTTCC
Organism: Torreya grandis; assembly: GCA_037957365.1. Taxonomy (NCBI): domain Eukaryota; kingdom Viridiplantae; phylum Streptophyta; class Pinopsida; order Cupressales; family Taxaceae; genus Torreya; species Torreya grandis. The sequence continues at coordinate 210,842 of JARHVA010004744.1, forward strand.
ACATGCTTTTAAGAGATTCTCCATCAACATTTGACTTCTCCTTCACTAAAAATAATGAGTACAATAAATAAATTAACCCCATATATATTCTTTGTCATTTTTTACCTAAATCAAAATCAAGTGCATCATAAAAGGCAACAACTTGTCTCTTTAGTGGAGTGGTATGCCCCACTTCCACTCACATGCACTTACATCATGTAGACTCCTCTATGGTCCATGCCAACTCATCAAAAGACACATCAACACCTACATCACCACATTTATCACCTACTACATCACATGCATAATCATTTCCAACTCACCACTACTACCTCATCACATGAATAGTGATTGTGTATAGTAGCTTGTGAATAATGTATCATGAATAGTGTCCTAACTTGTCAAGGTTGAGACACCACAATTCTTAACATTCTCCCACTTCTCAAATAATTTGAAAGACCCAAGAGAACCATACCAACATGAATTTAACATCTAGGGTCCAAGAGGCCCATAGACTCCAAACACATCTCAACTTCTCTATGGTCACAAGCTTAGTCAATGAATCTAAAACATTCATCAAAGTCTCTACCTTTATCAGCTCCACCCTGCCATCATCGACCATATATTTCACAAAATGATATTGTACATCAATATGTTTTCTCTTAGCCTACAAATTTGAGTTTTTTGGTACATAAATAACACTCTAACTATCACAATAAACTGTCACTATACCCTATTTTAACCTAATATATGAACACATCTCTTAATCCAAATGGCTTATTTACAAACATGAGTAGATGCCATATACTCTACCTCTATAGTGGAAAAAGTGCCCATAACCTATCAATTAGTCATCAAACTTAATTCACCACCAAACAAAGTAAACACATAAGCACTGGTGGATGTTTTGCTATCAACATCACCTGCCCAATCTAAATCCACATAACCATGAATGTCAATAGGACCCTTGTCTCCAGTCATGTTATCATGATAATACAAGGAATAGTCTAGGGTAACCCAAAAATATTTTAATACTCTTCTAATGACATCTCAATGAACTCTACCAAGATTAGAAATATAATAGGAAAGAGCCCCCACTAGTTGGGTAATGTCTAGTCTACTGTAGACCATAGCATACATCAAACTTTTATATAAACACTGGTAAGGCACTTTGATCATGTCTTCCACATATAATAGGGATGTAGGAAACTATAAAGTAGATAAATTTATTCCTAATAACAAAATAACACATAATGGTTTGCAATCCTACATATTAAACCTCTATAATATGGAATTCAAATACTTACTCTAGATAAGCCATAGCTTTCTATTCTGTCTATCTCTGATAATATCCATACCAAGAATGTGTCTCATAGCACTAAGATATTTCATCTCAATTTTTTTTAAGAGTTGAGATTTTATCTCTAAAATCAAAACTTTCCCATTGCCAACAAACAACTTATCATCAACAAATAAGGTAATAACTAGGAAATGATCACCATCAATTTTATAATAAATAGAATGATCAAATTTAGACTGCTTAAAACCCAAACTTAATACACATGTATCAAATTTATGGTACCACATCTTAGGACTCTACTTGAGATCATACAAGGATTTATTTAACTTGTAAACTAAATTTCTTTTACCTTTCACCATGTAATGCTCTAGTTGTGTCATATAAATCTCCTCCTCTAAATCACCATGAAGGAAGGTAATCTTAACATCCATTTTCTCAATCTCTAAATCATGATCTGCTACAATAGAAATCAAGAATCTAATGGATGTAATTTTAGCAATAGGGGAAAAAATATCACTGTAATCAATACCCTCAACCTAAGAGTAACCTTTTGTAACCAATGAGCTTTGTAATTTTCAACATTACCATTTAAACCAATATTTTTATGGAATACCTATTTGCATCTAATAAGATTACATCCTTTAGGTAATGGTACAAAGTCTCATGTATAAATATTCTTCAAATCCACCATTTATTTCTCCAAAAAAACCTTCTAGGACTATAAATCATTCATACCCAAATCTTTTTCTATAGATATCGGTTCATCAATGTTAGTACTCAAAGTAAATATACATTTCCAATCATCAAAAGAATACCTTTCTAGTGGTTGTCTATGCCTTGTATACCTTCAAACAAGTTGACATAGAGGTTCTTCTTCATCTACCTCCTCTTCAAAATATTAAGATCTTGACGAGCTCTCCTCAACTTCTTGTCTTTCTCATGGCCTCAACTCAACTTTCTTAGGCATAGGAGGAAGTTGAATCACACATTTATTTTTTGTTTTCTCTAGCTGAAATGTAACAAAATAAGGATTAGTTTTTTCTAAAAATAACACTTATATAATATATTTCCTTTTGTGATACTAGATCCCAAAGTTTGTATCCTTTCACATCATAACTATGACCATTGAATAAATATTTCAAAACCTTGTTCTCCAAATTTGTATGCTTCTCTTTTGGCACATGTGCATATGCCTCACAACCAAAAATGCTAAGATATCTCAATGAAGTCTTATGGCTATACCACATCTCCATAGGAATTTTATCAAAAAAATTTGATGTAGGAGACTTGTTGATCAAGTAACAAGCAGTGGCTACAACTTTGGACTAAAAGCTTTGTTCTAGTCTAGCACCACTAAACATAATCCTAACCTTCTCTATTAATGTCATGTTCATTATTTTTAAAACTCCATTATATTGAGGTGAATATGGATTTGTCTTCTATCTTTGTATACCAAAATCTTTAGAGAATTGATCAAAATCATTAGATCAAAACTCACCACCATTGTTAGTTCTCAAACATTTAATTTTCTTTCTAGTTTTCAACTCAACCATTACTTTAAACTCTTTAAAGCGATTGAAAAATTTAGATTTACTCTTTAAAAAATAAACCCATGTCCTTCTACTATAATCATCAATAAATGAAATATAATATGTGGATTTTGAAATCAAAGGAATATTAATAGAAACAAATATACTAGAATGAATAACATCTAAAACACCACAAGATTTATGAGAACTCAAGTAAAATTGAACATAGTTTTGTTTACCATAAACACAAAAATCATGAAAATCAAATTCAAGATTGCAATCAATTAAACCTTCAACAAGGTTTTTATTCTTCAAGGCCCTCAAACCTTTTTCACCAATGTGACCAAGTCTCTGGTTTCATAACATAGTCTTCTTTGTAGAAAATTTTAACTCCATAGAATGATCACCCTTAGGTACCCAAAAACCATGACCATCTATAGAAATAGTGATTACCTCTTTATCCAATGGAGTAGTCTCAGACTTAGTCTTCATATAAGTACTATTTAAATCAACCATGAATGCATCAAGCTTGTACAAAGTGTCAATCCTAACACCTTTAATTATCACCATAAGACCTCTCACCATCTTACAGCCTAATTCAAAAAATGCAACTTGTACTCTTGTATCTATTAGCTTGATCACATATAATAAATTACGAGTTGGCCTTAGGATATGAAACACACCATCAAAGTGTTTAATCCTTCCATCTGGAAATTTGATTTTAACTCTACCATAGCCAATAATGGTTAGAAAAAAATCATCACCCAAGTACATTTTTCCTCCATCAAAATTTCATACTTAGAAAATCAATTTCTATTAGAGGTCATATAATAAGATGCACCTGAATCAATTAACCATGCATCATTACCTTCATGGGTTGTAAGGATGAAATTAAAGGATAACTATCTTCCTTCTCAAATTCAAAATCAAAATGATACTTCTTTTCCTATTTATAATCCGATAGTTAATGACCGTGCTTTCCAAAATTTCAACATCTCACCTTGGTCTTTCTAGGATATTTAAATCTCCCCTTGGACTTGGATTTAGACTTTTCATGCTTCTCATTCTTCTTGCCTCTTTATTTATATCTTCCTCAAACATGCAGAGCCTCTTTGGCACTGATAGAAACTTTCCTTCTCATTTATTTAGAAAGTAAATAAGCCACAACATCCTTAATTTTTAGGGTTATATAAGTACTTCATATAGCCATAACAAGATAATCACATGAGTCGGACAAAGAACAAAGCAAAATTTGACATCTCTATTCCTCATCCATTTTAACACCAAATGATACTAATTGAGCCACAAACATATTAAATACTTCCAGGTGGTCTATAATTTATCTACCTTATTCCATTCTCAAATAATACAACTTTTTACTCAGTAAAATATTATTAACAAGAGACTTAGCTTGGTAGATCTCACATAGTTTCTTCCATAACTTCTTTGATGTAGTCTATTCATGGAAATTAATCAGTACAAAGTCTACCAAGCATAATCTGATGAGACCTTTATCTTTCTAATCCATAACATCATACTTAAATGTTTCATCTAGATTTATAGGTGTCTAAACATTCTCATTAATGGCATCCCATAGATCATGGTCAATCAACATATCTTCCATATTCAACTTCCACATCTCAAAATTGTTACCTAAAAACTTTTTAACCTCAATTCTCCCTTATGTGCTTTCCATATTAAAATTCCTACAATAAAAAACACCAAATGTCTCTTACACAATCTCCCACTAGATTAGTTCTAAAAATACAACAAACCCATAACTAGAACCAAAGTTGTCCAGACTTTGATACCACATGAAAGGAATACAAGATCACAAAAATAATTCATTAAACTAACCAAAAGAGGGGAATATGCAAATAATTTTAATACTTGTTACCCAATTAAAACAAACACATACCATAACACATGATTACATGGGGAAAACCCTTTCATGAAAAAAACCCCACAGTCAAAAGTAACTCAATGTATTTATAAAATCACCAAGATTATAACACACTTGTAGATCAAGTCTTCATCGGAGCACCACCAATATACTACACATAGGAGAAGGAATAGTTCCATAGAGCTTCAGAGCCTTTGAACAACTCTCTAGATTACAAGATTACAAAACTTAGCTACTTCATTACAAATTATAAAGGAGAACACTTGTTACTTATAGGAGTTACAAAGAATATGTAAAACAAGGAAACTTCATGAGTAAGGAAAGGAAATTCACTACTCTTTAGTGGAACCAATATTCATCAATAGTAACATGCTTATAGTCTTGTTCTTTGGTAAAAAAAATAGATCCTTCACTTGTGACATATCATCTTTCATTCTCACAAGCCTCCAAAATTGTGCCCCACTTTCACATGTGCCTCCAATATGGAATAGTAACTTATTCCCCACTATAACATTTGACTCTACATGCTTCCAAGAGATTCTCCATCAAACTTTGACTTCTCCTTCACTCAAAATCATTATTCCAATAAAAAAATTCACCCCATATCCATTCTGTCATTTTTCACCTAAAGCTAACTCATGTGCATCATAAAAGGCAACAACTTGTCTCCTTAGTGGAGTGTTACACCCCACTTCCACTCACAAGTGTTTACATCATGTAGATTCCTCTATTGGAAATTATAACTCATCACAAGCCACATCAACACCTATATCACCACCTGCATCACTTGCCACATTACATATACAATCATTTCCAACTCGCCACTACCACCTCATCACATGAATAGTGATTTTGAATAGTGTCTTGACTTATCAAGGTTGAGACACCTCAAATACCAACACTGACCCTCTTCCAATTCTAATGGCACCATATGGTTTCCATTTTGTAATAAGCATAGAAAAGGATCTTTGATATGGTGCTAAGTGAATATATGAAAAATTATTTGGAGCTTTTGCACACTTGAATGGTGTGGAATGGATTTGAAAGATTTGGAAGAGAATAAGTTTTATTTTAAATGAATCAGGGAAATGATAATGAAATTTTCATGATTTAGGGAGAATAAAAATCAATTGGCATGGATGAGGAAAAACAAAACTTGCATGCACAAAAATAGAGGGGAAGATTTTAATTGCATTATTTGTGGAAGTGCCAAGACTCATTACACAATAGTTGGAAGATTAAAAAATGAATTACATATTTAATTAAAATATTAAAAAATTATTTAAGTTAAATTTATTATTTTTTATTTTACATTTTCACTGCATGCAAAGGTGTAAATATAAAACTACATGACTTGAAAAAGTGTTTAGGGAATTTAGCACAACTCAAAAAAAATATAAAGCACTTGCACAACTTGGGAAAAAGTTAATGAGAATTTTGCACAGTTATGGGAGATGTTGAAATATTTTTACACAACACAAGAACTTTAAAAGGCATTTGCATGGTTTGGGAAATAAGATGTGTTGCTCATAACTTTGAGTTTTAATTAAATTAATTAATTTATAATTTTTTTAAATTGAAAATTTTAGACCCAAACCAAAATCATCCAAAAAATAAATACAATTTTTTCTAATTTTTTGAATCTTCAAAAATTATGACAACATACTCCATTGATGTTATCCAGAGTTAAGAGACTTGTTTCCCTTCACATGATCACTACAATGAAAATCAAGAAGAGTGTAAGGAAAAGTTGTCAATTGTTTCCTATCATGGTAAGTGATAGGTTGGATGAGTAAGAGAAGGATTATCTATATGACCATCATATTCTATGGAAATTTCCTTATGTGTTTCTAGATGGACTTCTGGGTATGCCTCTTTCAAGGGAGATTAATTTTTAGATTGTCTTAGTACCTGGGGATGAGCCCATATAAAAAAAACCATATAGATTGACCACACTATAGTTATGTGAAATCAATTTGCATCTTGATAAAATCTTGGAAAAAGAATTGATTCATCCTAGTGTGTCCTCATGGGGAACACCAGTCATCTTTGTGAAGAAGGATGGATCCCTTTGGTTGTGTATTGATTATCATCAATTAAATAAAGTAATGATTAAGAATAGTTATCCCTTGCCTATAATTGATGATTTATTAGATCAAATGTAAGGATACAAATTATTATACAATATCTATTTAAAATCTGAACGCTATTACTTATGTATCATGGAACCTGATGTTCATAAGACTATGTTTTGAACGTGGTATGGGCATTATGAATTTATAGCTATATTGTTTAGGTTGACTAATGATATAGTAATATTCATGAGTTTAATGGAGTGTTTCACCCATTTTCAAATCAATTTGTGTTGGTATTTCTTGATGACATTTTAATTTATTCACAAAATGAATAGGAGCATGAGGACCATATGAGGCAGGGTTTGCATGTTTTAAGAGAAAATTGATTATTTGAAAACTTGGAGAAGTGTGCATTTGTATAGTTTGAGGTGAAATAGTTTGGGAACATAATTTTAGGAGAATGAATATTTATGGATCCTACCAATATTTTTACCATTATAGAGTGGCTTTCACCCTCTAACATTCATAATTTCATAGCTTCATGGGATTGGCATGATATTGTAGAAGCTTTGTTGAGAATTTATCTCACATTGTGAATCCCATCAATTCTCTTTATAATTTCATCTTGGTATTTATTTATGACATTATAATATATTATCAAAATGAAGAGGAGCATGAGGACCATTTGAGGTAGGTCTTACAGGTTTAAAGAGAAAACCAATGATTTGGCAACTTGGAGAAGTGTGTATTTGTGTAGTTTGAGGTAAAATATATTTGAAACATCATATTTATGCCATTATGTAATGGCTTACACCCTCTAACATTACATAATTTTTTAGCTTCATGGGATTGGCATGATATTATAGATGGTTTGTTGAGCATTTCCCTCACATTGTGAATCCCATCAATTCACTTTAGAAAAAGGGGAAGAAGTTTGTTTGGAAAATAATGTGTGAGGAAGTTTTTTAAATACTAAGGTAGAAACTCACTAGATCACCAATTTTGTCTATGCCTAATCCTATGGAATAATTCCTTTTTTTCACTAATGCATCAAAGGAAAGATTAGGAGTTGTATTCATGTAAGAAGGTAGAGTTATTACATATGAATCTCATAAATTCAAGGATTATGAGATGAGATACCCCACACATGATATGGAATTTACAACCATCATTTATGTTTGATTAAGATGGTAACACTTCTTGTCTGGTCATCATTTTATCTTAAATATAGTTCATTTGAGTTTACAACATATATTTTATCAACCTAACCTCAATGTGCATTAACGTCATTAGATGGAATTGTTGTGTGAATATGATTTTGAAATTTTGTATATAAAAGGAAAGTAAAATGTAGTTTATGATTCCTTAAGTAGGAGGAACCATCAGTTGGAAATAATGAATTTTCAAACTAAATTGAGAAGTTAGATTTTGAAACAACTTCCAAAGGATAACCTCTATAAAGAAGTAAGACAAATGTTGGATTTTGGTATGAACCTAAAAGGTAATTTTGAAGGATATTATCTTGATCCAGATGGTTTTTTTCCCATAAATATCATATCTATGTTACCTTAGCTGGTGGATTTCATGAGATAATTATGTATGATTCTCATAGAGCTCCTTACCAAGTGCACCCTAGAGTTAAGATAATGCATGCTAAGTTAAGGAAATTATATTATTATGCCAGTTTGAGGCATGATATTACTAATTTTTAAGCTCATTCTCTATAGTGATAGAGGGTAAATATTGAACATCAACATCTAGTAGGATTTTTATATCCCCATGAGATTCTATAATGGAAGTGGGACACTATTTACATGTATTTTATTCTAGGATTGCCTACATTGACTTATCATCATGATGTGATCATGGTCATAGTAGATAAGTTAACTAAAGTAGCTTATTTCCCCCCAATAAATACCACTTATAATGCCAATTCAATGGCAAAGTAATTTCTAGATTACATTATTAGATTACGTAGGATTCCACATAAGATTATTTCAGATCAAGATATGGTATATACTTCTCACTTATGGACTTCTTTATAGAAGGCATCAGACACTCAACTCAATTTTAGTAGTTCCTACCATCCTAAGACTGATGGATAAACTAAGAGATTCAATCAAATCTTAGATGACATGCTACACATATATGTTATGGATCAACCATCACATTGGAGAGACTATTTATATCTTGTTGAATTTGCTTACAATAATAGCTATCATATTTAAATTAAGATGCAACCTTTCCAAGATTTATATGGTTGATCATGTAAAACCCCATTGAATTAGAACTAACTTGAGGATAGAGTTATGATTGGCCATGTCAAATTAGAAGACATGGAATGGTAAGTGATTAAGATATGACAACACCTAAAGACCGTCAGGGATCAATAGAAGAAGTATGCTGATGTGAAAAGAAATAATCAAAATTTTAATGTTGGTGATAAAGTTTTCTTGAGGGTGAGACCCAATAAAATCTCCATCCATTATGAAAAATGGTCAAAATTTACACCTCATTTTTTTGACCATTTGAGGTCTTGGAGACTATTGGCCTAATAGCTTATCGACTAACCTTGTCACTTAGCCTAGCTCATTTTCATGATGTTTTTCATGTTTCTATTTTTATATAATATATTGTTGATATTGTTCATGTTTTGGATTGGATCGCCTTGTGGTTCGAGACTAACAAGATTTTAGTGTTAGGTCCCACTAGTATTTTGACATGCATAATGCTAGCACTTTGAGGCAAAAACCTAGATTAGGTCAAGGTTCAATGGGACAAATATAATGCATCAAGATTAACTTAGTAAGATGCTACACCTTTGAGGGTTTGGCATCTTCACCTATTTTAGTGATTTCTAAGTGGAAGTCTACATAAGGGGAGGGGGATATAAGGCCTCATTTTGCATAGTGCTCATCTTTGGCAAGATGACTATGAAACTGTGACTCATATGTTTTGATTATTAAATTATGTGGTTAAGTCACATCTAGTTGAGGCATGCAATGATTTCATGAAGGATCTCATGTGTTGGAAACCATGAGAAAGATATATTATCAATCATGTTTTGATTGATTAATTATGAAAGTATGATGCCTTTATTTCCTTCATATAAATGTTTCTTTATGAATTTTGATTATGTCTATGAGATACAATGACTTAAAATATGTTTGAATTATTATTTCTAAGATTGTGAAATGATAAACTATGTATGTATTAAATCATATGAAAACATCTACGTGGATGTTGATATTCCATGAATGATTGAATATGATTAATGGATTGAAATCGACTTGTTTGATTAAATTTTGTAGCTTCAACTATTTGGTTAGAGGAATTTGATGTGTGCATTGAGTGTGTAGGAACAATAAAAGGGCCAACAAAGAGGGCCAACAAAGGAAAGAGACTATATAAGCATGGTTATATCACTAATAAGTTTTAAAATTTATCAAAACTTGTGCTAATTATTTGGTTTCCTAGTCTACCACCTATTAGACATAGTGTTTGATTAGATGGCCAATGTTTAATCCTAGTTGGTGAAACTTGCTATCACTTGACCTAAAGATCTTACAGCTAATGTCTTAAATGTCTAATATATGATTGGTAGATCTTTCATAGATTGCCTTAGTACTAATATAAAGTGGGAAAAGAGGTAAGTCTTGGAAGCAATCGTATAATCTTGCAAAGCTACCATGTAGCTTAATTTAAACATGGGAAAGAACATCCCTTAAAGAGGCATGGGTTAGCAAGTGACTAGTGGTTGGTTGATCCTGAGATGTCTATATGTAATAGTTAAAATCAGTTAGTTGAGGATGTTTTTTAAAATAGGAAATAAATTTAGACTTAGCATAAGATAAGGAAAAATAACAAATATGAATAACTGAGTAGGAGAGGTGAGTATAGATAATTAGAGGATAGTGCCTAAGCAACTTGAAGGTTGATAAGTGGGGTTCCTAATAACTTATGTTTTATGTTGTTCATTTGTATTGAAATGATTATAATATTTTTTGGTTCTTCTTGATTTTACGGGAATAAGACCACTTAGTTTATTCTACCTATTTTATTGTTTTCTCCTAGTTTTACATTGACCACCATGTAGTGCTTGACCATTTGAGGGACTTAAAGAGATTGTTCCTCTTTAGTTTGAATGAAATGATTATGATTCTTTTTATGTTATCTTGATTAAAAGATAATAAGACCACTTGTTTCATTATGCATATCTTATTTTATTGCCATGGTTGTGCATTTGTCGTCATGTAGTTCTTTGCCTAGTTGAGGGCCTTGGAGAGGTTATGTTCCTCCTCACTTGACTTGTATGTTTTAGATTACTATTTGAAGTGTATTAATGTTATTGTGACATATTAAAGTGGTTTTAAATGAGTAACATATTCATTATGGAAGAATTTCAAACCCTCATGTGCTTGGCATGGTGGTAAAATGCTTGACCCTCCTTTGAATTTCATGGTGGAAGTTGTTAAGCTCTATCATGATGAGACATGATAATAGATTGATTAATCCTCCCATGAATATTTTATAGAAACAATAGAGTGATTTATCCTCTTTATACTCAATCAAATGGTAGGATTTATTTATGATATTAAATCTTTCTTGCTAGTTTTATCTTTTAATTGCTTATATTGAATTGAATGCTTATTTGCTTTGTATTAGGATTGAGATTCTCTTGGGATAAGAATTATGACTAAGACTATAGGTGTTACATAGTCATTCCATTGTGTTAAGATGCCCTTACTAATATATCCACACTTACTATTACCAAGTGATATAAACATGCTCATAGCTAGGAATCTCAAGATTGGGGATGTCTAGAGAAGTAGCTTAATGATGACAAAAGGTTGGGCAGTGAACCTTCCTTATCATGGCCAATGGATGCTTGGGAGGAGATGAGGAAAACCATTAAATATTAGCAAGTCCTCCATTATTTAATCAATCTTAAATATTTACCTCTTTCTATGTAAATAATTGGATAAAATTTGGTGCATTCTTAATGCTTTAGTAGCCAAATCATAATAAACTTACAAAATCAAGAATTTGGATAATATTTCAACAATGGATTAAAATATTTATTTTATATTTACTGAAACTTTAGTGTATACTGAGTCATATCTATTATGAATACTTGGATTGTAATACCTTGGGAAGGATCTAATATCCATAAAATATTCTTTAGCCTTTTAGGATTTGTTAATTAAATTGATATATTGATTTCCTTGATTAAATATTCGTCTTGAGTGGATTCTTTATAAGCATCGTGTCTCCCTTTCTAATCAGAAGGTGTTATGATTTAATGGATTTATCTTGTGAAAATATGAGTGAAACTCAAATAAATAGTTGTGAGTTTATTATTATGAATAACAATATAGTTAGATTGTCTAAATCTTAATAGTGATGTTATTTGGGGTAAAAAATATGCCTTGTGAAAAGTCCCTTTGGTCTTAGAAGTTGAGTAAACTACTTATTAAAAACCATCCCTATAATGAGACCATCTAATAATTGAAGAAATTTTTTAATATTAGCTTAGCTCTAGTGTTATAATTCTATCAAGGCATGAAGCCTTTAGGTTTGACTAAGGTCACCCTTGTTAAGGCTTAATGATTTAAGAAGGTCATGTAAACCAGCCTTCGATGTTGAGTTTTTACCTATTAGTAAATATTTTGTTGTTCTCTCAGCTTTAAAGCAAATTAATTGTGATTTTGGCCTTACTAGTCAAATCATTCACCCAAGCCTTTAAAATAGTCCTTGTTATGAGCAGTTCCCTTTTAAATTTGAGATTTTTATGAAAAGTTGAGTCTCTCATATTATCTACATATTTGGATAAACCAATGAGAATATTGGTTTAGCATCAAATGAGTATTTTTCCTAGGCACATTCTTGTTCTATCAATTATGAAATCTATATTTAGATTAGAAAAACATATTTTAAGGAAGAAAGACTCTATCTAAATTAAGTAGTTGGAAGTAACCTATGCAAGTATTTCTATTGACTTAGCTCAGCCCTAACTCTTTGAGTCATCTCTAAGTTTTATTTTGACTTAAGCCTTAGTTGATTTATGATTTTGACTAAACCTAGTTTTGCCTTCATTTTAGCCATATCCATTTGGCATGTTTCCTTTTTCAACATCTTGACTCATCTTGATGGCACTCTTTTGGAGAAGCAAAGACCTCGTCTAGACCTTGTAGTCGAAAAAAAATAATGTAGGCATTTAGTTAATTTCTTTAGCCTTTAATAGAGATACCTTGTGTAGTAATTAGACTTAGCCAATTTTTTCTTGGGATTCTCTTCATGGATTTTTGTTATATCCTAATAATTTTTTTGGCCTTTTGTTGCAAGATTTACCATAGATTATAAACAAGTTTCTTGCACATATTTACTTATGTAGTGTTTGTCTTAGTTGTTCACAGTATCTCTGCATAGATTTTATTGTGAAACACTTATCTTAGACATTCATTAGGTTCCATTGCACAATGCCTTACCTTATAGGATTTTATTTGGAAATTTTAGTGGCCTTTTGCCTTAGCTGATTTATCTCTTTGGCATTTTGTTTTGATTTTGCCTTAGTCAATTTCAAGACTTTTGATGGTTAGTTTAGAGGAAGCCACATATCTCCATCCCACTAACCCAAGAGTGATGTCAACATGGTATGATATATGATTAGTGTCATGTTATTAGGCAAGTAGTATATTAGCACATGACATCATCCCAATAACCTATAATTTTAGAGAGGATTGTATAGTGTGTGAAGTCTTCAGTGCTCACATAAACCTCTTCCTCTTACTAGGCTGGTTACCTTGATGTCAATGTCATATTTCATCACCTTCATGATCCATCCATCTCTCTTCTCATTGAGATCCATGCTTAGGAGAAACTCTTTGGTGATAGGATGGGAGACCATGACATGGATATTTTTTTGGAAGCCATATGCCTAAATTTTTTCAAGCCTCTAATGATGTTTAAAGCTTGCTTTTCATCAAAATAACATATCACTTCATAGTCTTCTAAGCCTTGGCTAAAGAAATAAACTGGCTACTCTACATCTTCATCATTATTTTGCATAAGCATAGCTAATATTGGTTCTTTTTTAACATGGTTGTGATAGGATTTACCATATTTGTAAAGTTTGGGATAAACCTCCTTAAAAAATTTATTTTTCCCAATAAAATTTGCATCCCTTTCTTTTGTTTAGGTAAAGACAAGCCTAAAATAGCTTCAATCCTTTTGGGGTCAATAGATAAGCCTTCTTTTGAAATAACATGACCAAAAGCTTGACTTCATGGATAGTGAAGATGCACTTATTTAGATAGAGGGATATGTCATATTCTCTACATTTCTCAAACACTTGCCTTAGATTTCCCATATGATCAACAACATCCTTTGAGAAAATGGCTATATCATCAAGGTAAACACACAAAAACTTATTGATCAAACTTTTGAAAGCCATGTCCATTGCCCTTTGAAATGTAGCTCCAGCATTGGATAAACCAAATGGCATATTTTTGTAGGTAAAGGTCCCCCACTTAGTAGTGAAGGCTATCTTGAATTCAACCCCTTCATTTACCAATATTTGATTATAACCTGAATAACCATCAAGAAGTGAGAAACATTGAGAACGTGAAACAACTTGCAAAATTTATTCCATGGAAGGGAATGGGTAATGATCCTTGAGAGACACTTTGTTTAGATCATGAAAATCCATACAAAGTCTAATTTCTCCATTCTTATTTCAAAATAACACAAGGTTGGCTACCCTATTTGGGTGCTTGATAGGAAAGATAATCCTAGACTTAATCAATTTAGTTAGCTCTTTCTTCATGAGTTATACTACCTTGGGGTTAATAAGCCTTTGATTTTGTCTTACTGGTTTAGCTCCACGCTCCAACTCAATGGTGTGATGAGCTAGACTTGGGTCAAAGTCCTTCAAGTCCTTGTATTTCCAAGTAAATATGTCATGAAACTCTTTGCATAATGCAATTAAATCTTACCTTTCCAACTATGAACAAGTCTTGCCAATCTTTAAAAGTTTATCCTTGAAAATTAGAACTCTCTCATAGTTCTCTTCTTTTATTGACATGCTCATTCTTTGGTTTTTTTTATCATACTCATTGAAGACAATCCCAAAGATAATTATACCCTTGGGTATTTTATTTATCTTCAGCTATATACTCTACTCTTCATAATGATAATGTAACTTATTTTGATTTCTTGAAGAGAAACCTACCTCATTTTACAAGTGTACAATGTGTTCATCACTTTCATACACTTTCCATGACACTTCATTATCTATAATGCAAGGTTTCACAATGATATTGATATGGGATTAATCTTTCTCTTGTTCAACATCAATAGCTAATTCAAAATGTGTTGCTATTGTAACCAATCTATTAGCGTGCTTGTTTAAGTCTCTTGGTATGGGATAGATGTTGAAGGAATCAAAATCCTCAAGTAAATCCCATTCCCTATGCTTGTAGGATTTTAATAAGGGGTTATTTGTTTTAACTTGACTTCTCACTTGATGAATGACCAGCTTACTATCTCCATAGACTTTTAAAAGCTTGATTCCTCTCTTCTTTGCCCATTAAAGACCATGAACTAAGCCTTCATAGTCTACCATATTGCAAGTACAACTGAAGTGAAACATATAAGAAGAGGAGTAATGATTATTTTATGGGAAAACCAAAATGACATGAGATCCTATGCCTACTTTTCTCCTTAAACCATCAAATAACATTTCCCACATGCCATCAAGCTCATGATCTTCAATGGTGAGTGAAAAAATTAGGACGTTCTCCTCATGCATGCAGTAAACTCCCAAATTATTTTCCTCAATGAAAGTGTAAGGATCAAGGCCATGTGTTTCAATGTTTTACTTGTCAAGATAGAGGTCATAAATACCTTCAAGAGGAGAAGATGTTTCACTATTTAGGACTATTTCTTCCTCTTTGTTAATTAGATAGTTTTGATTTGTCATCATCTCCAAGTATGGCTCAATGTGGAACCTTGATAAGGGCTGAGTCCTTATGGTTATCTTGGTTCCATACATTGTCTTGAAATCTAGAAATGACCAATCAGTATAAAGGTATCCTCCTATCTTGGCCATAAAGTCCCTAGACAAGCATATAGCAAAGTGTGCTAGAAGGTCCACCACCACAATATCTTGCATGATAGGGAAGCTTGGGCAGCCATGGAAAAACACTTTCAGACCTTTGACCAATCCTACCATCTTGGTTGGAGTTTCATCCAATTACAACGTGCCTTTACTATGTGGCTCATAGTTCAAACCCAACTTATCTACCACTAATTTAGGTATAACAATAGTTCTTACTCCACTATCCACAATATAATTGTGGACCAACTTATATCCCACAATGAGTGTGAGGTAGAAGGGTGGAGGCTTTTCAACTTTAGTGGAAGGATCTAAAAGATGAATTGAATAATTTGTGAGAGCCACACTATGATGCCTTGAAGATTGAGGATCCCCCTACATGCTTTCTAACTCCTCTTGCAAAATCTCCTTTTTACTAGGTATTTGTAGAACCTCCCAAAGGGATATAATTGTCTTTGTTCTCTTTAATGAGTCCACAATATTTAGAGATGGAGTATTCACCTTCTCCTACATTTTTGATGGTAATAAAGGAGCTATTACTTGTTATGTTGTAATCTTGGCAATTGCATTTACATTCTAATTTTGTTGAGGAACATGGCTTATAGAAGATGAAACACTTTGATTAGCACTTTTTGGCCTTGGAGAGGCATCACTTGGAACTATTCATGTCTCCTGGCCTTCTCCCAATTCTATTTTATTAGCCCTTGTATTGGTTGAAATTGACATGCCTTGAGTCAACATAAAATCATCTTTTACTTGAAAATTCATCATTCCCAAACTTCGGCTATTGCCTTCTCTAAGACTATCCCTTTAGTTGGGACATGCTTCTTTAACTATCATGTAAGGAGTAGCTTCTTCCAAAGCATAGTTGTTTCCTCCATCATCATTTGTAAACTGATGTTGAGGCTACCCCCATTGGTCCACATGATCTTCTCCTTACACTAGATTTGCATGAATTGGAACAACAGCCTTTACAAGAGGAGTATAATTTGGATTATATGCATTGGGCTACCTATTATAACCTTGTTTATTTTATCCTCTCCCTTGATAATTGTATTGGGATGAAGTTTTATATCCTTGTTTAGGATAATATGTGCATTAGGAGGAGCACTTGCCTGATATTAAGCTTGCTTGAGTTGAGCTCCTAATGATCTAATTTTTTCATCCTTGTCCATAACATTATCCACCTTCTTGGGAAAGGCTCTTGGATTCATATTAGCATTGGGAACTTGTGACATGCTTGGAGTTTCAACCAAATTGTGGGAAAACAAAGGCATGGAAACTCTTAGAGGGAGTCTTCTAGCCTAAATCAAGATATTCTTAGCCTCAATTTTTAGCTCATATGCACCTAGAAGAGTGAATCCTCCCATTGACTGCAACATGATAGCAACATCAGTAACAATCCCTTTGAGGTATGTTGGG
This sequence comes from Torreya grandis, assembly GCA_037957365.1. NCBI lineage: Eukaryota > Viridiplantae > Streptophyta > Pinopsida > Cupressales > Taxaceae > Torreya > Torreya grandis. The sequence goes on from JARHVA010004744.1 coordinate 228,165, forward strand.
AACACAAAGCTAAGAGGAGGTGTCATGATTGGTGGTAGCCTATACCATGTTATTTGAAATCTCTCATTGAAATCTCCTATGGATTCATTTAGACCTCTTCTTATTACATTCATCTAATGTATTAGGGAATCATGATCACTCTTATTTTTGAATCTTGTCACTAATAGGTCTCCAAAACCATCCCAACTTATAATGCATCCCCCCTCCAACATTTTATACCTATCAAGTTCTTTGCCTTTTAAATACATAAAAAGTAGTCTAATGGCTATGTTGGCCCTAGTAACATTATGGAAATTGCAAAAATTAAAGATGTCTCTAATATGTTCAGATGGGGTAATAGGACCCTCTCCATTGAAACTAGGGAGATTTTTGGTAGTATTTGGAGGGATGGGGTCATATGTAGGAAGCTCTATTGGTTGTTGGGTATTAAAATTAGGGAAGGGTTGACATCTATTTATCTCTCCCCTTTCCCCCATTTCTCTTCTTCCCCTATGATCCTCTATTTCTTCTTCTTCAACTTCTTCAACCTCTTCTACTTCTTCCCCAAAACTTCCTTGCCAAGGATTTAATAGGGCTAGGAGTGGTTCAAGGTGTTTTTATTCAAGAAAGTCTTCAGTTGAAAGAACTTGGTCAAAAAATCCTAAGGACCTTGTGAGGACCATGTAGGATAATGTATAAAACTTGGTCTAGAACCAAGGACTCACACCCTTTTGGAGTTGATAAATGATGGGTTAGGGGTATTTATACTACTTTATGCCTATAAATACCAACATTCACCTTGATTTAGCAATAATTTGGGTCCCATCAAGCGTTCCATAAATATTATCTCCAAATATTGCACCCTAAAAGAGTTATGTTCAGGGCTCTTCCAAATTTGGGCAACATTGGAGGTGTGCCTATAAGTGAAAATGAACCACTAGGTTGAAAGGGATAGCTCCCTATATCAGATTTTTGTGAAATAAAACTATTGAACCAGTTTTTATGAGTGAAAAGAGTCAAAAGTTTCCATAAATGAAAATATGAGTCTAAAATGGTGATACACCAAGAATTAGTATCCACATGTATGCCTTATATTTATGCACAATAAAACAAAATACAGTCTATAACTCAAAATCTATAATATTCCAACATAATTATTTCAATGTAGAGATAAAATAAACAATATCACACAAGGTAAATAACTAGAAAAGAAAACTTGCATAGTCCAAAAAAGGGTTGCATATGTATAAAATCTCATACAGCTAGAATGCACTCTAAATGACTTGTTGGATCAAATCTTTGATCAAAGCATGAAGGATAGAGAATTAAAGGATAAAACATCACTTGTTATCCCTCTATATCTCTTGCATGCCTAGGCAAATGTCTAGAACATAGAAATAAAATATACTTATGCTTTTTTGCTCAAAGGCAAGAAAATGGCAAAACATTCTAGTAGGGCTTCACCATACTATCTGTGGATGATAAAACAAGAGCCCAAGGGTCATATTTATAGAAAAAGAGGGATAAAAGAGAGAGTTATTATGAACCAAAATATAAGCCTCTAAAATGGTTTGCAGTCACTATCTTTTTGAAACTGATTCCAGCTATTCTCTCATTCAGTTGGAGTTTGTCCTTCTCTTTGATTAACCCTCTTAAAATGACTAGGATCACTACAAAATCAATGGTGAGATGACCCTCCATAATAAATGGCTTAGATCACTACTGTAAACCTTAGATTCCTCTTGAAAGCTCCTATGTTTTCCACTACATAACCATTCAGGCCTTTTGAATGGCTTTAATTATAAACCTATAAGTCAAGCATGTTAGAAAACCCAATTTTCACTATCCTTGCCCTTTCAGGTTTTTTGATTTCTTCTACTTATAAAATTCATAAGCAAATCTTGTTTAAAAACCTGATTTACATTGTAAGGTCATTCAAGTTTTCTAAGTGACTTTACTTCTTACTTGCTCCTTTAGGTTCTTTAATTGATTCTACTTATAAAAGTCATAAGCAAAGCTTGTTGGGAAACCTAATTTGCATTGCAGAGTCATTCAAGTTTTCCATGTGAATTTACTTCTTATTTTAAAACTTTAGGCATGAATTTGATGTCCTATGGCACATCACCAAGTTGCACCCTAATAGCTAGTTGGCCACCCTAAATTTGGCATCCTATGACACGTCATGTCTTTGAATCCCAATAGCTAGTGGGATGTATTAAACTTGATGTCCTATGACATTTCATAAGGTTACATTGGGTTGATTTTATTATTTCAAGAAACTTTCTTGAATTAATTCCTTCAGACAATTTGTCTAAAGGAATTCTTTTGGGGATTTTGATCGAAAGGCAATGGCTAGTTCCTTTAGGAACTTTTCCTGAAGGACACTTGGGAAAGTGTCCTTCAAAAAAGCTCCAAAGGATACTTGGGGAAGGCACAAAGTCCCTTCATAAAATTCTAAATGGAATTTTCAAAGGAAATGGCCCTTTAGAAATTTTCTAAAGGGCATTTCCAAAGACAAAGTACCCTTCAAAAAAGTTCAAAGGGACACTTGGGAAGAAAAGTGCCATTTGGAAATTTTTTGAAGGGTCACTTGGACAACAAGGTGCCCTTCAAAAAAATTTAAAGGGAAACTTGAGAAATAAATTTCCCATTATAAAAGTTTGAAGGGAAACTTGGGCTAAAAAGTGCCCTTCAAAACTTTTTTGAAGGGTCACTTGGAAGAAAAGTGCCCTTCAAAAAAGTTTGAAGGGACACTTGGGCTAAAAAGTGCCCTTCAGAAATTTTTCAAAGGGTCACTTAGAAGAAAATTTCACTTATAAAAGGTCTGAAGGGATACTTAGGAAGAAGGCAATGCAAGAAAGGCCCTTCAAAAACCTTTTGAAGGACACTTCGGGGCAAAACAAAGCCCAATAGGCCAAGGCAAACAAGGCAAAGCAAAAGAACAAAGAACAAGGGAGAAGAGCCCAAACTAGGAGAGGCCGAAGGGAAAATAAAGTAACAAGGCAAGAAACCAAAGACACAAAAATGACCAAGGGAGAAATGAAAAGAGACAAAGAGAAAACACAAACCAGTCATGCAGAAAATGGTCAACAAGAACTTTTAAGTTTTTCTTTAGCCTTTTTAAGTTTCTAAAGTGTTGTTGTTTTTACCTCATCTAACACTAATAGGTCATTTAATTTTCATTATATTGCATCAATATTTTCAATAGCATATTGCAGAGTAGTCCTTGTTGAAGTAATTTTGAATTTAATTAGCATAATGGCTTCAAAGTCGTAAACTAATATAAAATTCAAAAATATGTTTATATTTGACCATAGTATGATTAGACTAAATACCTTTAAAAACTTTAGTATACTAATTTTATTTATTATCACATCCAATTTTATTCATGAATGAAATCAAATTTTTGTTAGTTGATTCAGATTGTCCATTCCCTTGAGGATATTACTTATATGAATGACTTGAAATGATGGAATATTTTCTTAATAATTCAATTTATTCTTTTGAAATGAAATGAAAGTCATTGTCTTAAATAATTTTAAAATGAACCTCAAAACATGATAAATTTTGATTTTCAAAGAAGGTAAAGACTTTTTAAGTAATAGAAATTTTAAAATCTATAGCTTCATACCATTTTAAAAAATATTTGGTTATAGTCAAAATGTAGTTATTACCAACCAAAGATGGAGGATGGACGTCATAAATGAAATTTAAGCCCCAATTTATAAATGTTTTTCAAGGATAATTAAACTTAATGACATTCCATGAAATCTATCCTTTTTTTAAATATATGAAAAAGCATACATTATCTAACTAAATGAAAATCATATTTAAATAATTTCAACAAATAATAACCAACATGCAAAAAATAGTGTTTGTGGTTTTTTCAGCAATATATTAGTTACAACTTCTTTCATGGAAAATTCTAAGGACTTTTTCTGTTTGATCACAAGTTAGAAATGTCAATAATAATCCATATCTATTCTTATAAAATAGGAAATTTTCCAACAAAATAATTTTTAAGGTCTGTAATCTAACAACTTTGTTTGTCTAAAGAATCAAGGCAAACTTGGTTCTAAAAATAATAAACAAGTTCATGATACCAATCATCTTGTGAATGTAATCAATCTCAATCTATCATTTCAAGGCCAATTTTGAACTTTTGAGTAATGTGAGAAATTTTCATAGTCTATTTAGCATTTAAATTATTGTCAAAAGAGAAAATTAATATAGTGATATTAGAATTTGTATTTTCAAAACTATGTTCAGATTTATCATTTCTTTTCATCATTCTACAAGTTTCAAACTCAAGATGAAATTATTTAATCCCAAAAATCCACTTAACTAATATACTAGAATCATGAGTTTATTTATTAGATAAGACAAAATAGGTATGTTTGATCATACTATCACTTTATTACCCAATGAGAGGTATTGGAATTTTTTTAAAGCTCAAATTAATGAAAGAACAAAAATTTCAATTAATGCATAACTAGTTTCTAGCATTTAGCTCATTTATCCTATGGATATTTCTTCATGATTTTGATCATATTATGTAATATCATGTTAGGTTTTGTAACTACATGATAAAATATGAAAAAAAAAATTGATTTCATCAAAAGTTACATCTGATCATGTATCCCATTGGTAATTTTGATTTTTCTTAAGTAAAATTTTCAAAGGGTTAGATTTATTTTCAAATTTAGAAATGACTTTTTAGAAAAAAATGATTTTACCAAAGAAATATCTAAGATCATATATATATTTAGGGTGAGGTGGTTCCTTAATTTCATTGATTCAATCTTTGTTAATGGATATTCCATCCTTAGAATAACATGACCCAATAATTTACCTTCAATCAAACCAAACACTGATTTCTTTGGATTTAATGATATGCCAAATTTTCTATACTTGATAAATATTTCACACAAATGATCTAATTGTTTATTTAAATTTTTATAAATAAAATAACATTATATAAATAAAATTAGATAAAAATACCAACCAAATCACTAAAGGCAACATGCATTACCCTTCAAAAAATTGGCACCTACATTGATTATTCCAGAAGGCATTCTATTGAAAGAAAAAGTACCTCTATGTGTAGTTAAATTAGTTTTGTGTCTATCTTAGAGATTAAAAAATATTATTATAACAAAAAAATACATCTAATAAAGACATCATTTCATAACCAACAACTTATTATAATATATGGTATATACTTAGCAAAGGAAAATAATGTTTAGTAATTACACAATATAGATCTCTAAATTCCATACAAAGATGAATGTTTACAAAGATGAATGTTTCGAAAAATTTTATGGAATTGAAACAAGAATATATATCTCCTTGTTGATGGTGTCTTCCAAAAAAGGGCTAATTCTATGAGATTTTTTCCTAACAATTTTATACTAGGATTTATAAGTATGTCAAGTTGAATAATGACATTATTGTAACCCTTTAAATATTTTTATGACCAATTATAAATGTCAATAAACTCTTTAAAATTATTTAAAAATTGATTTTTTACCTAGTTGTATATTAGATACCTAAATGAACATATTTTGGATCCTATTTTATACCCACGTTGATTGGAATAGTTTCACCAATTATTCTTCTAGAGGGTTCTCTAGTTATGAAAAAAATTGTTGATCATTAGGATTAGACATTAATACAAGACTAGCCAAAATAGGGGAAATTTATTGCTACTAAGTTATATACACATAAATTTAGCACAATCTATTTTATTCAATGTCTTTTATCCATTTTACTTATATGAATATTAACTAAGAATTAAGTACTTAGTGGCCTTAGTATTTTATGTTAGGAATAAAATAGTAATTAATGTAGAATAATTTCATAAAATCGCAATAACAAAAGCTATGAACAGAGATACATAAAGAACATAAATTAAAATTTACAAAAAGAAGACATGATTTAACGTGGTTAACCCAGTGTGGGATGCATCCACTAAGAAACACTTACTCATATTTTATTATAAGCGAACAAGAGTATAATCCACTCTCAGATCAATCTTCTCACAATTATAGTGCACAAATATTGTTTGGAGCTATGCTCAACAAACTCTCCCAAATTTTCCCTTGAATTCACACACTCTATTCACCTTCTCAAACTTAGTTCTTCCTATATATTATACCTACTATATATCCATCTAAATATAATTATGTCAATAGGTAACCGACATAGCAATTTTATAAAATAATGGGTACCAAAACCATGGGCCAAGTCAACCCATAATGGTTCCCCATTACTCATGGGTGATGAGACCACACATATAAAAGTATAGATAAACCACGTATCTATACTCCCCAAAAAGGGGGGTCCTAAAAATTAAGAGTGTACAATACATTTTAATGTATAATATTTTAAATATATTATAATTTGGAAATAGGCTCCACAACATAACATTTTATGTTTTCACCTTTTACTTTGTGATTTTCTATGATGTTGGGGTCCCCTTTCTTGTGCTCACATTATTTGAGTTATGTTTAAAAACAAATATTTCTAACCCATTTTTTAATCAATATTTTGATTATCCCAGGATATGATCAACTAATAGAGTTAAGATCAACTATTGATTTTGATCCCTTCCAGTCAATACTTACCTTTTACCTTTTGAATCCTATTTTGACATGTTTTCATTTTTATTTTTTTTTATTTTGGTCCCTTTTATGTTATTTGGGTTTATTATATACACCACTACGTATTTAATTATAATTATAAAAGCTTCCTATATATACAAATGTTATAAAAGAGATTGAGGAAAATAATTATTACATTACAAGAGCTATAAAAATCTTACATATTACTTATACTGAATTGCTAGAGATACATATGAAGTATTATTATATTTTGCATGATTATCCAAGAGTAAACTAGGATAAATAACATCTAGATCTATGTTCATCATTTCACACACACAATTAATTAAGACAAATACATTTGAGTTTGATCCCTTTTCAAAGCATTGTTAATTTAGTACAGTGTTTGGTTTCTAAATTGAGATTAACCAAAGTTAGTTCAACTCAATCCATTTCACTTGATTCCCCCTATCTAATGTCTCAAGCATTTTTACAAGAAATTAGGATTTGATATTTCATGTACCTGTGTGCTCATTAAAAAGGTTGAGAAGGAATTAAAAAAAATTGGAAGTAAGTGAAACATCACATAAATAATATGAATTATCATAGGGTCAATATTGACAGATGGTATTGTCTCCTTTTAGATATTTTAGTACTAGAACATAAACAAAAATTAGATTCATAATCTACACTCATAAGGTCAAAGTCAGACCATAAGGGCCAAAATTGACAACTGGTATTATATCCTTCCAATTACTTATGTTCCAAAAAATAAACATCTATAATTCTAGAAACAAACATAATAAAGTCACCTCACACATCAAATAAAAATAAGCATGTGCAAATCATTAAAGTATGAAAAGTGAACTAACTATTTATTTATCCTCTTGCATTTATTTATTTTGACATGATGAATTTGATTTTTGAATCATATACTCTATTTCATGCATGTAATATCAATCCATAGTTAGTTCTTATTTAACTAATTTTTATGTAATTAAATGGTTCTTTCATTAATCCAATTTTAGATAAAACATATCAGAATGATATTGTATACAATATTTACAAATTATGCAATGATGCGGTTTTAGAATATAATGATAGTAGTGATGATTCTATATTCCTATGTTTAAATTAGATGGTAAGTTGAAACAATTTCTATTAGCCATATTGTGTCCATGATTGATACTATAAGATAGCTTCAAAATCAGATATTGAATATTAATTTACAATTGTTATCATGGTATGTTAATATTAAAGATAATATCATTAAATATAAACCTATTATACTAAATTTATTTGAGTACATTATTATATAAAAGAGTTTTTCATGCCTATGTTTCCATTATTTAATGTTTGTGGAGACCCTTCTAATCACTTAACACAATATGTACATTACTTTGGTTATTGGGCCAAGGATGGACACATATGTTAAAATATTTTCATCAAATTTTAACATGATATGATTTATATTTGTTCTATAGTCTTCCTAATAGTTCTTTACCTACCTTAAAGATATTATAAGACATATTCTATCAAATTATCATAATCATGAAATAAATATATTAAATTTTGAATATTTACAATATTTAAAGCAAGGCCATGATGAGGTCATTAGATATTACATTATGCAATAAAAGATTTATTTACACTCTTTGACATATCAAATATTACATATAGAAGTACAATTTATTTTCAATAAGGGTCTTATTTCTCCACTTAGATAAAGAACGTTACATAAACCTTATAGTTATTTCGACAAATTATATATGAATGTGCATAACTACACATGTGGTCTTGATGATAATAAAAGTGAATTAAGACCACATTCACCAAATCAAAAAGTTACCAATAAAAATATATAATCCTATTCATCTTATCTATAAGTAAATATTATTGTCAAATATTTCTATAAAGAGAAACACTTGACAAAAGAGGTTCATAAGCCATTATCTATTATTTCCTCTAAACCAATAGTTCATAGCAAGAAGAAATTAGTAAAGGTATTACACAAAGGAAAATAATTATTTTATATAATAAAATCATTTATTTATACTAAGATACAACCACTTATATTTGATCACCTTAGAGTTAGAGCACACAATATCTTGCATACATTATTAGATAAGCATATGATTACTCTTTCTCAAAACTAATATCATCCATCTCATAGGTTTGATAAGATAAACGGTCAACCATTTTTAACTTAACATGGTATAAATGAATATTATGATAAATATTTTTTGGATTTATGGAAAAATCTTACACAACTTATTGATAGAGGAGTTACTACATTTGAAAAAAAAATAAGGTCTACTTCTCCTACTTCTTCTAGTAGTTAATATAATAAGATTGAGACATCCCAAAACATTCCTATAAAAGAATGAATGGTTTCTCAAAATTTTAAAAATAAATAATTAAAATATGTCCTTTTTCTAATTCATTTTCTACCACAACCAAATTATCCCAAGATATTCCTATTAAGAATCCATTGGTTAGTTGAGCTCACAATAAAGGTGATATTTAAAAAGGCTTAGTAATTGATTTTGAATAACAATATGTATAAAATGTATCTATATATTATCTAAATTAAATATGGAATTAAAAATTAAATCAATTATATAACCTTAATATAAACTATAAGTTAATAGATTATTACAACAAGGAGCATAACCATTTCAAATTGTTGAATAGTATATTTTCCAACTAGATTATAGTGAATTTATTTTTCCACTTAGTTTTGAAAAATATTTTGAGTAACATTATCACATACATGATAATGATAATAATAATGAATGATAATATGCAAATGGAAATATAAATATATCATACATTCATAATTTTGAAATATTTGATTAAAAATAATCAAATTACGAAACTCATAAATGTTGAAATTAAAGTATCTAACACAATCATTTACATAATAAATATCTCATAATGTGTGTGTGTTTGTCAAAAATAATGTTTATAACACAAATTTAAATTAGTGATGGAGGCATCCTCATCACCTAAATTATCACTACTAACTAGTCCTACAATCTCCAAAATAGAGGTTCCATCTCGTCCTGCTACTCCATTTAATTGCAACTATGACCTATAAGTACTCTGATTCAAACCATCCCACATGTATTCTTAGACTGTAAAGTACTCAATCACTTAATTAAATATCTTAATATATCATATCATGACTTAGTATAGGCTAATTAAATATCTCAATAGATCATATCATGACTCAGTATAGGCCATCTATCAAGTTTTGCCTATAAATCATCATACTCGCTAGAAAATACAATATACACAATAGAAATAATGACACAAATATCAAACAAATGTGTGTACTCACCCAAAATATGGTCAAATCACTCCACTAATCCAATCCCCACTATGTCATAGGGAAAATTCCACATCACATTATATATGGCCCCATCCATCATCATTTACCAATAGTGTCACTTGCAAAGCTAAATTACATGAATACATTATAAAATAAATTAAAATAATATAAAATAACACAAAATATAAATAATCATGCTAAAATACCCAAGTATAAATAATTATAGTAATAATGGCATCCACATCAATTGGTTGTGATAAATGTTGAGGTGTACATTATGTTATAGGCTAGGGTGCAGGTTTAGTTATAGGTGGTGATCATGTTCTCTCTACCTCCTCCATCTCCATCCATTCAACCTTATGCAAAGGTAACAACACCAATATCACATAATATAATGGGAAATAATATGACCCATCAGGTAGTAGTCCACCACTATTTATCGGTTGTTGTGAATCTTTATTCATAACATGTTACCAATGGAACTATAATATCTTTCTTCCCCATTAGTCAAGGAGACAATCAACACATGTAGATATTGACCTCGCCATTCCTTTGATATAATATCTACTACTATGTATCCATGGATAAATAATTAGAGGCAAATCCTAAATCAATGTAAACTATCATTTAACATGCACATACTAATATATCTAAAACTCACTAGGGAATTGATCATGTATCCACACACTAACTTGTATATGATGTATCTCTCTATAATCCTAAAACCATATCCCAAACCACATATGGATACCATCAAATTGTATTAAGATTTAATCTATCCAAACTCACCTTTTACTCCATAGTGCTTAAGCCCCTCTTCCATGGTAACACCCAAAAAGATACGAAGACATCAAGATGAGCCAAATATTTTCAAGGATTATAAAATTGATGAACCACAATGATATGATCATATTACCATACATGTAATAATGTGGTTATTCCAATATTTATATCATGAACCTCCAATATAAATATTTACAAGTATCGATATATGTAGGATATCATGTTATGCCCTAAAGAATATCTAGTTTGAATCTCCTTAATCAATATAAAAATATCACACATGTGATATTGTATCACCATGGCTCCTCCATATAGTACCAAAAACAATGTGAGTAAACATCATGTAATTTTTTTTGCAACCATGGAACATATGACCATATAATCTACTCAAGTAAGACTGTGACACCTTAATCAACACCCTACCATCTACATGTCATATATTTATGGGATCAAAATATGTATCCTAAACCCTTTACCTCTTTTACAATGTCCCTCTCTCTAGTAATGGTTAAGATACACCACACATCCTATAGTGTGATGATCATCTCACCCATAAACAACCAAAAATTACATGTACTAGGGTTCCACCTCTTAGCTAATGTAGTCATAAAATATGTGTTATATGTAATTTGGACCAATCAACCAATGTGTGATAAACTAGACTCATATAGTATATGCCAATCTATGTCATACAAACCAAGATCTAGTAAAGGACTCATGTGTAGTGCATATCAAAACTCTTTTGCATGTAGATCACACTATCAAAATAAAACATACAAATAAATTCATATCAATTGAAAATACAAATAAATGAAATATACACACAAAAATATTCATCAAAAGGGACAACATAAAATAAAATAGTCAGAAATGTCAGACAAGAATGTCGCATTTATGATAATAATATCCCCTATAGGATAGTAATATCACAAATGTGATGATCTTGATCCTATGGTAAAAATTATCAATTATACAATTTTGACTTCCAAAAATGCCAAAACAAAACAAATCTCCAAAAATCAAATTTTCATAAAAATTGACCACAAATCATACTATTTGTTATAAAAATGAATTAGTTTTGATAAGTAAAAGATAATCTTCCATCTATGTCTATTAATTAGTCTGTAAAAGATCTAATCACATTAACAATGCAAATCGTTGACTAGGCATCTTAGCAACTCATAGCTCAATTTTCAAAAATTAAATGACGATAATGAAATTACAAACCTTTTTATTCATACTATTTATATAAGTTAAATTTTTCAAAATAATATTTATTATGCCTATTATGTAGTTAATTTGACCATTGATCAAAACTTCTGAGTGAAATCTCAATTCTTATAAGAATTGATGTTTTCATAGTTCATAATATTGAGCAGTTGGTTTTTGGGTGAAACTATGTACATAGTTTTTGATTTGATGCATTTCAAATCATGATCTATGATTCATTGTTAATAAATGTTCATATCTCAAGTTTTTTAATTAAAAACACATCCTTTTAATTACATTAGGACATAGGTGACACATTATCCCACATCATAACATTACTTAGTCACCAACATAAACTTCAAAAAATGGTCAATTTTACAAATCACAATACAAATGTCATTGCCTTTCACAATCATCTTGTCAATCACATGTGACTATTTTCAATTCCATTGTTTATAATATGTTGTGACTAATATAATTTACATAATTTTAACATTTAAATCTCATCTTTGAGATTCTATTTATTCTAACTGATCAAATTTATCTAACTCATTGTATATTTTTATCTGGTCCATTCTCTAATCCATCCCTCATCTTGAAAGGGGGAAAACATGAGGTAAATCAAAATATATATACATATAAAAAACCAACATAACTAGGATATTTTATTATTCATTATGTTATAGTTTAGTTTCATGGGTTCAAATATTGACATATCAATACAGTCTATGGAGGCATATGCCATGCATATGCATCTCACATTACAAAAAAAAACTACATACTTTAGATGATACATATCACCATTTCATAGAATTCATAATTTTTCAAAAAAATAATTATTGGTATAGATTATGGGGACATATGCCATGCACATGCATCTCACATTATAGTAAAAAATTACATAGTCATGAAATTTTGAATTTATGATAGTTATTCTTTCACAAACTTCAAACATAAATTATTTGCATCTACACACAATTATATCTTTTACATTTATCATAATGGGGGGCATGATATAGATTTATGCACACAATTATAATTTTCAAACTCAAGGGGCATGATACATATTCATGCCATATTTTCAATATTATTTTATATTTGTGGTCATGGTAGGGGCATGGATGTTATCCATTATATTTTTATCATGCATAAAGGAACTAAGAAACAAAGTGAGAATTAGATCTAAAAACCATTTGTAGTGACTAGTTTAGATAAAGTACATAGTGTATAACTTGGAGATTCAATGCCCTCCAACACTATAGCATGTGAATCCATTATTGATTTCAATTCATATCCATCTTGAGGTTAATAATGACAATTAAAGTTATTACACCCCTTAATGGGTTTTTATTTTATATACAGGTTCAATTCAAATGAGGGATTGATCACCATCAATTCTCTAGTATTTCAATAAAAGAAAAACTTTCTCCAACAACATGGTTACTAGAGTCGAAAAATTGAGGTTTTTATGTCCCTCAATGCTTATAATTATCACATTGACCACTTGAAATCTTATCCATTTCCATATCTAGGAATTGAATAGATGTTACATGTTTCCTCTTCTTCTCCATAGTAATAAGGTCAATCCTTGACCCTCAACATTTCTATTTCTCCATGGAAAGCACATACTCCATAAGAAATGTCACATGGCATACATAAAGGTGTTGTTGTTCCTTAAATAATATATTTAATGTTTCATTTATGGTTATATCTATTGTTTCACTTGGATAATAATACATTTTTCACATACATTTTTATTTTTGTAAGAACACTTTCAATCATTAGGGCACATGCAAAGTCCACCTCGGGATCATTTACAAAAGTTTGCATTCTCTTTTTCCCTATTGTCCATTATTTTTAGTTCTACTAAAATTCTATAATATGGGGGGATAAATATAGACACCTAAATTTGGCACAAACCTTGTTTTACAATGTATTTTGATCAATTTTATTATATGGATATTAGCTAAGAATTAAGTACTTAGTGATGCAATTATTTTATGCTTTCCCCTTTTAATTTGTGATTTTATATGACGTATTGGTCCCCTTTCCCCATCAATGTTACTTGATTCATGCTTGAAAACAAAAATCTCTAACCCCATTTTTAATTTTGATGTTGTGTTTTTCCCAATATAAGATCAAATAATATGGTCAAGGTCAACATTTCTTTGCCCACATTTCTTAAATTGTGTTTAAAAAAAAACATATCTAACCCCTTTTTCTATTTTGAGGTTGTGTTTATCCCAAAATAGGATTGACCAGTAAGTTAATGATTAATTATTGATCTTGAACCCTTATGATCGACCTTGACTCTTGACCTTTTTAATCCTTTTTTGATATGTTTCCATTTTTATTCATTATTTTTTGTCCCTTTGATGCTCTGTGGCTATGTTTATGCATTCCACTAGGTTTTTAATTCAAATTATGAAAGTTTTTTATTATAGAGTTGCTAAGAGACATTGAGAGTAAATAATATTACATTATAAGAGATGAAAAAGTTATATATCACTCACACTTAATCACTAGAGTGACACCTAAAGTATTTTTATATTTTTCATGCTTGTGCTAAGGGTAAACTAGTAGAAAAATCATATAGATCTGCATTCATCACTTCACATACACATGTAAGTGGGAGAAATACATTTGATTTTGATCCCTCTTTGGATAATTGTAAATGCAGTGCAATGCTTGGTATTTCAATGAGGATTGATCAAGGTTACTCCAATTCAATCCCTTTCACCTAATTACCCCTACTTGATGTCTCAAGTGTTTATATATGAAATTAGGGTTTGATATTACAGGTCCATGTGCATGTATTAGAAATACTAATAAGGAAAAAATGGAATTAGGTGAAACATCATTGACATAACCAGAACCTTCTTTTCATAGGGATAATATTGACCCATAGGGGTCAAGATTGATAGTTGGTATTATCTCCTCTAGTCAGTTCTATCCTTAAAAAAATATCAATCAATTTCAAAACCTTTGATCACATGGTCAAGATCAACCCATAAGGTTTGATACTAATAGTTGGTATTTATATTTCTAGTTAGTTCTATCCTATAACATAAATATCCATTAGTTTTCTAAATGAACATAATACAATCACCTCACATAACCCCATATCAAAAACAAACCTATATAGATTAGGAAAGTGATACAAATGAGTCAAGTATTTCTTTATCCTCTTCCATTTGTTTATTGTAAAATGAAAAAAAACCTTGTTTACTCATAATTGTCAAATTGTATTTTTTGCATGTTTTATCGATCCATAATTAGTTCTTATTTAACTAGTTTTTATCTAATTAAAAGGTTATTCTTGCATTAATCTAGTTTTTTATAAAATAACTATAATTAATCACTATAGTTTGGAATATATTCATTATGATCAAATTAATTACCTTGTATAAAATTTTTGATGTGTTCATCACAATAAAAAATGGGCTAGATATTCTAGAGATTAGGTATCTCATGTCTAATTTCTTTTATAAAAAAGTATAATCATCAGAAATTTCAATTTCATTCAACATTAGATTATAAGGATAAACAATAATTTTATCATCATGCATATTTAATTATCTAAGGATATGTCAAATATTAAATGCTTCAAAAAAATTAATTGGTGGCAAAAATTATACATGTACTTATGTGATCTTGATTCATTAGATTTTTATATTATTCTAACTTGTCTTATAACTAGTTCAAGATCAATGAAAACCTCTAAATGCTTACTATTTAACTCAATCTATTTTTTTAAAAACCAAGACATAAATATTTAAAATCAGATATGTTGTTTATGTTTTCAAAAGATAACTAATATGCATACCTGAATATCTTACTTACATGAGAAATGAGAACAACACCAACACTAGTACCATATTGGAAACATGTTCTGTCAAATTACAAGGACCATATTATTTCTCTTGGGACTATCCTTGCATATTTTTAATCTAGTTCTTCCAAGGTTAATATTTCATATGTTCTAATTCCAATTTCAACAAAGATGACATTATTGAAAATAGGTTTGATATGTGTATCATTCCAATATTCTTTAAGCATAAATATTATCTCCTTTCCTATAAGGATTCAAGTTTAAGCATTAGTATTCTTAAACAAGTCCCTTAAAATAACATATCATAGTAAGTAGGAATATTTATAACTTGAAGGCTACAAATACCCCTAATATTTTCATCCTGAGCTATCTCAATAACTATATCTTGAACTTACCACAACATATTTTTATGAGAGTCAACATCAATGAGTTTCCAATTGTCTCATTCATACAAAAAGTCTAATTGATCAAAAATAAACTCAATAATTATATTTATTATTACCTTATGTTAAGAATGAAATTATGTACAACCTTATTAGTGATTCTAGCAAACATGTGGACTAAAAATTATGAACATTCTAGTACTATTTTAATAAAAAGTGTGTCCTAAAAAAATATACACATGGAAATAATAGATTTCATAAATCATGGTTTAAAATGTAATTCATGGAAATCAATGTCCCATTAAAATATTATGGCCTCAAAAATAGAGATTTGACATCTATCTAATAGACTCACAAGTCTAGTGATCATAGACTATGAAGTTCAATTAAGTTTTTAAGTGGCCCAAGGAGGAACATGTGGAAAACTGAAATACGCAAAGAGTCACAGGTTTAACATGCAATTTTAAGATTAGGTAAAGTCTATGAACCTATTAAAATATTGGATTCAGTTTAATTTATGATTGGGTTCACACCTTAAACCACGTTATAATATAAAATGGGTTATAAATATAAAATTATAACCCAAGTGACAAAGATCAGAGTGACCACCCCTGCCCACTTAGACTTATTTTTTAAAGTGGCCAACATGTTAATAAGGGCTAAGAATATGGAATTTTATCTAGAAAATATTTGAAATGGGTCACATTAATAATATATAAATGTTAAATTGGGAAAAAAACTAAATCAAAAACCTAGACTAGAGGGGTCCCCATGTGAACTAAACTATTAATCCATTATGATAATGGAAGTAATTTGGTTCACTGTTAATAACATTGGGTCCCCATTTGTTAGGAAATGGGGTGTGTTGGATAAACACACAATTGTATGCACTTATGGGGTAATATTTTATTGTAAATGTACCCATATTTTAAGTATCATACTTATGTGTACATACTTCATTTTGTTATTCTGATTTACATGCAAAAGTACTTATTAGGAAAAAAAAATACACACCACTTAGTTTTATGATTTTAAGGCATTTTTGGCACATTTTTAGTTTCATTCCACACTTGGTAAATGTTTGGAGTTACTTTGATACTTTTTTGATCTATGTCACACTCTTTTTAGCACCTTTATTAGGCTTTGTCAAATGTTCACTTTATTGCATGTGAACTAAGATACATTGTGGTTTTTCTCAGATTTTTAGGTTTTAACTATTCATTTGGTCATGTGAACAAACTCTTTCTTGGATTGAGAGATAATTTTATCAATCACCATCATGAAAAAAATCACTTCTAGTAGTATTTTTTTAATCAGATAAACTATGCACTATGGCATAATCATAGGGACACTTTTTCACTACTTAGGGACTTCCACCTATGATAAATACATTCAATGGTTTAATTCTTCTTATATTGTACATGGAAATCTAATTAGTATTATTTCCATCCACCTCCACCATTATCTTGAGCACACTAAATGTCCCTTTATTATCTAGATCATTCTTAAAATTATGTAAAAATAATATCCATTTACTATAGTGAACTCTTCATATGAGCTTGATATTTCCACTCTTCCTATTTATTTTGATGGTTTAATCATGTTATACAGTTCTAGTATTTATTAAGAACCACAATTTTGCAAAGATTTTTTCCAAACATGAGATGTCTTTTCATATATCTTAGTGTTGTTATATTACAAAATAATGCTTTTATTTTTATAGATATATCACCCATTTTTATTATGAATTATTTTATCTATGTCGATTGGAGTACCCTTATTGAGTTCTTTACCACTTTCAAAAAAAATTGGATTAGTGATGATCCAACTCTTTTTTTAATCTTAATTCTCCTTTTGTTTCAAGGGGTTTTTTATCCATTCCATCCACTTCACATGGAAAATATTTGAATGAATGGCCCATGTCATTATTATGTTAGGTATACTTCATTGAATTTAATTTCAATTCATGTCTATGAAATTTATAGACACATACTAAAATTTAATTTTGGACCTGCTATGGAAATTTTCATATGGTCACTTTTGTATTCCTTCATGAAGTGGGAATAATTTTAGTAAACATATTTTTCTTTCCTCTTACAAAGGATATACATTATTTTTGGTGGATGTGGACATCCTTTAATATTTGAACATATTCTCTCTTCATGAACACTCCTTATTTTGTGATACACATTCATTCAACACCTTTAGAATATTATTTTAAGTAGTCCTTATGTGGAGTGTCATAATCCCTCCTTCATGAAAATCTTTAGTGTACATGGGTAATTCACCATGCATGTTTCCAAAAACTAATTTTTAGGGAGTTTTGGACTTACTATAGATATTTTCATATGGTTTCTTTTGTCTTCCCATGGAGTGGGAATAATTTTAGTACACATATTTTTTTCCTTTGTCTACTTATTTTTGCAACAATTTTTGCTATAGGCAGACACCCTTTAATATTCATAGAAACTATCTATTCATTAACACTCTTTTCTTTGTGGCTCACATTCCTTAAACACATTTTGCATATTATTTGAAGGAATTAGTCCTTATGTGGGGTTTCATAATCCCTCATTCCTTCATGCAAATTTCTACTGTACATGGGTACCTCATCATGCATGTTTCCAAAAACCATCTTTTAGGGTTTGAGCCTATTTATTTTATATTAATGCTTCCTTAAATTATAATTAAAGGGTGTGTTTGTGTAGTCTATTATATGCATATATTATAATTTAACTTGGCATAACTCTTGTAGCTAGTTTATCCTAGGCTTTTAGATAGGGAAAAATGGATTACCTTTATGCTAGCCAATAATAAATAACCTCTTCATAGGCTAATAATAATTTCCTAGATTATATCCAATGATAAAAATGGAAATATACCATAGTTGAACTATAAATATTTCCTCCCTATATGAATTTTTTGACATGCAACTTTATAAGAATTTTTCATTCACATTTTTTTAGAGACGTCTTCATGAGCATGAGATTCAGATGAGTATTTTGATATGTATGTAATTAATTTCCCATTCATGTGTTGGTGTTGTGAATTTTTCCATATAAATAATATGAATGTTTGTATGAAGATTTTGTGTAAGAGAAATTTGTGTTTTGTTTCTACATTTTTACAAGTTACAACTAAACATAGCTGTATATTTTGAAGAAGAAGGTGATGGAATAGTCATTGTTAGCATTTTCATATTTCAACACTAAAAATTAGATTTATTTTTATGCTAGTGAGATAGTGTTAAGATATTTTTTTGGTCAATAAGTTAATATCATTTCTTAATTTCATGAGAAATTAAATGAAACAATGTGGAAGTAATCTATTTATGATCAAGAGTGTTATGTTATACTACAAGAGATGAAGAAATAGAGGCTATTTTTTTCCCAAAGATTTTTTGTTGTACATGATCATCAAATACTACAAATCATAAAAACCAAGATAAATTGAACCAAAACATATTCAATGTATTGATCTTATTCAAATTTGCTCATTTTTTTTAATCATAGAAGTGGAAAGTTAAATATAGTTATAGATGTATGGAATAGGAGATGTCTTGTATTGAATGAGATGAGAGTAGAAGTTGTTGGGTGACTCCATGGGAAATTTTTATGAGGAAATTTATGATTTTAAATATGCATGGGTAGTGCAAAATAATCCAACTAGCACGGATATAACTCCAAGATATAAAATGTTTTACATGATGGTTTTTTGTTTAAAGGGAAAATTTGTCAACTATTTACACCTCAATGATATATGAGGGAAATATTTATACTAGAGAAGTATATTTGAGGGATAATTGGTCATTTTACCTTGAATAAAGCATTAACATAATTAGGTGAAATTTATTAATGTCTAAGGATGAGTGTCGAGGTGAAGAATTTTGTACAAGGTTGTAGTCTTTCCTAGCATGTAATATGGAAAAATCCTAATATATTTTTATACAAATATCAAAAAGACCAATATGAGAGGAGATAAGCATGGATTTCATTCCTAAGTTTCCAAGAACATAAATATTTAATGACTCTATATTCATTTTTGTTGATATATTTTCCAATATAGCACACTTGATTGTATTTAATAAGATAAGTGATGCTAAAAACATTGATTTTTTTAAAAATGAGTAGTATGATTTCATGGTTTTCCAAGAAGCATTATTTCACATAGGGATAAAAAAATATGTTGGTAAATTTTGGAGGTCTTTTTGGATAAAATTGGATACTATTTTGATTTTTTAGTTCAGCCTAACATCCATAAATGAATGGGAAAACATAAGTGGTGAGTAGAATCCTAAAAATAATAATAATATGCTTGGTAGGAGACAAGCCTAAATAGTGGGATATGACATTAGCAAAAACTAAGTTTATTTACAATAACTCAGTAAATAAAATTCTAACCATTAGTCCTTTTTATGTTGTGTATGGTTGAAACCCTAGAGGTGTTAGTGAATTGAGATATATCTACAATGAATTGAATAATTGTTGAAGTGGATGTTTATGCAACATATATAAATGATGTGTGTATGGAATTGAAATAAAGATGAAATAATAATTTCATTGATTTAAAACGTCGTGTAGACTAGAGTAGAAGAGAACCATAATTCCAAGTAGGTGACTTGGTTTTGGTACATTTGAGGAATGAAAGGTTCTAAAAAGGAATGATTAATAAATTCAAATTGAAGAAGGTTGGGCCTTGTATAATTTAGAGGAATTTTTAGTAAACTCTTATGAGATAGAGATATCATATGATATGGACATAACACCTATATTCAATGTAGTAGACTTGTACCTACAATAATAGGGATAAGGAAGTATTTAGAATATGAGTTCAAATTAGAGATCATAATTTCTTAAATATAAATATAATACGATATCATGACTATAAATATAATTATGTCAAGTATAAATTTATAGTAGCTAAAGGTTGAAACTTACATGTACACATATAAGGTTGTCATGCATGAAAATTCTATGGAAGAGATCATGAATGGTTCATGAACAAGAGCTCATGGATCATTTCATTTACCTAGGGTGTATGATGGAAGAGCATCTAAGTCAGCAAGTAATCTTAAATTAATAAAAAAATATGTGTTGATGTTTTTTTCACATTTATTTGTGTTTGTACATATGTGTGTGACTCATAGATAATGTCTAATAATCATTATGTGTGTCAAATATGATCAAAAATAGTACTACAAACATCAATAGAGTTTCAATATTTCAATACTATCATGTCTGGTAGGTTTTATTAATCTCCTTAAAGTTTATTAGATACATCTAGGGTTGATGATGAAATTAATGCTTAATGCAAACATAATTTTCAAAACCATTGGTCTGCATTAACAAGAAGTTATGAAAATGTTATTCATAATAACTATTGGTTTCTCCCATAGTGAAGGAAAAAAAATTAACTAATCATAACTTCAATTGTTCACATGTGGATCATTTTCCAGGGTAGATGGATATTTAATATGCCCTATAGGATGTTAATTTTAGGCATGTGATATTAAATTCATATTTCAAAGAGATTTGAACTAGTTGATAAGGGGAGAGTTGAGTTAGTTCAAATTTTAAGAAGAGAGAATGTGGGATAGAGAAGATATAGCTCTTGAAAAGAATAGGGTGATTTATGTTCAAAATAGAGTGTAAAAATTCCATGAGATACTGAGTTTAGATTCAAATGTTTATTTCATATTTCATTACAATTTTTTTTTTTCTTTTTTTTTCTTTTTTTTTTTTTTTTTGTGTGTGTGTGTAACAAACATCTATAAATTTTTCATTTAATAAATAAATCATGTGTATGGTTTATTTTAGTGTGAGTATTTTTGTCTAAATTATGTAAATTTGAGAGAGGGTGTATCTTATCTAGGGATTCAGGAAATCATTATTCCCCCTCCCATTCTTATCTACACTATAAATTAATCTTACATGATCCTTAGGTCCCTCCTTAGAGTATAATTACATTAATTAGAGTAAATTAGTCTAGGTGTGTGATTGGTCACACTAAAAATGTTATGTTAATGTTTATTATTTTAGAGAGAAATTGATAGATCATTACAGCCACTGAGGCCACTATTTTCCAAGGTAATAATTCCATGGTGAAACCCAAGTGGTGCTTCCCCACATACATGCATAGAACAAAAGGTAAAACTACTAAAATTAACTTATTAAATGCCTAACCTGATGGGGACATCATGTAACATTATGGTTTCCCAACATGATATAAGTGGCTAACCTGGGGGAATGGAACCTAAGGGCTCCCACTTGTCATACTCAGCACTCAACTACATAAGATATCCCATCAGGATTTCCACCCAAGTCACTATACAAAATTAGACTTTATTATAATAATAATAATAATAATAATAATAATAATAATAATAATAATAATAATAATAATAATAAGTGGATAAGTTCTTTAGAGAGTACATATATGTCTTCACTACACCTTAAAGTGTGCCCTTGTCATACCAAGTAATACATCCCATCATCTTGATCCATGGGACACCCATACCAAATGGAATAGTATATAAGTACTCAGTGCTATAAAATGAAGATAACAACTTAGATATTAAAAATCTTGTCTAGAAAGGAAATATATTTCCCATATTGCACATTAAGATAGCTTAATCATGTTAGCCAGAATTAAGAATGGGATATCACACCTTTGTATTGATTACATGACCCTTAATAAGATCATTATGAACAATAATTATCCATTCCCACAAATTTATGACCTTCTAAACCACCTTGAGGGAGATTCATTCTTCACAAAGATTAATATAAAGTCAAGGTACCATCAAATGCACATTGAAACATCTATTGTCTAGAATACAATGTTTAATTCATAAGATTTATTAGAATAATTAGTCATGAATTTCAACTTGACTAATACACCTAACACATTTATACATATGATGAATGATGTCATATGACCACTCAGTGATTCCTTTGTGGTTTCCTACTCTGGTGACATTCTTATTTTCAGTAAGACATTGGAGGATAAACTATAATAGGTTCAATAGGCTATTAACACCCTACTTAGTTATAGTTTATATATCAATAGTTATAAATGGTCTTTTGGTTTGTATAGTGTCCAATATATAGGATACATCATAAACCAAGATGGTGTATGTGTTGACCGAGAGAAGATCCAAATAATTTGAGAAAGGTCATCCCCATCAACTCTTATAGAACTAATAATATTTTTGGGTTTATATAATTATTACCATTGGATTGTGTTTAGATTCTCTCATCCTACATGGCCCTTGAACCAATCATCCAAAGGGGGGAAGCCAAGCTTGTTTGGAATACAACATAATAATGCACTTTTTTGGAGTTAAAATATGACTTTTATTAACACAAATCATTACCTTACAAGATATGTAATAATTATTTGAGATTTAATTTTATTATTCAAAATATGCATTTGATTCAATCCTCACCCATAATTTCTTACCATAGTGAAACATTCATAGATAACTTATGTAAGAATAGAAGTGTCATAATGTCATGCCCAATTTTTTATAAAAGATAAGCATGACATAAAATAAAACCAACATAACACCTAAGATCATGGATAAACATTAGAATCCATTTAAATGCAAAAAACATATCCTAAAACTACCCTAAGACTTTTAACATATGCAAGCCAATAATTTAGAAGCCCGTAGTCTTGATTAATTTGGCTAGCATTCAACTATTTCTTCATGAGCTCACACCAAATTATAACTATTATTATGATATTGAGATGGTTTCCAAAGTTTGACCTCAGTCATTGAAAACACAAGTGGTACTACATGGATACTTATACATGTTCTAAGGCCATGTTGGCTACTCTTTGTACTCTTGGGGACCTTTCTTGCCTTGTGATGTCCTACCACTTACCTACTGGTCTAAAAAGCTAATGTGTTACACTTACAACCTTGAGATTATAGACCATGAAGATGATTCCACATGGAAAAATCCTACTATCCCACTATCCTAAAGTTTTTTCCCTCTATATGGACATCAATAGAGATACAAATAATTAAGATGATGCCATGTGGTGACATCCCACTAGCCTATCATCCTAGAGGCAATCTCCTTATATGGTTAACTTTAGGATCATGGGTCATCAAGAAGATGCCATTTGAATTTCAAAAGCTAAAAGAGAAAGCCTTGGTGAATCAAGTTCAATACCAACCAACTGATCAAATGCAAAATAAAAGTTGGACACAAGATATCATTGGTTTTATTCAAAATGGTGAGTGTCCCAATGGCTTGAACAAATATCAAAGAAGGTATTTTATGTTGTAGGTTATTCCTTATTATCTTTTGGATGGAATTCTCTTTAATAAGGATGTGAGAAATGTGTTGCTAAGATGCATTAAAAATGACCAATTTGATATGCTACTAGAAAAGTTCCATAATGGTGAAAATGGTGGTCACTTCTCTCCTGGAACAATAGTTACAAAAATAATGAGAGATAGTTATTATTGGCCTAGTATTTTTAAGGACTATTATCATTGGTCTAAGGTTTATCCTCAATGCGTTTTCTTTGTTGGCAAATAAAAGCTTGCTACCCTTCCATTGAATCCTATCTAAGTGGACCAACATTTCATACAATGGGGCCTTGACTTCATTGGCATGATCAACCCTCCATCAAGTGATAGACACAAATGGATATTGACTACTACAAACTACTTCACAAGATGGGTAGAGGATATTGCTTTGAAGGAAGAAAATTAAAATTCCATCTTGGAGTTTTATGACAACATTATAATAAGGTTTGAAGCTCCTCATGTCATCATCTTAGATAATGCACTTGCTTTCATAAGTGCTAAAACTTTTGATTGGGTAGAAAAGAGTGGAGTTCATTTGAGTACCTCATCCAACTACTACCCTCAAGGTAAAGGATTCACTAAGTCTACCAATAAGAACCTCATCAAGATCATCAAGAGGACATTGGAAACTAATTAAAGAGCATGGCATAGCAAGCTAAAGATAGCCTTATGGGTAGACATAATGACTTCCAAAAATTCAATTGATAATTTTGCCTTTGTACTTGTCTATGGGAGAGAAGCTAAGCTATCCATATCATTAGAGCTCCCTACCTTAGAACCTGCACAACAGTTGGAAATACTTGAAAACACTCCCATGGAGGTCAAATTAATATAGCTACAAGAGGTAAGAGATGATACACACAAATATTTGAAACACTATCAAGTTATCATGAAGAAATCCTTTGAAAAAAGGGCAAGGGAAAGAGTGTTCAAATAAGGTGACTTCATCTTGAAATGGGATGAAGATAGAGCAAAACTAAGAAAACATACAAAGTTTGATACTTTGTGGAGTGGTCCTTACATCATGATCAAGTGTAAGCAAAGAAACTCCTTTTAGCTATCCAAGATGGATGGAGAAGAGATGCCTATTCTAGTGAATATAATCCTTTTAAAGCCTTGATTTTAACCCTTTATAGACATGTATTGTATATACCTTGTTTTAGTGTGTTTCCTTTATTGTGTTTATTCTCCCTATGTTCTTTAGAGCATAGTGTTTCCATTTCTAGCATTTTCTTTCTTTTCATTGGCTTTATGTGTGTCTCTCTATCTTATGTATTTGGCCATGGCTTATTCTTTCAAATCTTGTTTTCCTTGTGTGACTCCATGCCCAATGGAAGGATTTATGTGACTAGTCTTATGACATTATATGCATGTCTTCCCTGGAAATCGCTAGAATGTTGACCATTTTTTGCATGACCAGTTTATGTTTTCTCTTTGGTTTTTTTCATTTCTCACTTGCTCATTTTATGTGTTTGGTATCTTGCCTTTTTACTTGTCTTTTCCCTTTAGCGTCTTCTATTTTGGGCTCTTCTCCCTTGTTCTTTGTTCTTTCCCTTTACCTTGTTTTCCTTAGCTTTTCAAGCTTTGTTTTACCCCGAAGTGCCCTTCAGAAGGTTTTCAAAGGGCCTTTCTTGCCTTGCCTTCTTCCCAAGTGTCCCTTAAAACTTTTTCAAAGGGAAATTTTATTCCAAGTGACCCTTTGGAAAATTTTCAAAGGGCACTTTTTATCTGATGTGCCCCTTCGAACTTTTTCAAAGGGCACTTTTCTTCCAAGTGACCTTTTGGAAAAGTTTCAAAGGGCAATTTTTAGCCCAAGTTTCCCTTTGAAATTTTTTGAAGGGCACTTTGTTGCCAAAGTGTCCCTTTAGACTTTTACAAAGGGCACTTTGTTGTCCATGTGACCCTTTAGAAAAGTTTTGAAGGGCACTTTTATTCCCAAGTTTCCCTTTGGACTTTTCTAAAGGGAACTTTGTCTTTAGAAATGCCCTTCGAAAAAGTTTCAAAGGGCCATTTCCTTTATAAATGCCCTTTGGAATTTTTAAAAGGGACCTTGTGCCTTCCCCAAGTTTATTTTGAAACTTTTCTAAAGGACACTTTCCCAAGTGTCCTTCAGGAAAAGTTCCTGAAGGAACTAGCCATTGCCTTTTGGGTAAAATCCCTGAAAGAATTCCTTTAAACAAATTTTCTAAAAAAATTACTTCAAGAAAATTATCCAAAATAATAAACCTAACCTAGTAGACCCCCATGACATGTTGTAGGATGTCAAGTTTAATACAACCCACTAGTCATTGGGATTCAAAGACATTACATGCTGTAGGATGTCAAGTTTAGGGTGGCCAACTAGTCGTTGGGGTGCAACTTTGTGACATGCCATATGACATAAAATTCATGCCTAAAGTATTCAAATAAGAGGTAAAATCACTTGGAAAACTTGAATGACTCTATAGTGAATCGATTTTCCCAAAAAGATTTGCTTATGACTTTTATAAGTAGAAGCAATCAAAGAACCTGAAGGAGCAAGTAAGATGTAAAGTTACTTGGAAAACTTGAATGACCCTGCAATGCAAATTAGGTTTCCCAACAAGATTTACTTAAGAATTTTGTAAGTATAAGTAATAAAAAAACTAGAAAATGGCAAGGATAGTGTAGATTGGGTTTCCCAACATGCTTGACTTATAGGTTTATAAGTAAATCCATTCAAAAGGCTCGAATGGGTCTACAATGTAAAACACAAGAGCTTTCAAGAGGAATCTAAGGTTTGTAGTAGTGATCTGAGCCATTTATTATGGAGGGTCATCTCACCATTGATTTTGTAGTGATCCTAGTCATTTCAAGAGGACAAATCAAAGAGAAAGACAAACTCCAACTAAATAAGAGAATAGATGGAATCAGTTTCACCAAGATGGTGACTGTAAACCATTTTGGAGGCTTCTATTTTGGTGCCCAAGAGCTATCTCTTCTCTCCCTCTTTTTCTATAAATAGGACCCTTAGGATTTTGTTTTATCATCCACAGATAGTACAGTGAAGCCCTGCTAGAATGTTTTGCCATTTTCTTACCTTTGAGAAAAAAAGCATAAGTCTATTTTCTTTCTAAGTTCTAGACATTTACCTAGGCATGCAAGAGACACAAAGTGAAAACAAGTTATTTTTTATCCTTTTGTTCTTTGTCCTTTATGCTTTTGAGTAAAGAGTTGATCCAATAGGTCATGTAGAGTGCATTCTAGCTATATGAGATTTTGCACATGTGTAACCCTTTTTTGGATAATACATGTTATCTTTTATAGTTATTTACCTTGTGTGATCTCATTCATTTTGTCTCTACATTTAAATACTTATGTTGGAATCTTATAGAGCTTGAGTTATAGACTATATTTTGTTGTATTCTCCATAAGTATAAGGCATACATGTGGATACTAATTTTTAGTGTATCACCATTTTAGACTAGGATTTTCATTTATGCAAAATTTTGACTCTTTTCACTCATACAAACTAGTTCAACAATTTTATTTCACAAAAAGCTAATATAGGGAACTATCCCTTTCAACCTAGAGGTTCATTTCCACTTATAGGCACACCAATAAGCCTGGAAATGTCCCAACATTGCCCAAATCTGAAGGAGGCCTGAACATTCCTCTTCTAGGGTATAAGATTTAGAGAAATATTTCTTTAACAAGAAACTATATAGGAAAACATTCAAATATGATGATTAAATTTTACATTTGGGATAAAGCTCATGAATATTTTGAAAAACATCACAATTTTAGATCATTGTGGCTAGGTCCATACAAAACAGTTTATATACCTGGAAGAAATACTTTTCATTTCTAGTATTTTTATGGTATCTAAATATATCATACAATGAAAGGCCATAATTTAAATCTCTTCTATAAATGAACTCTTCTCTTTGTCAATTTTGGTTTTATTCTTTGTTTACTTTGTGTTTTCTTCCATGTTTTCTTATACATTTTATGTTGTGTGTTTATTTATTTCTATTTTTTTGTTAACATTTTGGTGAAATTCATTAATATTTGTTACAATTATGAAGTGTTCCTTATACATTTTAGCCAAAAAAACTGTGCACATGATTATAATCATATCTCATTCTATAAATATTTAACTTTTCAACCTATTTGGTTAGTGGTGTGGTCAATACACCCAATTTATTTGAGATGGGGGACCCCTATAAAAATCCCATGAACTAGAGCTGTAAGATCCTTTATTTATTCTTATTGGTAATGCCTACTTAAATCCTTGGAATATACATCACCTTGATTTTCTATTGACGTGAGAAATTGCACTCGAGGTAAGGAGGTCAAACTCCTACCTTCTCTCGCAACATGGAAACTCCCCTCTCACCTATGGGACTGGTGAAGCTAGAGGGGAGAGTCTCTAGATAAGGGCTAGCTCCCTTTGATGTATCATGTTTGTTTCAGGTAGTGAAAAATATAGATATAGATAGCTATAATAAAGGGGAAGGATGAAAAGGGAGGAAAATACAAGAAAACAAATTACTCTAAGGAGGTGATACACCAAAAATAGGTTGACCTTCACACATCCACATTCAGAATCAGACAAAACAACAAGACATACACTTCAGGCTTGGTAGAAGGACCAGACTACAAGAGAAAGACATGGAGGTTCTCATGAAAACATAGAAATAGAGGCTCACCAAGGTGCTGTACAATACACACTATAAGTGACTTCCCCTATTTTATACTTCCAAAAAGAGCTCTTCTCTTGTAAGCTACAAATTGGTGCCTTGTAGATAACTGGTCTGTTGGTGTTGAACCTATGAGAGCATCAAAGATAATGATTAAACACAAATAACACTCAGAACATACATAGAATATCTATCCAAGATGGAGGCAAAACTATATTTTTATTGATTTAGGTGGAAATTTTAAGCTACGCTTTTTAAAATTGTGGAAGATAATTACAAAAATGACCAATTCACAATCTATATAAAAAAACAACAAGGAGACTCATTGGCACTTTTTTGCTTGTAAGTGGCCTATCACGTCTTCATTGTGAAGAATAAAATACTATGGCCAACGTCATTCTTCTACTGGAACCATGCTTTTTGCTTTGCCTTTTCTTCATTTTGTCTTATCTAGCCTGTTCGGCCCCTGGGGCAAATATCCTAGCAGGTCGCTTCAATTTGGGCTCCTGATTAACAATCCCTTATCTCTTTTAAAACAATGGCTAATTCCTTTGGTCAAACTTGACATCCTCAAGGACATCCTCATGCTTGCTAGCTTTAGGCTGCTTTCTAACTACTTCGTGGCCTGCTTTGTCTCTTTCACCTTCCAGGCACCTTGCCTTGTATACACTTCGATAGGTCTTGGGATGGTCTCTCAGGCTGTCTTAATCCTTCAAACGGTCCCTGTTTATGCATATGCCTCTCGAGCCCCTACAAGCCTTGTATATTTCCCATAGGCTTTGTGTCTATAGACATTTCACGTGGACAAAAAGTCTATGGAAATGTCCCGAGTATTCTCGCTGTGTTTCCAATGGACAAAAAGTCTGCAAAAATGTTAACCGCTACTTTGCTATGTTTTAAGTGACCCGGCCCTTTCAATTTGTTGCTGGAGTGCCTTTAGACTTGTTTAAATAAATTAAACTTTAAATAATGTTGGGACTTGCCTGGTCCTTTCAATTGGAATGTCTGCCTTATGCAACCATGCACGCTAATGAACTAGGCCGATGAGCCAATGAACCAGGCTTGTCTGGAGTTGAGGAAGAATAAACCAAAAGCTAATAAATCAAGGGGCCAAATAAATGACTGAACTAGATGAAGAACCACTGGCATTGAATGGTGTAGCCTGGAAATGATTATTTTCAAATAGCAAGGGGAGAAGGTGAACGATTTTGGCTTGTGGATGAAAATTGGTCAACAGTTTTGGCATGCTCGATGGGACCCAAGTTTTCAATGCAATTCAAAGTTTTCCAGCACCTGACATCAATAATTTTGGCACACTTGGTGGGACCCAAGTTTTCAATGCAATTCAAAGTTTTCCAGCACCTGGTGTCAACAATTTTGGCACGCCTAGTGGGACATCAAGTTTGATAATGTAGTAGAGTTTTAGGATTGATGTTGGTCCTGTTACAATAAATTGATTTCTTTAGCATCTAGAAACTCTAAGTTATATCCGTTGGTAAGTAGCTTGTTACCATTAGGAAGTGCATTTTTTGGTACGTGTAAATTCCATCATTTTAAGCTATGTACTCTATTTTTTTAGCTAGCATGGCTATGATCCTTACTAGCATTATGGAGATCCTTATCATGCCCAATATGGCCAGTCTCAACCCTGCTATGAGCTATATCACCCTTGTGCTCAATCCTCTCAGTATGTCACTTCTTCCACTATACCCAATCTTTTCACCAATCAGCCAATTTCTGCTTTCAAGTGAGCACTGCTAGGATACAAAAAATATGTAATTGATCTTAACACCAAAAAGGGGTATGGCCAAGAAATTCCTGATCATATCATCCATCAAGTGAGGAATGCACTAGATCGGGTTAAGAACAAATGGGCTCCTATTGAAAGAGTGAATTGGCACAAGCTTTCAAATGAGATGTTAGATGTGAGTGATTTAATTGCATCTATGGAGGAGAAGTTGAGTGTGCATGAGAGGCAGCCTTACCAAGTCTATCAACCTGCATACTCACTACCCAAAGCATCATATCAGTCATATACAACCCCTGCTCTTGAGCCAAGTCAAGCTTGTCAAAGTCTGTTCCCCAATCATGTTGAGGAGAATTTTGAAATGACAAATCTTGTGTTTAAGGCTAATCTTGATAGACATATCAAATTGGCAAACCTTCAAATGCAGTAGTCCATTTTGGCAGCAAGGGAACTAGAATCTAAATCTTCACTGCCCTCTCACATTATGGCCTCATCAACCCTAATGGAGATGCCGAGACCAAATTTTTTGAGTTAGAATCAAGTGGTTGAGTCACGGGATAACAAGGGGGCAAATGACATTGTCTAAGAGTGCGAGGTACAAGATCAGGTTAGTCCTTTTTAAGTTCCCCCACCCTTCCTCAAGAATCTCCTTACATTTCACATCAATTTTCATGCACTCCCCACCTCTATGATATTTCCCATGAGCTCCAGGAAGTGCAAAATGAGGATTATCTAGCTAAGCGGGTTGAGGAATTAGAGGCTAAGATGAGACTACTGGGAGAGAGAGAGAGATGGAGCTTTAGAACTTGTAGAGGAGCCAATGCCAAAAGACACCCCTTCCACCAATCCACGAGCTAATTTCAATATTGATGAAATGTTGGTAAAATGGAGGAATGAAAATCAAGAAATTTTGGCACTTAGCTTTTCAGCATGCCTCTCTTCAGATAGCTTTCCCTATGCATGAGCAGACCCTCCTAATTATTTCCCAGCCTCCTCAAGTTTTTAAACATGATCTCCAAATTCCAAGCTAGAAGGAGGAGCATCATAAACTAGCCCAGGACCTTCAAAATGATAAAGTTACTGCCTGCTCAAAAAAGCAAGAGTCCAATCCTAGGACCATGAGCTAGAAGCAAACAGTTGAATCTTGGACCAGTAAGGAGGAGGAGGAGGAAGGTTTCAGTCTTTCTCTTGATGAAGAAGAGGCTGCTCCTACCCCTGATAATGATTGTGACTTCCAGGAAAGGCTTTTTTAGGAAGATTTGAATAGGTGAAATGCAGAATTGGAGTCTAGAGTAGGTCTCCTCAGTGAATGTGTGATGGATGTTTTAGATCAAATGATAGACTCTATGTCTGAATGCATTCCATCCATACACCTCTAAGAAATATATCAAGTCTTGCCTGATATGGATTATGCTCAGCTTATGACTGACCAGGGAGACTTCATGATTGCAACTGAGGAGGAAATCAAGTAAAGTGACATGGAGGAGCATGGGCAATCTCTTGTTCATGTTTTGAATAATTCATTTGAAGGCATTAAGGTAGGTTATACTACTCTCTAGGCAGGTTATGAGCTAGTTAAAAATGAAGAAGGCAACATTGGGTTTCAAACAAGCATGCAAGGAGGTGGTAGTTCTTCAGATTTATCCCTTCAAGAGGTTGGTGAATCTGAGGACACTTTCTTTGAAATCATCAAGAAGGATGGTCATACGGTGGAACCTAAGCATGAGGCAAAGGAGAACGAGCCAGTCAATGATGCATATCAAGAGGCTTCTAGTGATGAGCTAATAGTAATTGACTTCTTGATGGGATGCACTAACCTGAAGGACCAGCATTCAGCAGGCTTCCAAGAAGAAATAGAGAATGCATACATTGGAAGCATGTTTGAATCTCCACTTTGGGACAAGCCAACTTAGGTGATAGGTAAAAAGAGTAAGTCACCAATTCTCTTTTCCATTCAGCTACTTGCCTGGTGCCATAAGTCTTCTTACCAGGGAGGGGACTTAAGAAGTTTTCCATTTGATCCAAGAGGAAATCAAAAATGCCTAGTTAGCTGTAAATAATAGTTTGTTTCAGTTACTTCTCCTACTTTCCCTAAGTGCAATTTGCACAGTTAGTTGTTTTTAGCCTTGTGTGTTTCCCTTTACGTGTGGGGGTGAAAGCTTCAGGTGTGATTATGGGATCTCGAGGGCTATTGTGAACTCTCTTCAAAGTTACCATCTGACTCTGCACCTAATGGATATTTAAAGGCAACTGGGTCCTAAGCATAGCAGGCATGCTTCCCCTGTGAGTTTCCAATCTATTGACCAATTTTCATTCATAGGTCAAAATCGTTCACCTTCTCCCCTTGCTATTTGAAAACAATCATTTCTAGGCTACACCATTCAATGCCAGTGGTTCTTCATCTGGTTCAGTCATTTGTTTGGCGCCTTGATTTATTAGCTTTTGGTTCATTCTTCCTCAACTCTAGATGGGCCTAGTTTATTGGCTCATCAGCCTAGTTCATTAGCGCACATGGTTGCATAAGGCAGACACTCCAATTGAAAGGACTAGGCAAGTCCCAGCATTATTTAAAGTTTAATTTATTTAAACAAGTCCAAAGGTGCTCTAACAACAAATTGAAAGGGCCAGGTCACTTAAAATAAAGCAAAGTAGCGATTAACATTTATGTGGACTTTTTGTTCGTGGGAAATGCTCATGGACAAAAGCCCACGGGAAACATAGTGAGAATACTTGGGAGATTTCTACAGACTTTTTATCTGCATGAAATGTTTGCGAACACAAAGCCCATGGGAAATATACAAGGCCTGCGAGGAACTAAGAGGCATATGCATAAATAGGGACCGTTTGAAGGATTAAGACAGCCCGAGAGACCATCCCAAGACCCACCAAAGTGTATACAAGGCAAGGTGCTCGGAAGGTAAAAGAGACAAAGTAGGCCACAAAGTAGTTAGCAAGTGGCCCAAAGCTAGCAAAGCATGAGGATGTCCTTGAGGACGTCAAGTTTGACCAAAGGAATTAGCTATTTTTTTAAAAAGAGATAAGGGAGCGTTGATCAGAAGGAGCCCAAATTGAAGTGACCTGCTAGGATATTCGCCCTAGGGGTTGAACAGGCTAGATAAGACAAAATGAAGAAAAGACAAAGTAGAAAGCATGGTTTTAGTAGAAGAATGATGTCGGCCACAGTATTTTCTTCTTCCCAATGAAGATGCGATAGGCCACTTGTAAGAAAAAAAGTGCCAATGAGTCTCCTTGTTATTTTTCTATATAGATTACGAATTGGTCATTTTTGTAATTATATTCCACAATTTTAAAAAGCGTAGCTCTGCTAAAATTTCCACCTAAATCAATAAAAATATAGTTTTGCCTCCATCTTAGATAGATATTCTATGTATGTTCTGAGTGTTATTTGTGTTTAGTCATTATCTTTGATGCTCTCACAGGTTCAACACCAACAGACCAATTATCTACAAGGCACCAATTTGTAGCTTACAAGAGAAGAGCTCTTTTTGGAAGTATAAAATAGGGGAAGTCACTTATAGTGTGTATTGTACATCACCTTGGTGAGTCTCTATTTCTATGTTTTCATGAGAACCTCCCTATCTTTCTCTTGCAGTCTAGTCCTTCTCCTAAGCTTGAAGTGTGTCTTGTTATTTTGTTTGATTCTGAATGTGGATGTGTGAAGGTCAACCTATTTTTGGTGTATCACCTCCTTAGAGTAGTTTGTTTTCTTGTATTTTCCTCCCTTTTCATCCCCCCCCTTTATTATAGCTATCTATATCTGTATTTTGCACTCCTGAAACAAACATGATACATCAAAGGGAGCTAGCCCTTATCTAGAGACTCTCCCCTCTAGCTTTGCCAGTCCCACAAGCGAGAGGGGAGTTTCCATGTTGCTGAGAGAAGGCATGAGTTCAACCTCCTTGCCCTGGGTGCAATTTCTCACATAAATATTTTCCTCAAGAAACAACAAGCCCAATTTATTTATATATCTAAGGTATATTTATTCTTTTCTGAATCATGGTGTTAACATTATAGATCCATTTATGATAGAAGTTCCTAGGATCTCATTCTTTTATCAGAACATTAGATTCATTATCCTTCATGGAAAATTGAAATATCATTAATTGAAGAGTAATTTTAAAATGTATTGTGTTCCTTTTCATTTCTTACTTAGTCTTTTTTATGAATTTTATAGAGCTTGGGAGAGCCCAACCAAATGAGGAGGTGCCACATTGTTGAGGATTAGAATGGCTAGTCCTTAGACCTATTAGAGATGTCATAACTTAGGAGAGCTTGGCCAAATGAAGAGGTTCCATGTCATTAAGTGTTAGAATGGATAGTCCCTAGACTTGTCATAGATGTTAGAGCTTGGGAGAACTAAACTAAATGAGGAGGTTCCACATCATTGAGTATTAGAATGGATAGTCCCTTGACCTATCAGAGATGTCAGAGCCTAAGAGAGCCCAAATAAATGAGGAGGTATCACATCATTAGGTGTTATAATGGCTAAACCCTAAACCTATCAGAGATGTCAAACCCTAGGAGAGCCTAACTGAATGAGGAGGTGACACATCATTAAGTGTTAGATAGATAGTACCTAAACTTGCCATAGATGTTAGATCTTGGTAGATCCTAGATAAATGAGGAGGAACCATGTATCCAAGTTTTAGAATGGTGAGTCCCCAAACCTATCATGTTAGATCCCAAGAAGGCTCAATTGAATGAGAAGGAACCACATCACTAGGTGTCAAAATGGCTAGTCCCTCAAACTATCAAGGATGTCAAAACCCAAGAGAGCTTGACTGAATGAGGAAACACCACATCACCTAGTAGGTAGATGAACTAATAGCCACCTAAGGCCCTAGGAAGGTAAGAATAAGGTATGAATTAGGTTGAATAACTAATTAGGATGTGCCACATGTCCTTAGATGACATATTCCCTTTTCTAAGGGAATTCCATGGAGTATAAAGTTATGCATAGGTTCCAACCATTAGTAGGAAGACCGATGAGTAGATAACACATGCCAAAAAGTTGGAGTTAATTAAGATGCCTCTAAGAGATATGAAATTGTGCCTACTATACATTGATCATTAACAAAATAGGAAGTTGGGCCTGATTAGATAGTTTTAAAACATTCCACTGCCATTACTATATCTAGATGGTGGTGGAGGATCATTGGATTTGAATTCAACTCTGTATTTACAAGTAAATAGAGAAAATATAGCCACCAACTCAAATTTAAATTTGTACTAAGTGAGCTTCTAAATGCCATTAATATAGGTGTATGTATGCATGCATTTATAAAATCTAAAGAAGGCTCATTAATGGTTACAATTGCTACCTTAAAAAACACTCTAACTCTTGGATCTCCAATTCTCATAGAGAACCCCTATATCTCATGCCTTATACACTCAAAACTTCCCTATTGCCCCTCCATCCTGCTATAATGGCCACATCCTCCTCAAAACTAAAGGCTAAACCTAAGTACCTAGATATCACATTCCTAGTTGGCTTGATCAAATTCAAGCACTACAATAAATTATTCAAAGTGGTTGAGTAAGTCCCTAGGGATTTAGGCTTAGATGATGACCAATAGGCAAAGTTTTAGGATGTTACTAAATCCTATAAAAAAATTGAACTTCACAGACCCACTACCAAACTAGAGGTATTCTCGTGTGACAAACTTTTTGGTAACCTCTTTCACAACGCCATTCATATGCATGATGAAATCCATGATTAGGTGTGATCACCTAACTCTTAACACTAGATTGCTGATATCTCTAGTAATTACTTGAAGGCATATTACTCCCTCCTAGACTACACTTTCTCCTATGATATAGTGGTCATGATGGTCTAAATGGGGACCTACTAAATATATGGCATCCTCCATGACTGGGCTGAGAACCTAGATGTTGAATGGGTTAACAAGGAGGATATTAATTCATACATGGTTTGTACCTTCTAGGAGGAAGTTTAGGTAGCCATGATCCTATTGAACTGATTGTTTGGGGCCTAGGACTACTTGGAAGTTGATGAGTTATGGGTACCTTTCCTATATAATCCTCATACACTCGAATATCCTAGACATGGTAGGATTTATAAACTTCAATTTGGTCAATGCCATTATAGATGCTTAAGTTAGGAATAATTTTGACATGATGAGCTACCTATTAGATGTGGTCTATGGGATGTTCTCTTTTAAGACTTCAAATTTTCCTACATGGGTTCTTAAGAGCTCAGTGATTTAAGTGGTATTTTACAAGCTATATGGCCTCTAATTTTATAATCACATTTGATACATATGGCCTCTAATTTTATAATCACATTTGATACATATGCAATCATTTCTACCTAGTGGTCTACCAATCCATCAATGAGGCCCCAATACTCCAACTCTCAAAGGTAATTAGGGATTCTATAACCACCATTAGAGACTACTAGCATTACAAAGAGGATGCCATGATCTAAATTACAAGTTTCCTCTAGTATCCCCTCCACCTTGCATATTTAGTTTTAGACCCTCTAACATATCAAGAGATTACTCATTAGCGAGTGGAGGGCATCTTTGAGTTCTACATCCAACACCAATAAAAGGTATGCTTACCACTTTTGATCATAATTAAGCACCACATCTACAAGGCCTTCCCTCTAATTTAGAAGATGACAGCTAGGTGAGACTCCTTCACCATTATAAAATGCAACATCTAACACTAGGACCCCAAGGGGATAATTAGAGATCACTTGGTATAGTACTCAAATCACCTCAATATCAACTATGGTCCTCAGGTTGAGGATGATTATAAGTTATACCTAGATGCCACTAATGACCAGGAGCTATTGTCCTAGATTGTAACAAAGAAAAATAAAATGGAAATAAGGTTTAGGTAGGCCATCTATACCTCCTCCATCTCCTGATCAATATATAGAGGACCCAAATCTGACATCTCCTATTATCTCTTGGAGGATCTTGAAAGGCATTCTGCCACCTTCTCCTCTTCATGATCTAAGACTAGATCCATTTCTTCCAATAACACTTTCTCCTCATGTCTTGACTCCTTCTCTACCTCCTCTAGTCACTCCTTTCATTATAATTCCTCTTTTACCTCATTATATATTTCAAATAATTTGGTCATGGTAGAGCTAGACACGAGCTACTCGATTCTAGGTATCCCAAGTGTAGCTAGCTCAGCCACCAAATACTAAAATTTGGGATGTCCAAACCTTTAGGTTTAACATGGCTATTAACCTAAGGGTGAGCTTAAAGAAAGGATACCAATAAGAACTCAGCCATTTTACCCCTTTCACACTTCCAAATTATCCCATTTTTCTTCTACCCCTCATTCATGACACTTTCCAACTCCTAGTCCAGGCACCCACCAGTTCTAGTTTGCTCCCACAAGCCCCCTAAGTGGTGCCTCCTATTTTCCCTATTACACCACCTCCATTTTACCAAGTACCTTTAGCCTTGGTCTTCTAAATAATCCTTGTCTTATCATTCCCCTTCAATCTATGTATTTCACAACCTATATTCCTCATAGTACCTTCCTTAGGTGTAACTCTATCAGTAACCATGACTATAACTTTTAGGATCATATCACTTGCAATAAAAAACCTCTTAGTGCCTACTCCAATTATTTATATGCTTCCATCAATAGATATGAGTCATCCACCATCATCTCATATGTCTCCTGTTATTCTAACTGATCCATATACTACAACATCTAGAGATGACCTGGGTAAGAGGTTAAAGAAGAAGCAAAAGGCAACTCACACTCTGGCCCTAATTTGAAGGCCTTCTACTCCAATTCATCCTTCTCTATAGGCCTCAATATTTACTCTAACCCCAATCACAACACCTCAATGCCTATCTTTCCCACCCCTTATTTACATCACCAAGTGTGTCATAGGACTTGCCTTCAACCAACCCATCTCATCCCTACTATTTAATGACCCTTTCTAAGGGGAAATTCCTCCTCAAGTGAAATTAACCAAGGAATAATGGAAGGTGTAGATGTTCTCATGGTCCTCCACTTCATCCTTCCTCCTTTCACTCCCATTCACCCTCTACCTCCACTAATTTTCTCTTTCACTCCCTCCACTTCCTCCATTTCCCTTCCACCTCATCCTTCACCCTTCACTATCATTTCAACCACCCCTCCTACACCTCCCATAACCTATGGAATGATCCCAAGATCATAGGCACTAGGGATGACTACCCAAGGTGACCTAAACATATAATGGAGTTTTGATCAAACCTCAAAAAGCATGAAGAGGACACTAATGTAGAGGTTTGTCAAGGATGGGAACCTAGTGGTTTGGCAAACCCATAAGGATCTATTCTCCCTCACCAAGGTAAGGACTTATATAATGGAAAAAATGATGGTTGAGGACCCACTATCTATTCTCTAGGTGACTCATAATATTTCTAATAAGCTCCTCAAGGACATGTAGATCTAGGTTCAAACTTTATAATCCTAAGTAAAGATCACATTTTCCATTGAGTTGATTGGGTAGGTCAAGTACACCCTCTTACTACTCTTTTAGTCCTTAGGAAATTAGTGGAGACTCTATTTAAGACTAACATACTTATCCAACATATCCAAGCCTATATGGAATGGATTATGGAGATTCATGGGAAGTGTCAAAAGCTATAAGTGGTGGTCAACAAGATATATTCTTGGAGCTAAAACTAATGTCGATCTTAGACTTAGGGTTATATCAAACATATGCTAGGAACATGAAGGTTGATATGGAGGAATGGTTGGTTATGGATCACACTAAAATAATATCCTTAGAAGAGGGTAATAGTAATATATTAACCTAATTAAAAGAGGTTAATATATTTATGCTATTCCATCTGGATGGCACCTTACTTGACTAAGGGTAATTTGGAGTCCACCAAGGTTAATTCAACCAAGTCATGAGGGAGAAGGTTACAAGAGTAAACCAATAAGGGGCATGAGTGGTGATGGATCTATCAACATAGTCTACGATGAGAATAAACTAGGTCTCTTAGGCCTGAGTGTCAATGGAAGCACCCTTCCAATTCTACTAAATATTGGTGGCTTAGGATGAGATAATATTTAGGGATCCCCAAATGAACCTTACCAAGCTAGACAAGGAGTTTGGCCTCATAAAAGCCATGTTAGAAGATAAGGATGCTAGGTCAAAGTAGTTAGTATATGTACTTTCTCATCTACCTCCTTATGTCAATTAAGTGGTGCCCCGTAGATCTATTATGGGTTTAAGGGATTGTCTTGTTTTAAATTTTGAATTATGGTTATAATTATAAGGGTACATCATGGCCTAAGATGGGATCATCATTCTATTTGGAGGTAAACCAAATATTTATATATATAAGGAATAATTTTATTGTAATATAAGGTCAATTAAAATTGATTAAAAGTGCTATCAGATTATATCCAAGATTTCACTTACTTTTTCTTTTGTCTTTCTAGATGTAAAGTCGACATAGATTGATTATAGTATCAATGCTTACTTCTTTTAATGAATACAATCTCTATTTTTTGAAAGAGGATTTTTTCAATGTTTCAATTCTCTTTCATATCCATTCTTGAATGATGTTTCTACTTTATGTGTGTTATGGTTATATTGTGCTTAGCTATTTTAATCACTATGTGAGTTCTCTCATTTCCTTTTGTATTACTGATAATTTGTTATTAATCTATATATTATCATATGATGTTTATGTGTATTATAATATAAGTTCCTAGTAATCATCTTTAGTAATGGTTTATATTGAAGGCATACTCTTGATTCCCTTAGACTCTTCCCATTGTATGTTCTTGTAGGCATAAATTTAGTGAAACTTAGTCTACAGTGGTATAACTGTGGCAGACTCATTTGGTTCAATGATCAATGCATTAAATTCATGTTATATTAGGAGGATCCTTTTTCTAACTTATCATTCCCTATCTTTTGTGTTTATTATTTAAAATTGAATTACTCTTCCCCTTTTATTTAGAAATAGAAAGCATAATACTCAAATTCTCACAATAATTTTTGACATGTGTGTATGAACTTTAGATTGAACTTTTAGTGATGATAGTGTATCTCTTGGAGATTATTCATGGAGACTCCATTTTTTAATTAAACTACCTAAAACCATGCAATGGGATAATTTTAGATCAGTCCTAAAATGGAGGATGAAAGTATTTGGTTGTCCCCATTTTCCCCTTTTAGGAAATGCCCAATCTTATGAGTGTTTCATGAATAAAGGAGTTTAGAAAAAATAAAAATTGGTTCTAGGAGGGAAATTATTGGAATAATTCATGTTTTTCATTGATTTTATTTCATGAGTATGTTGAGATTGACTTATTGGTAATAACATCTTAACCACTGTTTGATTATGAAGCATCCTAGAGACTAGTTCGCCTATTACCAGGACTAGGTCCCACCAAGGCAAATCATTCCTCCTATTTTTCCATAAAAAACAAAAAATAAACCAACCAAGAAATATTATGATTTCCATCAATTCATCCATGTAAAATATCCCAAGTTTATAGACCAAGATGGCCTAGTTATCTAGCTCTACCATTAACATCTTGAGAGTCATCCATGATTTACCCAAGAACCTTGAGAGGTACCTCCCTAAT
This sequence comes from Torreya grandis, assembly GCA_037957365.1. Lineage (NCBI taxonomy): Eukaryota > Viridiplantae > Streptophyta > Pinopsida > Cupressales > Taxaceae > Torreya > Torreya grandis. The sequence goes on from JARHVA010004744.1 coordinate 269,638, forward strand.
TTCACCCCTTATATGGGATAAACCATGGAGGAACCCATAAAATCCTATAAAAATACATTGAGTCTTATAAATGTATAACATGAGGATGTGCTGTGAAGGATTTTCCCCTTTTCATTAATGGATTCTACGTATGATAGGTTCCTCAACCTTCCCAAAGACTCAATCCCAAGTTGGGACCATTTCAGTTCTACTTTCCTCACCCAATTTAGTCAAATTATATACCCCAATGTCTTGTACCAATAGCTTATTTACACCAAGAGGGAGACTAATGAGCATATTAGGAACTTCAATACTAGGTTTTAGAAGATGTATAACCAGGTAACCATGATTTATCAACCTAACTTTCAACTAGCACTTGAAATGTATAAGAATACATTAAAACCTTAGATAGCTATGTTCCTAAGAAGTGATGTAGTCATAATACAAATATCCTCATATTATGCATGGGCTATCAAAGTGGATAAGAAATTAAACTCCCAAGGTCTCACAGTGACCCCCACTCCTAATATGCTACCATAGATGCCTGTGTTGAACTTCTTGCCTAATGTTAATCAAATTTCCCCAATTCTTTAATTGCTTCTTATAACACATCAAATCCTATTGGTTCAGCCCACTTCAAACCAAAAATTAAGTTTCCTAAACCCATAGATCCATGAATTGATTCCCTAGACTCAATACCAAGTAATATTAGCCATAGCTAATAATACCTTAACCACATCTTAAGAGTCCACCAAGATTGAGTAAGATGACATTCAATGGATGGTAAGAAAACCTAGTAATGACTTCCTAGATCTACATATACTTATGAGTAACTCCAATATAGAAAGTTTAAATTAAAAATTCACATATCAAAGACCAAATATGAACTATAACCATCCTCACAATCCCACAAAACATTCACCAATAAGCTTCCTAAAATCAATATCTTTGAGATAGCCTTGCCTAATTAGTATCAAGTATATAACATGATATAACATGGGGAAATGGATTACATGAAACTCAGTTGTACGTTTAAAATCTTATAAAAGGAAATAAAAGAATATGAGGTAGTCCCCAATCATCTTGAGTCCTCTAACTTGGGTAAATCCCCTTATATTGTTATGGTGTTAGAAACCATGCATTTTGCTAGCCAAGAATAAAATGAGCTAGATGAAGGTATTAGTGAGGTTTAAGAATTTTAGCAATTTGAAAGGAACAACTACATCCTCAAGAATAGGCAACAATAACAATACCTTACTACCTCAACACCTCCAAATAATGCTGCAACCCCACTAGACCAAAATGTTTGGAATGATCCCCCACCTCCAAAACCTTAATAACATAAGACACATATAGAAACCTAAATATTACAAACTAAAGGATGCTATTGAATAGTTGAAGATATGAAAAGGATCAAGGTGAATATTACTCTTCATGGTCTTGTTCAAATCATAGAGTAATGGGATCTCCTGATGAAATATTTGACTCAAAATTTGACCCCACAAGCTCAATAAAATCTAAGAGCAACACACACTAATGTGCTCATTAAAAAAAAATGGAGGAGCCCCTTTCCTTTTAACCATCTAATTATTTGGAAATAATATGCATAAATTCTTGGTATATTCAAGAGCCTCAACTAATGTGATTCCTATAAGAATATGTAAAAAACTTAGTTTGACCCCCATAAAATTAGATAAGGTAGTGGTCCAGATAGACAAGTTATAAGTAAAAGTGATAGGTGAAATACTAAATGTCCATATCTAGTTAGAAACTGAGCCTCAGATTCAACACTTCATAGACATTCAAGTGGTGGATATTCCTGAAGCCTACAACATGTTCCTCAACAGAGATTGGTCTAATGCCTTAAATGGATACATGGACATATATTTCTCCCATATGTGGTTTCCATGGAGAGGGGTATCCAACCAAATAAGGTTATATAGATAACCTCAAATGAAGCATATGATAATCAAGTATAATTTCCTTAATGAGAAGATAAACCTAGTTTCCTCAGACATGGGTATCTACACACTGAGCATAAAGCCTCCCAAAAACCAAACTATTCACAACCTAGGTATGTTTGTCTATGGTATCTTTATATAGATGGATATCACTCCAAATGAGGTAGTGGGGCTAGTGTTCTAATTATATATCCCTTAGGGATAAAATATCTGACATCATATAGGTTATAATTTCCTTGCATGAATAACCTAGCAGAGTATGAATCTCTAACCTTGGGATTACAATTTACATTAAAATATAGGAAAAATGAACTAAGAGTATTTATCAACTTTGAATTGGAGGTTAAATAAGTTAGGACTGAGTTTTAATGCAAACTATTATAGCTTAAAAGGTATAATCATAGAGCTTGGTACCTAATCAAAAAATTTAACACAATTAATATCATCCTTATTCCTTAGGAAGAAAATTATATAATAAACTTGCTAGAATTTATGGTGGAAACCCTAACCCCATTGGATGGCATTGAATTATAATATTTATCTATGGAACTTGTCCCATGTCCCTCTATCTTAGATAATGTGGCAAACTTCCAAGTCTTCAAGGATGACCAATAAATAATCCAATTCTTTAATAATGAGGTAATATTTGGGGCCCAAATTATAGATGAGAAAGATATAAATAACCCCAAGAATGAGTTGGAAAAGGATGGGATCCTAAATATTCATGGGAAATATATCCCAAATGGGATGATCTCATTCGAAAGATCATTCGATGTGTTAGACCCCACTTTCTAGGAAAAACCAAAATTTGAGGACCAAAAGTGTTGACTCATTAACCTCAGTCTCATAAATAATCCTTGGACATTTAATATGGGTCTTGATTAGATGAACCACAAATTAGAGTAACTACAAAGGTTATTAATGAGGTATAAGGATGTGATTTCTTTGGCCTATGGAGACCTTAAGGTCTTCAACCTGAGAGTAATAACTCATTATCCCCCTAAAACCCAGTTAAAGACCCTTTAAGAAAAGGTAGAGATCTATAAACCTTATCTTAGAGCCCTTACTACAAAAATAATTCCATAAACTACTATTTTTAGGGATACTTTTCTTGGTACACCACTCCACCTAGGTGGCAAACCTAGTCCTAGCATAAAAGAAGAATGGAGAAATATGCCTATATGTGGACTTACATAACTTGAACCGAGCCTAAGATAAAGATAATTACCCATTTCCCTCCCTATATGAGGTGGTATAAATGGTGAGTGGGGCTCAAATGATGTCCTTTTTGGATGGCCTCTAGTGATACAACTAGGTTTTTTTCAACCCCAAATATAGAAATATGACTACTTTCACCACCAATTAGGGCACATTTGATTATAACTGAATGCCCTTCATGTTAATCAACATTGGTGTCACTTTCCATAAGGTAACAGACTTCACTTCTAAAGGATTGATAGGTAAATATACATTAATCTATATGGATGACCTAATTGTATTTTCAAAATATAGGGCAAATCATGCACGTCACTTAGAAAGGGTATTTGAAAGATGTAGAATGTACAACATTTATTAAAACCTAAAGAAGAGCAAGTTTGGTGTCACCGAAGGTAAGTTTCTCAGTCACATTGTCACAAATTAAAGTATTGATATTGACCCCAAAAAGGAGGATGTAATTTCTAAACTAAATTTACCTAATAGAAATAAGGAAATAAAATATTTTTTTGGGAAAATCAGCTGTGCGTAAATTTTTGCTAGATTTGTTGAAATAGTAAAACCCTTAAATAAAATTTTGAAATAGGATGTGAAAGTGGAATGACATGAAAAATTAAATAAATCTTTCCAAGATATAAAATATGTAATTATGCAATCGCTGATCCTCATCAGCCTAGACTATATGCAAGATTTATATATCTATCCCTTTTCTTCAGATCACAACATTGCCATTTGCCTCAACCAAAGGTTAGAAGGAGAACACCCCATGGATTATATGAGAACAAATATTAAGGATGTCAATATCAAATATTCTACCCTCAAAAATCATGCCTATTCCATGGCCAAGGTAGTGAATAAATCTCAGCATTACATCCTCTAAAATAAATTATATGTAATTCTCCTTGGATTTGTTATAAAACATATGTTGGGTCAGAATGATCTAGGCAAAAGAAGAGGCTGATGGATGACAAAATTAAAAGAGTATGACTTAGAAATAAAGATGACCAAATTGGTTAGAGGATAAGGCCTTACTCAGCTAATAATAAAGATATACCCAAGGATTACAATACACCAAGTGGACCAACAAAGGGTATTATAATTAGACTAGTATGCCCTAGTTATGTACTTTCTACTTTATAGAAATGCAACCCTAAGACTCAACCACATAGATAAAATAACCCTTCAATTGATGGTCATGTAATATATGCTAAACAGGGGAGTTTTCTTTAGAAGAAACCATGAAGGAATATACCTTTGATGTGTATCACTAGAAGATACCAAAGAGATAATGGCAAATTTCCATGAAATTTTGGGAGTTGACCACCTCACAACAAATGCCATGTCCCATAAAGTTATTTGGGTAGGCTATTACTATCCCACACTATTCAAAGATGTTTTTCACACTAGTGGTAGAAGTGAACATGGGCATGCACAATGGGGACTCAATTTTGTGAAGGTCATTAACCATAATTAATCAATCAATGATAAGCTCATTCTTACATTCATGGACTATTTCACTAAGTGGTCTAAGGTAGTTGCAACCAAAAGAGCACAACTATTAAAGTCATCAAATTCCTTGAGAACACCATAACCACCCATTTTATGGTCCCCATTTATTTAATATGTGATAATGGCCATGCCTTTCAATCATTATAATTAATATAATGGGCCTATGATAATGGGATAATTATAATGTTGTCATCTAATAAATACCTACAAGGGAAAGGATTAGTAGGGTCCATTAATAAGAATTTGATTGATGCCATCAATAAATCAGCTAGATAAAAACCCAAAGAATGACACTCATTGTTAAAGTTTTCCCTATGGGTAGACCATAATAAATATAAACAAGCCCTCAAAAAAATCTTCTTTCCTTCTAGTCTATGGATTGGATCCAATAATGTTAATCATGCTCAAGCTGATGACTTACAAGTTCATACAAAAATTCATGAAACGAGATGACAAGGTGAATTTTAGACTCATCAACCCAATTATTTTAGAAGAATCCTAGGAGAAAGCTCTGTTTAGTTTAAATAAGAACTAAGATATAGTCAAAAGCTGCTTTGATAAGAGGTCAAGGATCAAGACCTTTAGAATCTCTGACTTGGTCTTAATGTGGGATAAGGCTCAAGAAAATAAAGGCTAACATTCAAAATTCAATCCCCTTTGGATTGGTCCATACCAAATAGCTAAAATATAGGGCTAGAACACCTTCTATCTCAAGGATTTTGAGGGAAAAGAGATACCACTTATAGTAAATGGATAGTTCCTAAAACAATATTTCTTAGCTATCCCTTCCAATATAATTTGTGAGTAGTTTGAGTATAGGTGGTAATGTATATATTAAATAGGTTTGTTTTCATTTTGTGTTTGTATTTATTGTGTGATTTTATTTTGTTCTATGTTTTGACCCTCTATCTACCTAATTCTTTTTTGATGTTCCTCTAGCACCCAACCCTTGTTATTAATTATTCTAGGTGATGGCTAAATCCCAGAAGGATATTTGAGAAGTAGTAAGATCCAGGTTTAAACCTATTGTCTAAGTAATTTTGGGATGGTAATTAAAACTTTTAACAATCTATATTTAATATGACAATGATTATAAAATAAATAAGTGGATTTTAAAACAACCCACACCCTAATAGAGCCACCAAGATGCACTTAAAATAATATCTCAAGAAAAGACCAGATTAGTTGAGATAATCAAATATTGGATGGGTATTTAAAACTTCCTCATCATCCAATCACCTTGGGATTACTCATAAAACCTCAATGGAAAATACTAATAAATGATAATATTTTCACATGGAAGCTTGGAAAAGAATAATAAAACATGTACAATCTAAATTCTAAGTTTACCTCAAAAGGGCTATATAGGCAATCTCCACCATAGGATTTTAGACATGGCTAGTAGTGGAACAAGGCCATGAACAAGATCATAGGAATATTTATCACTACTATAGATGATCATCCAGTATCAAATAAATGCCCTAACCATTTCCCCTCTAAGCCATCAAGTCATCAACACCCTAGATGAAGCTTGATAACTAGTCGAGCCTCGATTACTCAAATATAGTCTAGGATCAAATGGAAAATTAAAATCACACCTTACACACAATGGTGTCCATCTAAAAGGTGAAATATCATTATGATACCTACTATTACAACACCTTAGTGCCTCTTATTTTCTATTATGAAAAGAAATCCCTCTTACAATCTCTATGTTGAGTAAGGAAAGGAGAATAAACTAATCAGGTTCTAAGTTTCTATTATTACTTTCCCCAAGGAAGGCTCCATTTTATTCAAAATGGGGGACCCCCTAAAAATCTCATGAATCAGAGCTTTAGGATCCTTTATTTTGTTATTATTGGTAATGCCTACTTAAATGCTTTGAATATACATTGCTCTAATTTACTTGAGTAGAAACAAGCCTAATTTATTTTTATATATAAGGTATATTTAATCTCTTATGAATCATGGTGTTAACATTGTATATCTACTTCCAATATAAGTTCTTGGGATCTCATTCCATTCTCAAAGTAGCAGATTCATTACCCTTTATAGGGAATCAAAATATCAATACATGATGAGTAAAGTTTAAATGTATTGTGTTCCTTTTCATTTTTTATGTAGTATTTTTTATGAATTTTGTATATCCTAGAAGATACTAACTAAATGAAGAGGTACCACATCACTGATTGTCATAATGGCAAGTCCTTAGACTTATCAGAGATGTCAGAGCTTGGGAGAGCTCAACTAAATGAGGAGGCACCACATTGTTGAGTGTCATAATGGCAAATCTTTAGACCTATTAGAGATGTCAGATCTTAAAAGAGCCCAATATAGTGAGGCACCTTGTCATTGAGTGTTATAATGGCTAGTCCCCAAACCTATCAAAGATGTTAGTGCCTGAGAGAGCTTAGGAGATCCCAAATGAATGAGGAGGTACCACATCATTGAGTGTTAGAATGGCCATTCCCCAAAATTATTAGAGATTTTAGATCCTATGAGAGCTCATACAAGCTCATATAGATGAGGAGGAACCATGTCATCAAGTGTTAGAATGGAAAGTCCCTAGATAGATTAGAGATATCAAAGCTTGAAAGAGCCTAATAGAATGAAGAGGTGCCATGTTACCAGGTATTAGAATGCCCTGTCCTTGAAGCTTTTAGAGATTTTAGAGCCCAAGAAATCCTAATGAAATGAGAAGGCACCACATCTCTAAGAGTTAGAATGGCCAATCCCTAGACCTATCAAGGATGTCAGAGCCTAAGAGATCCCATATGAATGAGGAAGCACCAAGTTTACCAGTAATTGGATGAAATAAAAACCACCTAAGGCCCTAATCAGGTTAAAATAATGTACAAATGAGGTCAAAGAACCAATCAGGATGTGTCACATGTCTTTAGGCAACACATTCCCATTCCTAAGGTAATGATGTAGATTATGAAGTTGTGCTTAGGTGCCAATAGTTAGTAGGAGGATCAATGGTTAGATGACATGTGTTGAAAAGGAGTTAACTAAGAATCCTCTAAGATATGTGATCACATGCCTACCACATGTTGGGCATTAATGAAATAAGAAATTGGGTCTAATTGAGTTTTTAAAAATCCCATTTCCATTATTATATCCAAGTAGTGGTGGAAGATCATTGTCTCTAAATTCAAATCTAGATTTAGAAGAAAAGAGAGAAAATTCAGCCACCAACTCAAATTTAAATTCATATCAAGTGAGTCACCAAATGATATTAATAGAGGGGGTTACATACATGTGTTTATAAAAGATTAAGGAAGGATCAATAATGGTTACCATTACTATCTTCAAAAAAATCTAACTCCTGGCTCTCCAATTTTCATAGATAACCCATGTATTTTTTACCTTTTATGCTTAGAACTTCCCTATTGCCCTTATGTCCTACTATAATGGTAGAATCCTCCTCAAACCCAAAGGCCAAACTTGAATACTAGGATAACACATTACCCATTGGCTTAACCAAATTCAATCACTAAAATGATTTATTCAAAGTGATCAAACAAGTTCCTAGGGATTTAGGCTTAGATGATAACCAATAAATAGAGTTTGAGGATGCCCTTTGATCCTACAAGAAGACTGGACTTCAAAAATTTATTGCCAAGCTAGAGTCATTCTCGTGTGCTAACTTATTATACAATCTCCTCCATAACACCGTCTATATGTAGGATAAATTCCATGATTAGGTATGTTCACTTAACTCTCAGCACCAGATTTTTGATATCTCTAGGAATACTTTCAAGGCACATTAGTCCCTCGTAGAATAAACCTTCTCCTATGATATAATGGTGGTGATAGTTTAGATGGGGATCTATAAAATATATGATGCCCTCCTATATTGGGTTGAAAATTCATATGATAAATGGGTTAACAAGGATAATATTAATGCATACATAGTCTTCACCTTCTAAGAGGAAGTTTAGGTAGGTATGATCCTACTAAATTAGTTACTCAGGGCTCGAGACTATTTGCACATCAATGAGTTATGGGTTCTTCTATTACATATGATCATCACATGCTCAAAAGTCTTAAACATGAGAGGATTGATCAAATTCAAGTTGCTTAATTCCATCTTAGATGCTTGATCTAGGATTAATTTATAAATGATGAGATACCTATTAGACATGGTCTGTAGAATGCTCTCTTTCAAGCCTTTAACTTTTCTTGCATGGGTTCCATGGGTTTGATGGTTTATGTGGTATTTTATAAATTGTATGGCCACAATTCCATAATCACATATGGAACATATGTAATCATTTCTACCTATTGGTTTATGAATCAATCAATTATACCCCAATGCCCCAACTCTCAAAGGCAATCAAGCATTTCATCATAGTCAATAGTGACTATTGGATTTACTAGTAGGACACTATGATATAGATTAAGGGTATCCTCAAAGATCTCCTCTACCTATCATAATTCATTCTAAACCATCTAATAGTGTAATAAATTATCTATAAATTGGTGGAGGGCATATTTATTTAATGCATCTAATATTAGTAAAATGCATGCTAACCACTCCTGATCATAATTAGGTACCACATATACAAGGCCTTCCCTCTAATTTTGAAGATAGTGGCCAAGCAATACTCTTTCACCATTTTAAAATGTAATATATAACATTGTAACCCTAAGGGGATAATTAGAGATCAATTGGTATGGTACTCAACCTAACTCAATATCAAATATAGTCATTAGCTAAAGATTATGACAAGCTCTACCTGGATACCATTGATGACAAAGAGGTGTTATCCTAGATTGTAACAAAAAAGAATAAGGGAAAGAAGGTTAGGTGGGACCATTTGTGCCTCCTATATTTATTTCTTGGTTCATAGAGGATCCAAATATGATATCTCTTGCTATCTCCTATAGGATATGGTAAGGCATTTTTCCACCTTCTCCTCCTCATGTTCCAAGTCTAGCTCCACTTCCTCTAGTAGATCCTACACCTCATTCCTTAAATCCTCCTCCACTTCCTCTAGTTTATCCATATATTTCTCCTCCACCTCTACATCTTTTCATAACTCTAGTAGTCTAGCTATGGTAGAGCTAAACCTAAGATACTCAATGCCATGTAGCCCAAGGGTAGCCAACTCAACCATCGATTCCTCAATCCTTGGATGCTCAGACCTTAAGGTTTGATGTGGTCAAAATAATAAGGGAAATCCTAGAGTGAGGCTTCCAATAATCACTGATCCTCCAACTTCCCCATCTCACACCTCCAACTTATCCCATTTCCCTTTCACCCCCCCCCCCCCCCCCACTCTCACTACTTTCCAACTCTTGGTCCTAGCAGCCATCAATTTTGCTCTAATCCCATAAGGCCCCTGAGTGGTGCTTATTATTTTCCATATTACACCTCTTCTATCATTTTCCCAAGTATGTTTGGGCTCAATCATTTCAAGTAATCTTGCCTCATTGTTCCCCTCTGTTCCATCTATTTCACAACTTAGAGTCCTCTTAGTTACTTCTTTGGGTGTGCCTCTATCAGCAAAGTGTGGCTATGAATTTTGGGAGCATGCCACTTGAAGCAAGAACCCTATCAGTTCCCACTTTAGTAAACTTGACACTTCCCTCAGCATCTTTGATTCGTCCACCATCATCCCCCATGGACCTTATTATCTCAACTAGTCTATATAATACAACATCTAGAGCTGACCTTAGTAAGAGGATAAAGAATAAGTAAAAGTCAATTCACACTATGTCCTTAGCTTAAAGGACTTATGCTCTAATTAAACCTTCTTTGTAGGAATTAATAGCTCCTTCAGCCCCAATCATATCACCTTAGTGCTTATCTCCACATCCCTCTCTTTCCATTACCCAAGGTACCATGAGACTTGTCTTTAACCAACCCATCTCTTCCCTACTATTTAATAACCCTTTCTCAAGGGAAATTCCTCCTTAGGTGAACTTAACATAGGAATAGTTGCAAGAAAAGATGTTCACATGGTCCTCCCCCTTCATCCTTCCTCTATTTTATACCATTCCCCCTCTACCTCCATTTATTTACTCATTCACTCCCTCCACTCCCTCTATCTCCCTTCCACCTCATCCTCTACCCTTCACTACCATTTCAGTCATCCCTCCTACACCTCCTAAAACTCAATAAATGGTCCTCAGTCATAGGTGTTGGAAATGAGTTTTGAAGGTGAACCAGATGTGAAATGGAGCTTCTACTAAACTTACAAAAGCATGAAGAGGAAACTAACACAAAGGTTTGTCTAGGAGGGGAACCTAATGGTTTGGTAAGCCCATCATGATATGTTCTCCCTCACCAAGGTGAGGACTTCTTCTAGGGAGAAAGGATGCACGAGGACCCACTATCCATTCTCTACATGACTTATGATATGTCCAAAAATATCCTCAAGGATATGTAGATCTAGGTTTAAATGTTATAATCCTAAGTAAATAACATATTTTTTATTGCACTGATTGGGTAGGTTAAATACACCCTCTTAATACTCTTTTCATTCCTTGGGAAATTAGTAGAGACTCTAATTGAGACCACCACACTTATCTAATGGAACCATGCCTATATGGAGAGGATTGAAAATATTTATGGGAAATGTCAAAAGATGTAAGTGGTTGTCAATAAAGGTATGTTCTTGGAGCTAAAACTAATATTGACCTTAGACTTGGGGTTGTATGAGACATATGCCATGAATATGAAGGATTCTATGGAGGAGTATTTGGGAATGGATAAAACTACAATGTGAACCTTAGTAGAGGATAATAAGAAGATATTGACCTAATTCAAAGAGGTTGATATCTCTATATTATTCCACTCGAATGGCACCTTTCTCGACCAAGGGGAATTTGGAGTCGACCTAGATCAATTTAACCAAGTCATGAGGGATAAGGTTGTCAAATCAAACCAAGAAAGGGATTGAGTGGTTTTGTATTTATTATCATAGTCTAGAAAAACATTAACCATGTCTCTAGGGTCCAAGTGTCAATGGAAGCATCCTTCCAAGTCTACTAGAGACTAACGACTTAGGTTGAGGTAATCTTTAGAGAGATCCCAATGAACTTTGGCAAGATGGACAAGAAGTTTGACCTTATGGTAGTTGCATTGGAAGATAAGGATGCTCAATCAAATTAGTTAGGATCTAGCCCTTCTCAGCCACCTCATGTCAATTTAGTGATTCCTTGTAAATTTGTTGAGGGTATGAAGGGATTATCTTGTTTGACATTTTGAATTATAGTTCTAACTATAATGAGTGGTCATCATGGCCTAGGATGGGATCTTCATGCTATTTGGAGGTGAGCTCCAACATTATATATATAAATAATAACCATATTTTAATATAGGGTTGACTAAAATTGATTGAAAGTATTGTTAGATTATATCCAAGATTTTACCTAATTTTTCCTTCATCTCTCTAGATGTAAAGTCATCCCATATTGATTATTGTAAGAACACTTAATTATTTTAATGAATATAATCTCTATTTTATACAAGAGGGTTTGTTATGTGTTTTAGTTCTCTTTCATCTCCATTCTTAAATGATAGTCAATACTAGGTTAATTGTATTAATACTTTGTTGCTTTATGTGTGCTATGGTTATAATGTGCTTAGCTATTGCAATCATTATGTGAGTTATCTTGTTTCCTTTTATAGTACTGATAATTTATGTGTTAATCTACAAATTATGATATGGAGTTGTGTATTCTACTATAATATCATAGTACTCATCTTTAGTGAGAGCTTATATTGAAGGCATACTCTTAGTTCCCTCATAATCTTCTTAGTGTATGTTTTTGGAGGTATAACTTTGGTGAAACTCAGTCTATAGTGGTATAACTATGGTAGAGTTACTTGGTTCAATGATTAATGCATTGAGTTCATTCTAGATATAGAGGCTCCCTTTTTTCCTTACCCTTCCTTGTCTTTTGTGTTTGTTATTTAAAATTGAACTACTCTTTCCCCTTGTACTTAGAAAGAGAAATCATAATACTAGAATTCTCACAATAATCTTTGACCTATGTGTATGAAATTAAGATTAAACTTTCAGTGGTGATCATGCATATATTGGAGACTATTCATGAAGACTCCATTTATAAATTCAAATACCTATAGTAATGCCATAGGCTGATCCAATATTAATCCTATAATGGAGGATGAAAGTCCATATTTTCCCCCATCTTCCCCTTTTAGGGAATGCCTAATCTCATGGGTGTTTCATGCATAGAGGATTTTGGAGGGAACAATAGTTAATTGGTTAATAAATGATTAGAATTGAAAACTTTATTATTGTAGCATTTCTTACTTTCAAATTTTATGTTTTAGGCTACTGTAAAAATACTCTTTTGAGTAGTACTTCCACATTATTCATTTCTCATTATTCATACCACACAATCTGAAAAAATTCATTCTTGTTGTAAAATAAATCTTTGAGGGGTTCACACTTAATGAATTAACAAAAAAAATTACTTACATTACACTCCTAAGTTTAAAACTCATAATTTTTATTGTAACCTTGTCTTATATTCAAAACCTACCCACAAAGTTGCTAGTGTTATCATGAATTTTTGTACCCTCATGAAAAACTTATTTTTTTAAAATAATTTAAAATTTATATTGTACCATACCAAATTAACCATATATAATGGGGTCTAAATTAATTTAATACAATTTTTATTAATTCACTTGTTTGATTTGTGTGTCAATTGTTAAATTTGATTGGTTTCTAATGTGACTATCAATGAACATAATAATTTTGAACAATTCGTTGATAATTACACATGATTTTTGTGAACATTAAAAGATGAATGTGTCATAATTTGTTTGCATCTAAAGTGAAAGATAATCTTGTGAAATTATTTGATCACTTTATCATCTTATATTTAATTATTCTGATAGTAAAAATGATGAATACAATTTTTTTTCAAATGTGAAGAAAGAATAGGTGTTGAATTTATTGATCCAATGCCTATTCACCTATATAAAAACTACATTGGTAAATATAAATGTTGATATAAGTGTTTTTTTATCTCAATATCCATTATAGGATAATGAGTTTGTTTCAGTTCTTAACCTTGAACATGGTTTTATTTTATATACCCTTCGTTCATAATCCTTTTTGAGATGCATTATTTGTGTAGTTTAGATTAAAACTATTTGACTAGTAGTAATCCTTGCATGGTTTTATTAAAAGATATTCTGTTAATACCCTAATAATAATAATAATAATAATAATAATATTAAAAAATTTATTCAAAGTTTTTGAGGTCAATGTTTAATATAATAATGTCAATATGATATTGCATAGAATTGAGAAAAAAAATTCAAAATTGATACTAGCTTCAAGAATAAATACTAGGTGACATTTGATTTCTTTAGGAATGAAATATTTTATTTATATTTTGATTAATGATGTATACTTGGATTTTTTGAAAATTATAGCTACAAAAAATGCTAAAATAGATATAAATATTATATTTTAAAGGTAAGGATTTAAGGAATTGAAAAATTTAATGATATTCAAAATCTTTTAGGAAAGCACATAATGTGTTAGAGTTGAATGAACCTCACCTCACCAAGTCAAACCTATGGTGTGAAATTAAAGCACATAGAAAATGGGCTCTCTCTCTCTCTCTCTCTCTCACACACACACACACACTCTCTCTCTCTCTCTCTCTCTCTCTCTCTCTCTCACACACACACACACACACACACACACACACACACACACACACACACACACACACACACACACACACACACACACACACACACACACACACACACACACACACACACACACACACACACACACATGCACACACGCACACACACAAACACACACCCACCCACCCACACACGCGCGCACACACACACACACACACACACACACACACACACACACACACACACACACACACACACACACACACACACACACACACACACACACACACACACACACACACACACACACACACACACACACACACACACACACACACACACACACACACACACACACACACACACACACACACACACACACACACACACACACACCCACCCACATACACTCATTTGAAAAAATATTTTTTAAAGCTTTGAGTGGATGTGACCCTCTACTAAAACTTTTATTAAAAATTTAGGTGGTTTTAGAATTTCATGAAGCTATTTGGGTCATTTTTTAAACATAAAGATCTTAGAAGAAGGTCTCTTTAGGCATGAAATTATTATTTTTATAGTTTGGTAAGAGTAAAAGATAAAATATAGTTGAGTTTGTAGCTCTTATGGATTTTCATTCTTATGGTGATAAATCTTTCAGTTCTTATTTATATATATTCACTCTTTTAGTTATGCAGGTTGATATTCTTTAGTTGTATCATTTTTATTTGTAAGCTCAAATTTATTTGTAACTTTCTAAAATGAAGTTGTTTTAAAATATTTTCTAAGGCATTATTTCTAGATAATTTTACTTGCAATAAATATGTATTTTTCTCTCACTATTTTGAATGATGAGTAAATATCTAACATGAAGAGGTAAGATAGGATTGCAAAAAATAATAAAATAGTTTTAAAATTATTTTAAACCTATTTTTATATGTTTTACTTGGGTTAAAGATCATAAAAAGGTTGTTTTAGGTTTGTTTTTATTTTCAACTTACACTATTTTATAGAATTTTTTTTCAATACCTTGTATTCCTAGCCCTTTTAGCATGAATGGATACTGTCAATTATATGTTTTAGTTTTCAATTTTCAAACATGATTTTGTATACTTCCTATGTGATATTTTAATCTTTTCAAGATCTCAAAATGATTTCACATGATTTTTTGGCATTTGACTAGGTTTTTATTTCATTATTTTTTAAAAAGCATAGAACATCAGTTAGGTTTTCCTATTGTTTGTTGTGAATTCTTATATGAAGGACATGATTTTTGAAATATTTGGTAAATAATGAAAATATTTTTGCGAATATAAGTTTTTATTTCATAAATAAATTATAGTTATGAGATAATGTAAAATATTTGAGACAATTTTGGTGACAAGGGTTAATACTTTTAGAGAGCAGAATGCAATTTTTTCGCATGCAAATAATGTTTTCAAAATCCAAAGATTCATTTTAGATGTGATTCTAACCTTTTGGTTTCTCTTAGTTTTTCTATGCATGAGGTGGAATAGGTATGGTTACATCTGAGATTAGTTTCAATGTCCTTTCTTTGGTTTATTTATGCACATTAATATAAAATTTCAAAATGCAAGTAGTTAATAAGATGCATATCAAGTTTGTTCCAAATGAAAGTCATTAGAATGTTGGCATAAATAGCTTAATTTATTTAATCTGTATCCAATTTAAATTTAAAATTTTTAATGGTGTTTGTTTGCACACATCATATAAGGGTTTTATTTTCAAGTATTGCCTTCAATTATAAATTTTCATATGTAATTTTGAAGGTAAGTTTTTGAAATTCAGAGTTGTTTGTTGCAAAAGAACTTGTTTTTATTTTTAAAAAAAAATTCCTACATTGAATTTATCTTTGAGATAGAGAAATAATTTAAAAATAGTTTAAAGTTATTTGTCTTTATTAGTTACTAAATAAGCCTTAATTTTAATTATAATAAAGCAATATACCATATTTTCCTAGATTTAAAAAATTATACATTTATGACCTTGATTGCATTATAAAATTTGTTTGTTATATGAGGTATCAAAATGTGTTGTAGTAATAATTTTTTTGATCAAATATTTTTTTAAACAAAAAAATATTTGAATTTTAATTTTTCTTCCAGTCTATTTTAGAATAAAATGAATGCATTTTCATTTTTAATATGATAAAAATTAAAATGACCTGATCTCATGTTTTTTTAAAGTATATATGGTTGGATATATTAGATGTTATTTTAGCTCTAGAAAGAATAATGTTTTGGGTGGAGACACCTAGTAACAAGATAATGCACTACATATCCAAATCAATCATCGATGTAGACCTTTTAGTTTTTGAAGGGTTGTTAGTACATTTATGCAAAACTTCATTTAGGATACACAAGTATTTTTAAATTTTTATGTTAGTGAAATTATTTTCTAGGATATTTTGAATATAATGTCTCATTCTATTGAACATAGTTCATCAAATATTTCTTCACACCAAATTTACACTACCAGTAATGAAATTTTTGAATATATGACTTTTTTCTTAAAAATATTGAAATGGCTCTATTGTGCCCTAACACACACACACACACACACACACACACACACACACACACACACACACACACACACACACACACACACACACACACACACACACACCCCATTTTATGAAATTAAATAGGGACCCATTATTATTTTAATACCTTTATTCAAGGTCCTAGATGTCTTAGATATTCATGAAATTAGTGTTAATATGAAAAAGTCTAAGGTTTTCCTCAACGTCTAAATTTAATGAATTTTCAATTATGAAAATTAAAGCTTCAATATTGATTTTGATTTATTTTAAATATTAGGTATTCATAATTCTTCTTGGAATAATGGAACTAATGTGTCAAAACCTAGTGTTTCTATGATTTCTTTTAGTTCACAATACTATTGATAAAGACTCCAAAATTATTTGTATTTGGGCCCTACCTTTATTGTCCAAGATTGAGATAAGTGGTAGGATTAAGTTACCTATATACTTTTGACATTTATAAAATTATAAATGTTCCAAATTAATAAATATATAAGGTCTTGATTGGTGGAAAAATTATGTTAACTTGTATCCCCATAACATACAAATTATGTTCAAAGGTCTAAAGCTATCAAGTTTTGATACTTCAATGGATGGCATTACCACATTGATCAAAAGCTACCATAGTCAACAACTAACTCACCATAGGACATCCATGTGGTAAAACCATATTTAACTAGGATAAAGTTCACTTAAAATAGAATTCTAAGTCTTCAAAGTTTTTGAGCCTCAAGAACACACCACATGACATAATGTTGTGAACCCATAACCATGGAAGTTCAAAAAAAAGTTAATCATATAATGTGATAGGATATCATTATACTTATAATTTAACCAAGCAATATATTGGTGTTATTTTATACTAGGTCAAGTGTCCAAGGCTATATGCAATGAGATAGTTAGATATTGGAGTTTACATTTCACTATTTTGGGGGTTTAGTTCTACTATGCTGTCTAAATACTAAGAAAAATAAATAAGACTCTAACTCTATTTTTTAGAAAATTAAATCTAAAATATTTGCTAGTTAGAGATCTCTTATATCATTCACACCATCAACATCTAGAACTTAAACATTTTACATAAGACATTATGGTGTCCTCATTCTACTTACCTAACTAGGAAGGATATTTTGATATTTTAGAATTTGAGGATGTTGTTTATTGTCACTTAAATGAATTTTGACAAATTTTGAATATGAGATGAATTAACAAACTTTAATTTCTATTAATATAAAATACATTCTCTTGCATAAATAAAAACCACATGTATTGAATTTAAACAACCTATGCATGTAATGGAAACACACTTGCATTCAATGAAATTCACACTTTAATTTTGAAAAAGAAATCACACTTGCATTTAAAAAGCAAATCACTCTTGCATTTAAAATAAATCACTCTTGTGTTTAAAATAAATCACTCTTCATTTAAAACAAAATTACACTTATAGTAAATGAATTATACCAGATTAAATAAATTCTTCTAAACTATAACTAAAAGTACCAATTCATCCTGATCCTCAGAGAGAAGTGGGCCTTCGATCCTTCCTCAAAATAAAAACAACTTTACTCAGTAATAGAAAGGAATGTTGAACTTTATTTCATTATCAAAAGAACATATACAGATATACAAAACCACACTAGAACCTTTCTTCTTTCTTTTGATTTATTAACTAACTTCACCAACTTTCTCTCACTACTAACTATTTGGAATGAGAAGGAGACATGCATTTAAAGCACATCTCAACATATAATCATAAAATACAAAATTTGGAAATATAAATGACCAAATATACTTATTCAAAATATAGATGATCTAGGAATCAAATTCCATGCTTATAGGTAGGCATTGAAATTGACTCATTTAATAATATATAGAAAATAACTAACATAGATCTGAATAGATTTATCTAATGTTACAAAATAAAAGTAAAAATATCTCTAGAACATTTTAGACCATTACTATGAACAATAATGTTTAAAATAATATATCTAAATATGGAAATTATATTTATGTACAATAGATATCTTTAAAATCTCTATCTCGATCTGTAGGATCTAGATGGACATCTTCAGAGCATGCCTAGGCATCTTCATAACATTCTATATACGTCTTTAGAGCATCTTTGGAGTATTATATCTTTGAATCTCATTCACTAAATCCTAAAAAATGTAGCCAAAAAGAGTTACCAAAATGATTTAATGTCTTATCAAAATTTCCCTACCATAGGGATGTGTTTCTATACACAAAATTGTGTTCATTTCATCCAAATTAGACACAATAATAAAATAAAGAATCAATAATTTATCAAATATAAACAAATGACAAATTGTATTCATCTCCTACTTAGACAAGACCTTAAATATTAAATGTAATGAATTATATAGCTAAAAGGCAACACTTGTAGATAGTTTGTATTAGATATAATGAGCTATATGGAATTCTTATCATTTTTCTCCCACACTTTACCTTTTACAAGTCCTCTTTTAAACAAGTGGAGTAACCAGTCTTCAATCCAAAATTCTAGATTCTAATCACTGACTGAGATCATAAATCTAAAAAAAGTGTCCTCAATAATGATGACCTTTGGGAAATAATCCATAATCCCTTACGACTATGTGGATCCTAGCCTAAAATTCAACTTCTGCTTGATTATGCCAACTCTACCAAGGGGACATAAGACATAAAGGAATGAGAGGTCTAAATATCATTCCAATCCATACGTCTGAACCTCCTTTATCTAAGATCTAAGTGATAATCTATGCAATTGCTCAAGCTCTCCTAATACTCCACCTAATTGTGGTGGGACTCAAGACTTCCCCACATTTTAAATTAATAGGTAAAATATCCCACTTGGCTATGTTGGCATTGATGGAATTGGTGAAATGTTAGCTCATAAAATCTCTAAAAGCTACCACATTTACTCTTAATAACTCATGGTATTTATTCTTCACGTACTTATGGTACATGGGTTGAAAATTAGCAAGAAGATTTCATGCCTCTAGAAATAGGGGTCTCATACATAGACCTGTGGTGTTCTATAATTCCAAAAAATTATTGTGTATTTGTACCATGTTGTCTGATTTCTCATAGTAGAGAGGAAAGCATGCAATTTTGTTTTCCCTACAAATAAATTTACTAGAAAACCAAACTAATAACCTAATAGCATGTTAAAAATATAGAATTCAAAAATTTCATCTTGTCTTTCTATGATACTCTTGAGAAAGATGCCCATAAATATGTATTCATCCTCAATAATATGAAGGAACCCAATAGAAACTAATTTTATCTATCATTTATAGAATTGTTCATGAATAAGAACAACATACATAGAGGAAGATTTCCTGCATGATAACAATTTTTTAGAAATTGCAGAAACATTTTGAATAAAGGTATGAGCTTTTTATAGCTACTATTGAGACTCCTATTTAATCTTAGAATTTTCTTTTTCAAATTTATAAATTTTATGCAGGTTTTTGTTCCAAACTAAAATAATTTCATGGCATGGAAGGGGGAATGAAGGAATAGTTCTTATATTTCCTTCAACCTAGACTTCTATTTCCCTCATCTCTCTCTACATGGCTTGTAAAAATTATTGTAACTCAACAATTTGAGTGGTCAACTCTTATATTCTAGTAGTGTATTAAAAAATAAATGCATTTCTATTAGAAATAGACTATAAAAAATTATTAATTTGAATATATTTATCAACAATAGAATTTTGTAAATTAATAATTTGGGTATCCTTAATAGAAAGATAATTCTATAAAGTACTCAATTCTTGAGTTTGGGAAAACATCAAATTGTGTGTTCTAGTCTTCTCAACATTTATTACTATAAGAATTATGTTTTGTGCCCTAACTTGGGAAATATATTCTTCACATCTTATTTCCAAATTAGAAATTGTTTGATTCTTACCTTACATAATTAAACATAGAAAATATAATTCTACTTGTTTTTGTCAACTTATTTCTTCATGTCAGGATAGAGCCATGACATGCTACAATTCATCTTCTTCATGAGTAGGTTGGTAAGTATATAGAGCTTCTTCTATCAATGGTTCTTTACCTTTATCAATTGTAGAGGGTAAACGTGTTTTTGATTCTTAAGACATAATTTATTTTTGAAAACCCTGAAACATTTTCAAGAAATTCAACCATCCTGCCAACTCAAAAATATCTCTAGCCACTTCATCCTATAGTTATGCATCTGATGATTCTAGTTCACTTTTATTCTTCCTACCTCTCATCTTTGGATTTTTCACTATTTTCTCTAAAACTTGATTACGCTATAATATATAGAGATGAAAATTACATGGAGTATAAAGGAAGGTAAGAAACTAGGGATATGATATAACAATGGATAGTACCAATGTTGAATAGTAAATCAAGAGATATCATGAAATTATGGTAAAAATTATGACAATAATTATGGTAATGACTTTGGAGCATGTAAATTTTAATGGAAAAATATTTTTTCAATCATTATCAATGATGTGGTGTAAGAGTTATAATTGGCAACACTTGGAATAATATCTATAATGATTGTTGCATCACATCATATCTTTTTGAAAAAGTCCTTTTAAAAACAACTTCACATCAAATCTTTGAATGTGGAAATGATGTTGGCTTCATTACATCCATGTGACATCATCAAAACTTGTCTATTTGAAAAAGTGTTAACTACCTAATGATTACACATGCATGACATGAAACACAAAATGTCTACTCTTTTGAGAAAAGAAATACAATTGTACCTTTTCTATACGAATACATGCTTGTCTCTTGGAGTTTCCATGTGTCATGTAAGGATAGACAAGCTTCAGAAGATAGGTTAGTTGACAAAAAACTCATATTTTATTGTAGGAATTTTCTTCTAATTTTTTTATTTTCTAGGTTTCACCTTTAAGTATTTTTTTTAGACTTTTTTTTTTCATTTTTTAAGGAAGGAGAACTACCATTTATTGGTTTTCAGCATTCCTCTTTTATTGGATCTCTACCAAAAAGATCATTTAACCTTAGTGGAAGAAATAGGTTCTTCCACAAGATCAAATTAGTTTTGAGTTTTCTTCATAAACTCTTTCTTACCGAGAGGTCTTCTATACAACTTAAGCCTATTACCATTGACCAAGAATGTCCTTTGGTAACCATCAATTGATTGAAGCTAGATAGAGCCATTGTTAAAAATGATTTTGATTAGTTATGGTTCCAACCATCTTGTCCTAAGATTACCATTGAAATTCTAAAATTTAGAATCAAATAGAAGTGCTCAATCACCCTCTTGAAATTATCTTTATTTGATGTGAGTATCATGCCACTAATTTCTCTACTTCTGGATCATGCTAGTTTGAATGAGTGCATTCATTCTTAGTTCATCCATCCCATTTAGTTGCCTTATTCTTTTTTTAGGTGTTTCATCAATATTAATTACCATATCAGTTGTTATTTTTAATGTCTATAATTCAAATTTTATTGATAAGAAAGGTTTCTTTCCTTACATAAGTTCATATAGAGAGCATCATGTAGTTGTCTTCCATGTATTATATGCCTAAACTAATTTAGGCACTTTTTCTGCCTAATATTTTTTATTATTGTTCACTATCTTGGTTAGAATGTTTTCTAGCTCTTGGTTGGTGACCTCCACTTTCCCATTAGCTTAGGGATGCTATGGTGAGGATTTTCTTTCTATGATTGATTTGGTATAGTTATGTGAAATATTTGATCACATTGGACATGAATTGGGGTCCTTGATTTGAAACAATATATCTAGGAGCTCCAAATCTCAACATGATCTTATGATATTAGAAATCAATAACCATTTCTCCCCTAGCAAAGGTGAGTGCATGCACTTCAGCCCACTTAGTAACATAATCAATACATACTAATAAATATTATTTTACTTGAGATGGTGGGTTGATTGGTCCAAAAAATTATGAACCCTATTTTTCAAATGGTTTTAAAATTATTTGAAGATGAAGAGGCATTTTATAGAAGAGAATAGGCTTACCCATCCTTTGGCAAGGATGACACTATCATACAAACCTTTTGATAGTCTTGTAAAGAGATGGTCGGTAATAACCTACACCAAGGATCTTATAAATGGTCATTTTTTTTAATAATGTCCTCCTCTTGGTTCACTATTGCATTCTGTTATGATTTCATACACTTCATCTTCTCTAACACACTTATGAAGTACATGATCAAGTCCAATTTTAAACATGTCTTTAAACCATTTGAAATGAGAACTAGATCTACCCAGATGTTTTATTTTTTTTAAAGTAAAGGAATGAGGAAACTTTCCTATTTCCAAGTAATTTTTCATATCCACAAACCATAGGGAGTATGTGGATCTATAAAATAACTATTCATTTAGAAAAGAATCCTCCATAAGTTCATCTTCACCTAGAGTGATCAATCTAGATAAAAAGTCAACAATACCGTTAGACTTCGCTAGTTTGTCTATAATGGTAATGTCAAATTCTTGCAATATAAGTAGCCATCTAATTATTATTCTACCTACCACTAGTTTATTCATTAAGTACTTAATACTTAAATGATTTATATGGATAAATACCTGGTAACTATTAATGTAATGCCTAAATTTTTTTATGGCATAGACAACAATAAAAAATTCTTTTTTTTGTGGTAGTGTAATTCCTCTCTGTGGGAGTAAGATTCTTATTGATATAAAAAATGGCATAGATTTTTTCCATCCTCATATCTTTGTCCTAAAACTTCTCCTAATACATTATTGGAAGCATCAATATAGATATGAAAATACTTATCCCAATTGGTTCCTTTCAAGACTGGAGCAATCACGAGTTTTTTATTTAATGTTTCAAAAGCTTCTTGAAATTTAGCATAGGTGAAACTATCTTGATGAAGTCTTAAATAAATCTTCTGTAATATCTTACATGACCGAGAAAACTTTTAACATCAGTTTGTGTTTGTGGAATGGGGAGATTATAAATTACCTCAATTTTTTTGAGATCTACTTTTATTCCTTGAAAAGAGATATGATGTCATAAGACTATCCCTTTTTAAACCATTATGATACATTTCTCATGACTCAAATATACTTGATGTTTCTCACATCTGGTAATTACTTTATCCAAATTATTTAAAAATTCATCAAATGTAATACCATGGACAATGAAATCATCCATGCAGACTTACACACAATCATTGGTAAGATCATAAAAGATGGCTAATACTGCTCTCTGAAAGGTAGTAGGTGCATTGCATATTCTAAAAGGAAGGATTATATAAGTAGATGTTATGTAGAGGTAGGTAAATGTAGTTTTATTTTTATCTTTAGGGGCTATTAACTAAAAACATGTACAAAATAAAAATATTATTTTCTTACCTAAATTTTATAAACTTGATCAATAAAAGGAAAGGGCAAGTAGTCTCTTATAGTGGATTTATTCAATTCTCTTTAGTCTACACAAACTCTCCATTTTCCATTATTTTTAAGAATATTGACTAGAGGTGAAACCCATTGACTATCAAATATGGGATAATTAAAACCAACTTCCAATAGTTTTTCTATTTCCTTCTTAACAATTTCTTTCAAGGTTGGGTTAATTCTCCATTGTGATTGTCTGACTAGTCTAAAATTTATAGTGTAAATGTGATGTGTACAGACACTAGGATGTATTCCTTTCATATCAATATAATCCCAAACAAAAGCTTTTGTGTATTATACTAATACATCAAAAAAAATTCTTTCTTGCTAATCAGTTAACCAACTATTGATGTTTAATAATCTACTAGGTTGAACTACAATCTATTTAGTGCCTAAAAAAATGAAATTTAACTATTTATGTTCACTCATCATGAAATTAAATGGACATGTGTGTTATAAGCATGGTGAGAGGACTTAAGGGGTATCTTTCTCACATGGAAGGATACAATAATTCAATATCCAAGGTGATTATTGACACACACACAAACCTGAACAAAGCATAACCTAACTTACTCACTCCAAATGGGAAGATTTGTCACACAAATTGAATAAATGCTTCTAAGTTACACACAAGATAATAAAGATAGATAGAGGGTTATTATAACCCTAAGTTACAAATAAACATTTGACAACATAGGCCAAATGAAAGACTACAATTTTGGGCTTCAAAGAGAAATTACAAACACATTTCAAATTTGTAATACTCATGTATATGTAGGTGAATAACACTCAAAATACTTAATAACATGTAATATTTGTATGGGTATGATGAGTTAGGTATATTAAAGAGTGGTGTGGTGCTTTAAATTAATAGGAATTCCTTCAAAAACCATGATATCATTCATTAGAAGATGAAAATGACCAAGAAACAAGATAAGGAAACTATCAAGAATGATTTTCATTCATTGGTGCAAGTGCAATTCAAACATTGAAATGATCTGTGAGACCCTAAATCATACACTACAAGAAGAGATTCAAGCACTTTATCATATTAAATCCATAAGTCTAAGGTGTATTTGAGAGACTATCAACAAAAAATTCCCAAATCACACTACAAAAATGAGTTTATAACCTAAGTATATACCCAAAATGACCATTATTAATAAGCATAAAACCAAATACCCAATCAATAGATCATGAATAATGTATTATAGAATTTATTTAAGAAGAAAAATTAGAAATCACATGTATTTTCCATTAAATTAAAAATAAATCTTACATACATCAGTGTCTAGAATATATAACAATAGTGAAAAGCATAGGAAAGGGCAAGTAGTCTCTTATAGTGGATTTATTCAGTTCTCTTTAGTCTACAAAAACTCTTCATTTTCCATTCTTTTTAAGAATATTGACTAGAGGTGAAACCCATTGACTATCAAATATGGGATAATTAAAACCAACTTCCAATAGTTTTTCTATTTCCTTCTTAACAATTTCTTTCAAGGTTGGGTTAATTATCCATTGTGATTGTCTGACTAGTCTAAAATTTATAGTGTAAATACGATGTGTACAAACACTAAGATGTATTCCTTTCATATTAATATAATCCCAAACAAAATATTTTGTGTATTATACTAATATATCAAATAAAATTCTTTCTTGCTAATCAGTTAACCAACTATTGATGTTTAATAATCTACTAGGTTGAACTACAATCTATTTAGTGCCTAAAAAAATGGAATTTAACTATTTATATTCACTCATCATGAAATTAAATGGACATGTGTGTTATTAACATGTGAAGTGTGGATATAGTCTTATAAAATGTTCACTTTTAGAAAGCATATTGGTTAATGGATAATGAAAATCATGTAAAAATGAATTCTGTCCATTTTGAGCATAGTCAACTATAGCTTGTTAAATGTCTTGTGGACTAGATAACATGTTTTATGATATTATGGTGTTGTCTTGATTTTCAATAATAGAGGTAGATTTTTCCCATTCATGATTTTTCATCTTTAGATCATAGCTATTAGTCTTCAAAGCTAAGCCACTATTCTTCAGAGCTAAGCTACTAGTCTTTGAAGCTAAGTTATTGATCTTTAGAGCTAGGCTTTTAGACTTCAAAACAAAACTATTAAACTTCAAAGCAAAATTGTTGGACTTTGAAGCTAGGCTTTCTTGGTCTAAGTCTTTTGTTATTTGTTTTTTAAACTCTTGGGCATGTTATTTGATGGTAACCATGGCTAAATACGACACATTTATTTGGTTTTATTTAGGATGATCGACCCATATTTGTTTAAAAAGATCCATTGAAGGTCTATTAGGTGGATAGAGAGATATTTGTTTAGCATGAATTTCATTATAAATGATCATGTTTCCAGATCTATAGTTAATTTGTGTTACAACTATAGCTAACTAAAGTCTACCAAAAATGATTGGATAATATACACTCTTTGGTTTAAGTTGAAGGATCATAAAATCAATAGGATATTTCCAAGATTATATGGTGATTAGTACATTATCTATGATTATTTCAAGGGAAACAGTGGATTGATCTTCCATTTACAAGATTGTAGTGGTAGGCTTAAGCCTTGTGAGAGATAGAGACTCTACTATGTTGATAGTCATTACATTTATGACACCACCTAGATCTACAATCACATGTGGAATATAATTGTACCCAATTGTCACAAACATCAAAATACTATTAAGATATCCATATATAAGAACAAGTATGTTTCCTACTAGTAAATCAATAATTTTTCTAGTTACCTAAATTATTTTAGGATACTGCTTCTTTCTTCCTGGTGTTTTGATGTATAATCCTTTAATGATTTGATTCAACTTAGAAATATATCTAATGGATCTTAGCAGTGAGATTTATATCTTCATCTCTTTTAATCCATGCATTAATTCATAATCTTCCCTGGATTTTTCTTCCCTAAGTCTCTCAAGAAATGGAACAATAGGTGGATCTTGAATTATGATTGTTATGCTTGTGGCTTTTACCTTTTCTTTAGTTAATTCTTGGACTATAGTTGATTCATGAGTGTTTTCATCATTGGTAATTTTAGTTATGGTAATGGTTTAATCTACAACTACTTTCCCTAATCTAAGTTGAATATTATTACATTTAGCTGAACCACTTACGACATTACTTTCTTAATTAGCTCCATAAATAGGTGTATTTTGCCTATTTTTTAGCTTTACCACTAGTTGGGCAGGTAATTATGGTTGGTTAATTTATTGTTTAATTGGTGGTGTATCAAGTTGTGAAGGTATCAAGGCCTTTTGTAGAGTAAATATTCTTTGTGACTAATATTTTTGATTTGTCCATTGAGGTGGTGATTGTTGTACCCAATGTGGTTGTTAGTTTTGTTGTTATGGCCAAGATTAATTTTTAGGCATTATCCTCATTTGTGGCATCCATTATTGAGTACCTCATGGTTGTGGTTATGGTGGTCCCCACATTGGTGGTGTGACTTTTCTATCCCATGGTGCCATCCATAGATTAGGAGGAAATCTTGGACCAAACTAATTTTGAGGTCAGGAGTACTGGTTTCCTTGTATTTAAATAAATTTTACTTTCTCAACTATATGTACTACTTGTTTCACTTAGTTTATTATAGTAGGAAGGTGTTTGAAATTATTATTTTTATGGTTTAATTCACTAATACCACATACCTCTATTTTTTCTAAATGATAATTTTTTACTCCATGTTTGAGTTTGCATCTAGGATAATAGATTAATAATTGTTCAGTATTAGTAGTATTGAATTTTTATTTGAGGCCATCTAATGTGGATGTTAATTATACTAGATTGTTTGTCTTAAAATTATTAAATTCTTTCATTAATTGTCCAACTTTAGGTGATTTTTCTAACCTTGATTTCCTTATGTTAGGTCTTGCCCTAGAGTAGTTAGTACACAATGCTGAAATTTGATGAAAGGTTAACTAGTCAATGTCACCTTTTCCCAATAGGTTCAAAGCATCACATGCATCATCATCTAACCCTTTAATAAAGAATATTTTGAAAACCTCCTCAATGAGTTGTTAACCACTCCTTTTATGGGTAAATATAATCCTATCAAGGTAATCTTCTAAGGTTTTATCTTCATTTTTTTAATCTTGAAAAAATATTCCTTCCATTCTCTAACTCTACAATAATCCTGATATTTGTCCAAAAATGTAGTTTCCATTTCATCCCAAGTGGTGATATAATTTCCCTCAAGACCCATGAACCATCTCATGGCTGCATCTTTGAGTGTAGATGGGAATAATTTCAATTTTTGATTATCTATGATATATCATATGTTTGGAAAAGAACCTAAAATTCAAAGAGGAATTGATCTATATCCTCTAAGGATTTACATTTCAAAGTAGGTAAAATGGATGGTGAAATGTTTTTCATATAAGTTCTATCATCAAGACCCAAGCTAATTGGATAGGAAAAAGTTGTCTTATTAGGGTTATTGATCTAGGTTTTCTACATGTGCATGTTCATCTCTCATATTTTTTCCTAACTTTGGTTATCAATCAAATCTAAATTCTCTTCTTGGGTGCTCAAGCTATGGTCTAACTCAGGAGGATAATTTTCATTGGTGATCATATCTTCTTCTTGTAGAGTTTGTGGATCAAATCTAACTATTCCATAAAGGGGATTTTCTGGATCAATTCTCCCTATAGGAGAAGATGTTTTGAAATTATTCTTATGGGATCTATTTATGAGGATCAACCTTGGTCAGGAGAGGAGTCAGAAAAAATTTGTATATGGATTTCAATTATCTTTCTTTCACTTCCTAATCTTTCTAGCAAGGATTGGATCCTCTCTTCTTCTTGATTTATTTTGGATCCCTTTTAGATAAATCATCTTTGAGAATCCATTAGGTGGTTCATAAATCTAAAGATTCCTAGATTATTTTTATGTTTTTGAATTTCCATGTATAACTCTAATATAAGATCTCACTAACACTTATTGATGATATCACCAGAAATGATGCCAAAAATGATAGGTTATCATTATAGCTCTCATTTAACCAATCAATGGATTGGTGTCATTTTATACTAGATCCTATTTCCAAAACTATATGCAATGAGACTGTTGGATATTAGAGTTTACAATTTGCTATTTAGTGAGTTTACTTATACTATGATCTCTAAATTCTAAGAATAGTAAATAAGACTTTGAATCTATTTTAGAAAAAAGTAAATATAAAAGGTTTGATAACTATATGTCTCTTATAGCATTCACACCATCAACATCCACAACTTAAACATATAGCATAAGACATTATGGTGTCCTCACTTGACTTGTTTGACTGGGTAAGATAGTGTGATATTTTAGAATATGAGGATGTTTATTTTCACTTAAATGGGTTATGATAAATTTTGAATATGAGATGAATTAACAAAATTTAATTTCTATGATTTTGAAATACACACTCTTGCATAAAGAAAACTCTCTTGTAATAAATTGAACAACATCTACATTTAATGGAAACACATTTGCATTAAAGGAAATTCACACTTTGATTTTGAAAAGGAAATCACAATTGCATTTAAAAAGGAAATTACTCTTGCATTTAAAATAAATCACTCTTGCATTTAAAAGGAAATTACACTTATAGTAAATGAATTATACTAGATTAAAGGAATACTTATAAACTATAACTAAAAGTAACAATTCATCCTGATCCTTAGAGAGAAGTGGGCCCTTACTCCTTCTTCAGAAGAGAAAAAACTTTAGTAATGAAAAGGAATGTTTAACTTTATTTCATTATCAAAGGAACATATAAAAATATGTAAAACTACACTCAAACATTTTTTCTAATTTTTGATTGATTAATTAACTTCAAAAACTTTTTCTCACAGCTAACTATCTAGGATGAGAAGGAGACATGCATTTAAATCACATATCAACATCTATTCATAGATTATAAAATTGAGAGATCTAAAAGTCCAAATATACTTATTCAAAATATAAACAATCTAGGAATTACATCCCACACTTATAGGAAGCCATTGGAACTGACTCAA
This sequence comes from Torreya grandis, assembly GCA_037957365.1. Classification (NCBI taxonomy): domain Eukaryota; kingdom Viridiplantae; phylum Streptophyta; class Pinopsida; order Cupressales; family Taxaceae; genus Torreya; species Torreya grandis. Next base: position 299,963 of record JARHVA010004744.1, read on the forward strand.
CTAATAATAGATGGAAAATAACTAACATAGATATGAAGAGATTTATCTAGTTTTATAAAATAGAAGTAAAAATATATCCATAATAGTTTAGACTATTACTATAAATAGTAATATCTAAATATGGAAAGTCTATTTATATATAATAAATATCTTTAGAATCACTATCTCGATCTGTAGGATCTATTTGGATATATTTGAAGCATGCCTGGGCATCTTCAAAACATTTTGTACAAGTCTTCAAAGTGTCTTTAGAGCATCTTTGGAGTTCCTTTAGATAATTTTTAGAGCATATTCATAGCATCATATCTTTGGATCTCATTCATTGAATCCTCAAAACTATAACCAAAAAGAGTTTCCAAAATTATTTGATGTCTTCTCAAAATTATCTCTTTATAGGGATGTGTTTCTATACACAAAATTGTGCTCATTTCATCCAAGTTAGACACAATAAAAAGATAAAGAATTAATAATATATCACATATAAACAAAGGACAAATTGCATTCATTTCCTACTTAGATAAGACCTTAACTATTACATGTAATATAGTATATAACCAAAAGTTAATACTTATGGACATTTTGTATTAGATATAATGAGCTATATGGAATGGTCATCATAATGGTCTTGAGACTCCATAGTTTTGAAAGCTTAACAAGTGGCATAATTTTGTTAACCTATAACATTGAAGGATAAAACCAATTCTAATGGCCTTAAGGCCCCATAATCTAATGGTCATGAGGTTCTGAGCTTTAAGAGTTTTACACTTGGAATTTTTTTGTTAACCTAGATATTCATAGGATAAATATCATGTTAATATCTTAATGGTTATGTGGCTCTAAGATCCTGAGTCTCCATAGTGCTAAGATAGTGACACTTGGAATGATTACATTACTTGGAGCCTTCCCAAGGATATACATAGTTAAAAGGTTCTAACAACTGAAACCCTGAGCCTCTAAGTTCCCATAGTCCTAAGACTAATCCACATGGTTTAATTTCATTAAATTTTATCTAAAGAACATATAAATCAAGTTCATAAGTATAAAGACCCAAATAAATGAGAAGTGGACAAGTTTCATGATTGAGGATATGCATGGCCAAATTATGAATAAATGAGTTTGACATAAAAATAAAATGATAGTGAGTGAGAGATTGAAACCTATATTAAATCAAGTGACTTGACATACAAAGTTACCAAAAAAATTGTCATATGAAAAATACAAACCTACCCAAGTTGATTGACACATTTAAATTTAAAGTGGAAAAAAATAAAAAATAGTTATTCACATTGAAGGCACACAAATTATGCATTAAAAACATCAAATTTGGGAAACATATGCAAAATATAAGCAAAGGAATGCCACTTCACCATTAATCTATGAGTGAAATATCCAAAGAAAATAAATAGTATGTTGATGACCTGTTACCAATAAATACCATGGGACTTCATCAAGTGGCAATGAAACCATAGGTAATGCCTTGTATCAATTTGATGTGATTTTTTTCAATGGTACTTGTTTTGGGTATTATTTACACCTTAAAAATGGGGGAAATGTAGTTGTATATAATTATTGAAGGGAATTTGAGAGAAAAATCAAGTTACCAACACCTAAGGTTGCCTATAGTCAAGTCTCGACCAATTTATGGCTCAATCATAACCCTTTAGATAGAAATTGAAATAATATTTAGTGAAAAGCTAGAGATTGAACCCTAAGGGAGCCCCTTCTTCCAAAAATATCATCAAATTCAAGCCTGGTATCAAAAAAACCATGGCCCTTTTAGACATATTAAAGGTTTTTAATAACATCACTTATGTACAGGTGGAATGAGTCCCATTATTAAACATTCTTCTCACTTCTGACAAAATTGTGGCCCTAGTAGAGGTAATTAGTGCAAGACTAAAAGCCCAAATATATAACCATGAAAATGGGCTAATTAATCAAAAAAATTAAATGATGTTATATGTTGTTCTTGGGATGGTCTACATATCCTATGGGAAATTATGTTAACCATCAACATAATATGTGTAGACACCTAAATTTGGCCACCAATGGCTTCATATCTAACTTTATACCAATTCTTTCCAATCATTGAATCTCTAACCCAATAGTTTTTATTAGTCTCAAATTTGACTTCATAACCTTGCATTAAATCATTTTGGACTATTAAATCAATTAAACAAGGTAAATACACACATTGAATTAATAAAAATCAAACAAATGACCAAATGCCTAAAAACAATTAATTAACTTGCACACCCTAATCAGAATCAATTAGTAAGTTAAATCAATTTCAAATTTTAATTGAATTCACCCATGAGCTAATAAATCAATTACTAAAAAGGAAATTCAAGAGCATCTTAGCTTTGTGAGTTATCACTTTTGAAAAATATCTAAAAGAATATCCTAGGAATATGCCAAACTCAACTAAAATTAATAAACCCAACCATGGTTGTGAGTTATCACTTTTGGAAAATATCTAAAAGAATATCCTAGGAATATGCCAAACTCAACTATGGTCAGATTTAACCCATTCCAATGGATTTGAAATCCTATAAAATCAAGACTAGATGCCTTCATTTATGGAGATCAATCAAAGTAGATTTATAATACAATAATAGATTCATGAAGCTAAAATCCTAGTGTTATAATGTTGAAATTGAGCCAAGCCATATCAATCAAGCCAAGAATTCAACAATGGTGCATAGAGGAGATGATGTTAGCCATATGTCATTGATGAATAATTCCTATGCATAAACTAAGTAAGACAATGAATAAATAATTTGAGCTCTCAATGAAGGTAAGTATTTTTGTTCTTTACATTTTAGTTGTGTTTTTAATTGTTGTTTGTTCATTAAGCTCCCCCTAAGATCTAGGCTTAGAGATGTTACTATGTTAGTATGTTGATTTTATAGTTTTATGAAATAACACTTGATCTAATCTCTTTTTTTTTTGTCAAATTCCTTGATTAAAAATGGCACATCCAGTGGGACTATCTTCATGAATGTGTAACCCACGAATTTCTTTGTATTTATAGTTTTAATTCTTTTTTTGTTGTTTTTGCTTTGCTAGAGTAAAAATGACCCATAAAAAATTAGTAAATTTTTATTTATTTAATATTTTTCTATGAGTATAGATAAATATGTTATTTATATTCTCTAAAAATTTCAAAACAAATATATTTATATTTTATAAGTTATAACTCTTTTAGTGACTATCACTTTCTATTTTTTATGTTTCTAGTAAAAACGGTTAGTACAGAGCTAATAATTTTTGTAATTCATTTTTTTGACCTAAATTTTTGTAGAGAGGTGAAAAATAGACCTATAAATAATTTAAAAAAATTTAGTGAAAAATTAATTTATAATTTAAAATTCACAACTAAATTACCGACTGTAAGTTTTTATGATTTTTGTGTTCAATTTTCTTGTTTTTAACCTTCTAACTTGTTGTTTGCATGTTCCATAGGTTTATTTTATTTTTGAGTTTTTTATTTATATTTTTTATAATATTTGTCTAAATTAACATGTTTTTTTTATGGGTTTTGCCTTTGGGTCAATATATTTTACCCTTCAAATTTGTTTGTTTTATTTATAAATAAGCTTCAGGCTAAACGAAGTTCCGACCTTTTTTTTTTAAGGACCTATTTGAAGAAGACCATTTAAATCTAAATTAATATTTTCACACTTCATTTGGATGTCTAAAATGAACTAGGTATCTTTCATTTTAGTGTTTAAAGAAACATTTTTAGGATGTTTTATTCATTAAGTTTTTGTGGTTTTTTTCAAAGTTCATAACTTAAAGCCAAGGGGCTAAAAGAACACCACCACACATTTCATTTAGTGCTATAAAATTGAATAAAATTCAATTTTTTTGCAATTTTTTTTCATTATTTGTTTATTCTAATTTTTTTTAATAAATAAGGAGTTGTGCGTGTATGCTCTCCCATCCATCCCCTTTAGGGAACTTTTGGGATCAAAACTGCCAACTTCTTTTTGGGTGGTTTGCAATTATTTCCATTTACACTTATTAAAGCCAAGGGGTCAGTAAAGAATCTAATTAAACACTTTTAATTTGGTGCAATGAAATTAACCTCACTTCAATTATTTGAAAACTTTCTTATTGATTGTGTGTTTTAGTGAAAAGAGACGTGCATGTGTGCTCTCCCATCCAACCCCTTTAGGGAATTTTGGGATAAAAAGTTTCATTTCATCACACTTTGATCCTATTACAAGGAAGAGAAATAATGTCATTTAAATCCCTCTCCAAAAACTCATAGTAGTATTAGGTGATCTTGAGATGACCATAAATTCTTTCTATTGTGTCATTTATTTCATTACATCTTAGCTTGTGAGGGGGACTTCATTACCTCCTATAAGTTCTATAGGGAAGCTTTGATCTGAGGTTTCATCTCTTGGTATTTACTTCATCATTCCCACTAAGATCAGAGGTTTGAGTGGTCAAATCACCTTTAATGTTAGGATTAAGCATCAACATGTATCTACACATTGGACATTGCACTACACTAAGCAAACGATGGATGTAGTGGTTAAAAAAAGGCAAGACATTTTTACAATAAGCTAAGTACTACAAACACCTAATTAAATATTTCTTATTTTACATCATTTGGCATGAAATTCATTGTGTAATTGATCTATCTAGAACATTCACACAATAATTAGTTTAGTCAACCCTACATTGCCATACCCTTGCTAGGATTTGGATGATTATACTTAGTGTATTTTGGTCATTTTTGCTTGGTGTGTTAGACTAAAACTTGTATTAATAAAAACCATGTCATTTGATTAGTCATGAGTCCAAATCACTCCATTGTTTGAGGAAGCATTATGTCATTCATATGACACTTTGATTTAACTTAGAAAACATTCCCTTTTTGTGTCAAAACATTGGGATTAGTACTTGATTGAGGAAGGAACCATTATGCTACCTAAATTATTTCAAAATCTTGTGCCTTTAAAGTATTGAAACATAAACCATTTGTCACATCATCTTTTGAGAGTGCTAACACCATTAGGCTACCCATTTTATTTCAAAAGACTTATCTTGTTTCATCTTGCATCTTCATTATCATTTGTTTGTAACCAATCACTTGATCCTTATTGAATCTTGGACTAGCATGGTCATGTTGTTTAATTCTTTATAGCTCTTTGTCAACAAATTCATAATTTATCCTTAGTTGAGTCGTTGATTAACTATTACAAGTTCAAATTCAAATATTGGTTGATTTTAGTTTAGACCTCAATTCGTGAGGTTGATACCCAGATCTTCCTCTTTTGGATTATGTAACTTGGGTTAATTCATCACTTAAATTTAGAAAATTATATTATTTTGTGATTTTATTTTGGTCAAATCAGTTTATCTTCAAACATCTCTTGTTTAACATCTTATACAAATCAGATTATGTTTTATGCCTAGAGTCATGTACCTTGTCTATGTTAAACCATTCTAATTTTGTTGATTAATCAATCATCCTTTTTAAGTCAAGATTTTGCCACCATTTGGTCATTAGTCCTCACATATCCTATTTGATCCTAGCTTTTAACTCTGCATTTGGACAAAAGACCTAGCAACATTTCCCTTTAGTAGCTTAGACCTGCTTGGAACATGTTTCAATATTAGAGTTTGGTAGTTTGATTTTTGTGTCATTTTGGGTGACCTTTGCATGTATCAGACACTTAGCATTTGTCATTTGATGATACACTATTTTTATCAAGTCTTTGCATAAACTTTTTGGAGATTTAGCTCCACCTTTGACTAAGCTAGATCACATTTAAACCCTTTGTCTTTTTAAAAGGCTTAGATTTTATAGAGTTTATAGAACCTTAATCCCTTCTCTTTTTGTGAAATATTCTTCATTTAATTTGAACATGGTTCACTATACATGTAGTGAAACTATGTATAATTCTAGATATGAAAATCCTTTCACATAAGGGGACTTTGTGGAAAACCCTACTATAGACAATGTCATTTGGGAAATAGATTCTTATCCACCCCAAAACATTCAACTAGGGGGACAAAGTCAAGATCCTTTGGCCAAATATTTGGTTAGTACACCTCCATATATGGAGCAAGATTAGGATATAATGACCCAATACTTATCTAGCATACCATCAATTACAAAAAGTACTCAACAACAACCTTATCACATCATAATGCCATCAACTTATAATCCCAATAAAATCATAGATGTAGGGTATGAAAACTTAAAAAATTTAAAAATAGATCCTTTTAACATGTTTTACAATCAGACTCATTGATAGTTCTCTTCTAGTAATCCTAATGCCATTGTACCAATACCTTATCAAAACCCTCATGTGCTTATCCCATAAAGAGGTCCCATGGATGATCACTTTGATCAAATGCATCAAGCATACCAGACATATCTCAATTTAGTGCATAACTTCACTAATATGGCCTTGTCAAATGCACCTCTTATTAATCTAGCTCCTTAAATAGAAATTTTAATAGAGTTGACAGGTCGAGATAATCAGGTTTTAAACCCATTTACACAAAACACTTAAGTAGAAACCATGTTCAATACACCAATTATAAAGGAAATATCTTTAGTTTCTATGTGTGATACAGAGTAAAACATAAGAGATACTGCACAAGCAATATCCAATTTAAATCAAAGTCATTTTGGCATACAAATAATCAATCAACAAAAAAAAATTCCTTCAACTAGCACCATTGGAAATTTTGAAAATCAGGGTGTAGGAGCTTCTACATCCCAACCTCAACCAACTGCTTCTAATATTCAACCAGTCATTTCTTCAATCACACAACTAATAGGATTAAGTAGCTAGCCAACAACCAGTGTTGTACCACAATAAAACATATCAAATCCTACTCCTCCCCAAAATTTAATAAATATTATTCCAAAATAATAGGCATAATCAAGTATCCCAACACAACAGAGGTTGAACACATTGCCACCTCAACAAGGGGTAAACCAATTTTCCACCTCACCAGGTATTAAAGAACATACCTCTTCCTTCATAATCCAATATACCAATCCAAAATTAAATGATGTCTAATCAACAATGTATTCATATTTGTCAATGATATGTACCAAATATCTAATATATATCCACTTCTTAATAGGTGTTTGCACAATAAAGAGGTTTTAATGTTCCTTAAGTACCTTCTAGGTAACAATTGCCCTTTGTGCAAAATGTACCATAGGTTTAGAGATAGGGTATTAGCTCATAAGTTTCCACTCAAAAACAATGCTTGAACTTTAACAATAAGTCCCTATTCAACCACAATAGGCATAATATAGTTATATCCCTGAATCCCAACCCCAATATCCAAGAAATCAATCATACATATCTAACCCCAATCAGAATGTGACACCACCATAGGTACAGTTTCAATAATTATACCCTAATCCATGTATGCATATTCGTAGACCATTCCCTAGCCAATCTAACCTACTCCAACAAATACCTTCATCATATCCCAGTCCAAGTCATCCACTTATGAATGCCCAACCATCAACCCAGGCCAATATTCGAACAAGTTTCCTTGAGAATGAATTACAACAAATGAAGGATGCAATTTTTGCCATCCAAGCTAGGAAACAAGTTAAAAAGTTTAAATTGGATGATGTGTGTTCATATCCTTTTAACATGGAGTACTTATAGATTCCATTCCCTCTAGGATATGAGCCAACCAAGTTTGATAAAGACAATGGGAAAGGTGATCCCAAAGCACATCTGATAGAGTTTTTTGTTGCATGTCAGCCAGTGGCATATAGTGACATCTATCTATTGTTGTTATTTTCAAGGAGTTTAACTAGATAGGCCTTGGAATGGTTTTTAAAAACTACCAAATAAATCAATTTCTAACTTTAATGATCTATTAGATAAGTTTGTACAACACTTCTCATATAATCTTGAACATGAGATTTCATTGGTCGACTTAATGTAAGCAAAGCAAAAACTAGTTGAAATCTTCACAAGTTATCTATAGTGATGGATATCTCTTACCAGTCACTTTACCCACAGTCTACTAGACAAGCAACTAGTAGTTATGTTTACCAAAAATCTACATAGTGAATACCCTACTATATAGAGTTGTAATGTACACATACATTCAAAGAAATCATTGATAAAGGTTTAGTGATCAAAAGAGCCCTTATTAACAAAGGGATCATAAAATTAAACTCAACCAATCAAAATAATTTCCAAAACCAAAATTAGACTAATAATCAACATCAAAATCCAAACCAAGTATAAGCATCACAACTGGCACAGGCCAATAATAAAGATAGGTCAAAAAAATTTAACCACAATAAGAATGTTGTCAAGAATGGAGTAATAGATTCATGCCATGTCCAAATTTTGCAAACACCATTTTCTCAATGAACACCACCTTTTCATATTACTCCTACCCAACAACCTCTTCAATAGCCACAACATGCATAACAAGCATAACCTAAGCCAGTGCAACAAATGAAACAATTGCAACAACCTTTGACTTTACAAAACCCACCTCCTCCAAGGAGAAACGCACTTACTCATCATCCTTTTACCAACATTGGAGAACCCATTCAATAATTATTTCAAAAGCTCATAATAGATAACCTAATCAGATACCCTATTCCAAAAAAATAATATTGTGAGGGTATAAACATACAAGACTGGTACCAGCTAGAACAACTCTATGAGTTTCATATGGTTAAAAGCCATAATTTGCAATGCTATGTGAAAATCAAACATGTTATCCAAAATAAATTAGAAAATGACAAGATCACATTGGAAAATGGAGCTTTGACATCCAATCAGAACCTTGGCATCTATTTGAACCTATTTCCTCAACATAACAATCAACCATTACAATAATAACAACAACATCAACAATAAATGCTAAATTTGTAGAATCAATAATAGAACCAACAAAACCAAAATAATGGACAAAACTAAGGACATAATAGTGTTCAAAACCAATAAACCTACCATGTTATTGCACATGACTATAACTTAGTTGTAGGTCATATCTCAAGAGGTAATGTTAATACCATTTCTATCAATCCTAAACCAAATTTTAAGCAGATAAGAGCATTGCTAGTCATACCAAACTAATCCAATCATTTCATTAACTCTTCTTTGACTCGAGACCACACATAAGTTAACCAAAAAGTAGGGATTACCATGTTAGGACCTTATAATGACAACTCATCATTCACCTGTGACCACACTCAAGTGCATTAGTAATCAAGACTTATCCTATCTGACCCCCCTCCACCATCATCAATTAGCAATAATAGTTTTATATCTAATCCTGATTATGCAATCAAAACTTGATAGTCTAAAATTACCATACTAGGCCCATAACCACCTACCACTTCACCTATCATCTAACCCATCATTCAGCCTCAAAATACACCATTTAACATTACTCAAGAAAAGACATTTGATATAATGGAACAATTGCAAAAAATGCCTTCACAAATATCCATTTTAGATTTGTTTTGCACGTTAATTATCTATAAGCAAATCTTGAATGAATAATTTAGCCAATCCATTATTTTTAATGACATATCCCTTAACCAATTTCAAGATTTGATTGGACACCTAGCTCCAACCCAACAAGTCACATTCAACCAAAGCAATATGTCACCTCTTGGCCCACTGCATAAAAATCCATTATACATTGAAGTATTTATAATATGGCACAAAGTGAAACATGTCCTTATAGATAATGGATTAGGTTTGAACATAGTGTCTTTCAAGCTCATCAAGCTTCTTGGGTATACAATTATGGATCTCCAATAAAAAACAATCACCATCAAAGCATATGATAATCAAGAGCTTGAATCATAGGGCACCATTAACTTACCAGTTATCATTGGGCCTTAACTCATGATACCCTTTTCCATGTATTAGATCTTTATTTTTCATATTATATGATTCTAGCTATGCCTTGGTTACATGAGATCTTGTAGTCCCATCGACATTGCACTAATGTATCAAGTTTTCGCATTTAGTGATGGAGGTTAACATTCCAAGAGATTTGCATCTGTTTGAGTATTGTAAACATCTATAGGCTAAGTTTCAAAGCTAAAACTACCATTTTAGTATGAACCAATCTAATAATCAAGATAAGAGGAAGGAAATACTCCTCAAATTGCCAAAGGACAACTACATTGATCCTAATACCCTTTGATTCTCTTAGTCACATGCCACCTCCTAAAGTATCCAATAATTTTACCATCTTAGATAATGGCCTAGGAGAGTACTTGAATCATGATACATTTCATATCACAGAGCTTCCTCAAAACCCAAAAGCCTTTGGAAGACCTAAATTTATGCCACACATGCACTGGAATAGAAAGGGTAAAGGCCATGCTCATAATTTAGTATTTGTCATTTTCATACCAGCTTCTGGCCTAAAACAAGACCCTCTCGAAGGAGATGAGTCATCATTATATACTGATAATTTGGTTGATTGTTACAAGAACCCCAAGTATCCCATTCCTAATTACATCATGAAAAATCAAGATTATGAAAGCAGGGTCCTCGAGCCAAATCTACAAGGAATATTGGAACCTACTTCTATGACCAAGTATGAAGGACCATATGTACTTGGATTTAAACCACCTAGGGGTGACCCCATATACCTTATTCATGTTCTATCACCATCAACTAGTGATAAGGATGTTGGTACTAAAGTAGAGTCTGATCATAACTTATTCGATGACTTTGCCTAGACCAAGCTATTTGATAATCACACCATTTTCACTCTTCACCCAATCATTCATAACAATCCCCTACCATTATATTATCCCCAACTAATAGATTGGGACAAATAAGAGACACACATACCAATTGATGAGTTTCAAAATGATGAAGCATTATATGATTTTCTAGGACTTTAGGATAATGTTCCATTGGGAGATCATAAATCCTATTTAGGAGAATGGCTAAACACCCTTAGCCAAAATCAAAGAAATAAAACATTGAGGTCTCAAAGTGAAAACCTAATTGAGACATTTTTTAACTAGGGAAATAATAGAGATAAAGGCCATTCTAGTAGTGAAAACCTATTTCAAGTGCTACTAGATGGGGGTGTTCAACTTTCTTCATTTATAGACCAAGAGACCACCAATGATGAACTTGTATACAGGTCCACATTTAGTGTTGAAGAGCATTAAGATTTTGAGAAAATAATGCAAAAGACTAAAAATGATGAAGTTCACTATGGATCTGAGTTTAGCCTTAAAGTGTAATAGGATTTTGATCAAATAATTCAAGAGGATGCTAATAATGAACATAATAATGGGCCTAAAATCAATCTTGAAAAGCAAGAAGCCTTTGATCAAGTCATACAAGAATTTTTGATTGTCTTTGTCACATGTCCTGATCTCCCATTAGGAGATTTTGATTCATCATGTCTTGGAGAGCTTATTGAAGAACCAATCCTAATAGAGGACTCTAATGTTACCAATTAGTTCAAATCATTACCAACTATCCTTGATGATGGCTCCACTCTTCTAATTGAAGATACAATAGAGGTTAACATCAGGTCCCTATATGACCCAAAGTGGATCAAGCTAGGTACATCCCTTATTGAGAATGAGTGTGAAGTCTTCACAACCCTACTAAGAGAATTTGTAGATATATTTTCTTGGGCATATTTTAACATGCTTGGTTTGGACCCTGCCTTGGTTCTACACCACCTTATGATCAATCCTGATGCCAAACTAGTAAAACAAAAGTTATGTAAGATACATCCTCACATTTCTATATTAGTGAATAAAGAGTTGGAGGAACTCTTAGAAGTAGGATGTATTAGACCTATTAACTACTTTGAATGGATTTCTAATTTATTACCTATCAGTAAGAAACTAGAGGGAATCAAAATCTATACTGATTTCCATGACATTAACAAATAATGCCCTAAGGATGACTTTCCATTGCCTAACATTGACATGATAGTCAACTTCACAGTGGGTTATGAAATGCTTTTACTAATGGATGGCTTCTTAGGTTATAATCAAATCATAATAGCACCAAAAGACCAACACAAAACAACATTCACCACTCGATGGGGAACATTTTATTATCAGGTCATGTCATTTGGCCTTAATAATATAGGGGCTACTTATCAAAGAGATATGATAGTCATATTTCATGATATGATGCATGACACTATTAAAGACTGTTGACAATATACTAGACAAATCCAAAACTAGGGTTGACCATCCAACATCATTATAGAGGATATTTGAGTGACTAAGAGAATATAAAGTCAAGATCACCCTTAAGAAGTGTGTGTTTGGAGTTACATCAAGCATATTATTGGGCTTCATCATGTCTCATAGGGGCATTGAAGTTGGTCTAGCTAAACTAACAGCCATAACAGAGATGCTGCCATCGATCAATCTAAAGTAGCTCCATAGTTTGTAGGGTAATATCCACTCCATCTAAAAATTCATATCTCAATTATCAAATAAGTACTATCCATTTACAAACCTACTAAAGAAATGTGTCACATTTCATTGGGATAATGACTATCAAAATATTTTTCAATAAATAAAGGACTATCTCATGAATCACCTAGTTATATCACCTCTAACACTAGGGAAACCATTCTTTTTATATCTTTTTGATATTGATAATACTCTGGGGGATCTTCTAGCTCAACATGATGATAAAGGAAAAGAGAATGCAGTGTATTGTCTAAGCTATACACTGGTTATGTTTGAGCACAAATATACGCCCATCAAAAAAGCATGTCTTGTTATGGTCTTCATAGTACATAAAGTATGTCACTACATGTTAAATAATAAGTTCATGGTTATTTCCAAAGTAAATCTACTTAAATATCTACTATCCAAAACAACTTTGCAAGGTTTTATGGCCAAATGGATCATGCTACTACGTGAGTTTGAGATAGAGTATGTAAATCAAAAAGAAATCAAGGGGCAAGTTCTCACAGATCAGCTTGCTGAAGCACCTCTTGAAGACATAGATCCATTAACATTCTAATTTCTTGATGAATCCATCATGACCATCATTAAAACAACTATTAAGGAGAAGCATTGGAAGTTGTATTTTGATAGATCATTCACTACACATGGATTGGAGGAAAGACTTTTATTCATAATGCCTCAAGGTGATCTAATCCCCAAGTCATTCAGAATCAGTGTTCCTTATACCAATAAAATGGCTGAATATGAAGCACTCATCACAAGGCTTTGACATGTAGTACAATGGAACATATGCCATCTAACAATTTATGGTGATTGTTATTTAATCATTAATCAAGTTATAAACCACTTCCAAACTAAAGATGACAAGATGGTTCCATACAAGGCAATGGTTGACACTCTCAAGCAATAAATTACCAACATTCAATTTGAGCATATACCAATATCAAGAAATAAAAAAATAGATGCCATGGATACCATTGGATCATTGATTCATCATGTAGACATAACTATCAAGTATCAATTTCTTGTGAAAAATCTAACACCAACTCATGAACCTTTAATTGTTTCAATAATATGTGATATTGTTGGTCCAAAATCTAATTGGTATTCAAACCTATATGCCTATTTACATGATAAAATCCTCCCACTAGACTTATCTCAAAAACAAAACAAAGCTTTCATACAAAATGCCCAATGTTATACCTTACTTGGACCAACCCTATACCACCATAGTTTTGATGGAACTTTGATTCATTATTTACCTTCTATAGAATCTATACTAGTGTTATGGGAAGTTCACAAAGGCGTATGTGTATGCCACACTAATGAGATAGTCTTATCTAAAAATATCTTACATATTGGTTACTATTGGCCGACAATGGATGCAAATGCAGTTGTATATGTCAAGAAATGTAACAAGTATCAATGGCATGCTAATTTGATTCATGCACCCACCAAGACCTTAAAACTAATTTTGACACTATGACCATTTTCTATATTGGGCCTTGACCTTATTGGGAAGATAAACCCCACCTCATCAGATAGCCATAAACACATTCTCACCACCCCTTAATATTTCACTAAGTGGGTTGAAGCTATACCCCTCACTTACGTGACTAAAAGCCAAATTTCAAAATTCATCTTTAACCATCTCATCACCACTATGACATCCCTTCTAAAATTATATCTAATAATGGAGGATAACTTAAGAACAAAGATGTCAAAAAGATGTGTTGAATACAAGATCATGCAACACTTTTCAATGACATATTAGCCTCAAGGTAATGGCCAGGCTGAAGCATCAAATAAAACCATTATCAACATTATTAAAAATATTGTCAATGATGCCAATTATGATTGGTACCTTTATATATTATATACCCTTTAGGCATACCATACCAATCATTGTACACCCCTAGGAGACACTCTATGCTCACTTATTTATGACACTGACGCCATACTTCCCATTGAGGTCAAGTTTCCTTCATTATGCATATCTTTCAAGCATGTTCTTGATGATAATGACTATCAAGTATCTCACCTAAAAGAGTTAAATTTACTTGATGAGAAGTGCATGGATTTTATGAATAATCTATAAGCGTATCATAATTGAATTTGGGGTCAATATAATTGGCATGTAAAACATAGAACTTGGTGATCTTGAACTAAAAGAGAACCAAAAAATACCATGGCTAAAAATAAATATAAAGGAAAATTCAAAACCAACTGGGTGGGTCCTTTCATCATCATTATAGACTATGGTGCTGGAGCATATAGGCTCACCACACCAGACATCAATGAACTCAATGAGTTGATGAATATTATTCACCTCAAGTAGTACTATGCTTGAGAAACTTGATGTATTTTCTATAAGGACCATTTCAAGTGGTATCATATTATCAATATTATTATTTATACCATTATCAAACTATTTGTTCTACCATCCTCTCATTTTGACATTCTAACTAGACTTTCCAACCATTCCATTCCTACTTGACCAAACATGTTTTGAATCTTATCAACCTAGCCCATTTGACCTTGGTTCATCTATTGGCTTCACATTTTTATCATATAGAATCAGATCAATTTTGGTAGTTATTTTAATAAATTTAGATATAGGTGGTATTTTAAATTAGTATAACAAAAGTTTTAGCATTTTCATCCTTCATTTCTTATTATCTTATTGTCAAGTTTGTTTATGTGAGCCTGATTATATCACCTGGTAGGGAAAATCCATGTTCACCAATCTTGATACTAATTATATCACCTGCTGGGGAAAATTGGCATCATTGATATATCAATTATATCCTGGTTATAACCACTTATGGAAAAATTAGGGGGAACATTTGTTTATTGTGATTTGACATATCACCTAGCCATTCCTATGTCATCATACCAACTATGCCTATTTTGTTTGAATTAGCTGCTATACTAGTCAAATTCCTCTCCTTTGAGGTCAACTAATATGAACTAAAACCATTTTAAAGCTATGTGCATTGCATTTGATTCATGTTGAGGTCAGTTTAATCCCCTTTTAGTCATGCTCTTACCATTTTGTGAGCAACTTCAGCCACACTTTCACCATTTTATGAGCATTATTTCAAGTTATAACACTCTCACCATTATATGAGCATAATTTTAAGTTCTCACACTCTCACCATTTTGTGAGCATCATTTAAATTTCTCATTATCTCACCATTTTGCAATCATCATTTTGAGTTTTCACACTCTCATCATTTTACAAGCATCATTTCAAGTTATAACACTCTCACCATTTTGTGAGCATCATTTTAAGTTTTAACACTCTCATCGTTTTGCAAGCTTGGATCATTTTAGTGTCTCATCATTCATGACTGAGTTGAGATGCTTCAAAAATTCTAAAAATATTTGAAAATCATTTAGAAAAATCAAAAAAATTGACCACTTCTTTGCCTTAAGAATTCTGGGAACCCTCACTAAGTCACAAACAAATCACTTGTTCCTCAGTTTCCCCATATTTTTTGGTAATTTATCCTATGCTATTGCCATTTTTTGAGTTTATCCCTATTCTTCTATCACATCCATCATGTTTTCTATCAATCATCATTTTATTCCCATTTCTTAGGAGAATGACATTTATTCTAAATTTTTATTGGATCATCATATCCATGGGAATATGTAGGTATTGTCCACTTGCCTAGCGCATATGGAGATAGCTCAGCCACCCTCTTCCTTTTCTTCTATTCCCCCATCTTGTTTATTTGTTTAGTTTTTACCTAGTTTATAGGGGTAATATTTTTCATGTTGTTTATACTAACATAGGGACTAACACTTATTTGTTTCTTTGTTTGTCTATTTTGTTTGTTTTTTTATTTGTGTGCCTATTTGCTTGCCTTCAACACTATGGTTGTGATTCAGTCTATGTGTGTTCATTAGGTGATTCTTTACACATTATTCTTGAATCTATCCATATTCAAATGTCTACATTATCATCATGCTTTGTATCATCAGTACAATTGTTTTCCATTGAGTATTGGATATCAGGAGTTAGTCCTTATGCATATTTTGGCCAAGCCCCCATGGTTTTCTATCATGAGGCTTACCATCGAATGCTATAACAAAAATCAAATTTGAGAGGTCTACAACATCAATGCATCATCACCATCTCTTCACCACTGACATCAATAACAATCCTAATCCAATACCCAATCATATCCTAAATATATTAATTAAGTAACAAAAGAATTTTAACCTTTGTTAGTTTAGACAAGCATCTCCCTACTAGCAGGTTGTCCTAATTCATCTCCATCCTCTGTATCAACTTATCAATCGTCAACCATTAGTCATGTTTTCATAATTAGGGTATATTGCATCAGCATTATACACCATCCCACATGCATTCTTAATTATTATATCACATGTTAGGGCAAATCATTATGTTATCACCAATTTTCCTTTCGTGTTTGTCTATCCTAACTAGGGTAACTCGATCTTCTCAATTATTATATCACTTGTTGAGGTATATCATTATGTTATCATACCACATTACCACAATTGGGGTATAATGCTTATAATTACCTTTGGGAAAACCATTATATACTATCTCACTTGCATTTCTTATTGATTTTTCCTAACTTTGGGTGAATAATTTTGTTGTCACCCCATCATCTTCATTTCTTTGGTCACCTCATTTCACTTCTTTCTTTTCAAGGGACTATTTGCCAACCGCCCTTAAGGGGGAAAATATAATTCAATCATTGCCATTACAGTCATAAGCATAAAAAACCATTTTATTCTTTGAAAAAATGTTACTATGCTTATAGCCTACAACATCTTCCCAAATAGGGGCAAATTGTAGACACCTAAATTTAGACACCGATGGATTCATATCTGAATTTAGACCAATTCTTGCCAATCATTGAATATCTATCCTAATAATTTCTATTAGTCTCAAATTTGGCTTCATAACCTTGCATTAAATCAATTTAGACTATTAAATCAATTAAACAAGGTAAATACACACATTGAATTAATCAAAATCAAATAAATGACCAAATGGCTAAAATGAATTAATTAACTTGCACACCCTAATCAAAATAAATTAGCAAGTTATATCAATTTCAAATCTTAATTGAGTTCACCCATGAGATAATAAATCAATTAAATTAATTACTACAAAGGAAACTCAAGAGCATCTTACCTTTGTGATTTGTCACTTTTGAAAAATATCTAAAAGAATATCCTCGAAATATACCAAACTCAACCAAAGTCAATAAAACCAACCATGGTTGTGAGTTGTCACTTTTGGAAAATATATAAAATAATATCTTAGGAATATGCCAAACGCAACCAAAGTTAATAAACTCAACCATGGTCAGATTTAACCCATTCTAAGGGATTTAAAAGCCTATAAAATCAAGCCTAGAGCCCTTCATTTAGGGATCTCAATCAAAGTAGATTTATAATGTAGGAATAGATTCATGAACCTAAAATCCTAATGTTATAATGTTGAAATAGAGCCAAGCCATATCAATCAAGCCAAGAATTCAATAATGGTGCATAGAAGAGATGATGTTAGCCATATGTCATTGATGAAGACTTCTTATGCATAAATAAAATAAGCCAATGAATAAATCATTTAGAGCTCTCAAGGAAGGTAAAGATTGTTGTTCTTTGCATTTTATTTGGGTTTTCAATTGTTGTTTGTTCATTAAGCTCCCCCTAAGATCTAGGCTTAGAGATGTTAGTGTGATAGTGTGTTGATTTCATGGTTTAATGGACTAACACTTGATCTAACCTCCTCTCTTTTTCAACTTCCTTGATCACAATATGTAGATAATAGAATCAATGAAGACTATTCTTTCATGTTTGTCTATAAATACGATAATGAGATTACAAGGATTTGTGAAGAAATCTATCCTCAAGTTTACCAAGCCATTCATGGCACTCAAATGCATAGAATATATGAGAAAATGAAAATGAGCATAGGTAAAATGGGGGATTACTACTACCATCTAGATTGTGCCATAATTTGAATGGTAAAAATAAGGGTACCCCATCTATTTTTACCATGCCATGTTCTAGACAAGCTTTCAGAACAAGAGGTGGCACACTAAATTTAGAATAGTATAGATGAAGAATTTGAACTTAAAAATTAGTCCTATTATATAACACCCCATTGAGCATCAAGTAGCTCCAGTTTATGGTGAGGGAACACTTTGACAATGTAGGGAAAATTAAATTGAATTATAATTTAAAGGTGGCCCAATTCAGAGAATGAGACCTTGAAGGAAAAGTTATAAACTCTATTCAATCCCTTAAGGAGAATAAAGGTTCACCATTACATATGGTCACTAAGAGTATGATCATGATATTATTTTCTTAAGTGCATTAGATGAATTAGATGTTTGGGCCTATATGAGGGATAATTAAATGTACATGATATTTGATTAGACCATTCAATATTAACCTGACATTACCAAAGTATAGGCAAATGATATGGTGGAGTAGACACAAAGATCTTAGAGTCATTAGCGGCCTCCAACATAGCCACAAGACCCAGTAGGACAAGACCAACCTCTGTCTTTTATAGGAAAATAAACCCATTTATTATAAAGAGAGTCTAATAGTCAAAGGGAGGAGAACCTCAAAATTAGAAATGAAATTCTCAAAGGTATCCCTAGTCCCCATCTAAACTCTTTACATCTAACCAATACCACCATTTTGGGTACAACCATTATAGTTGATAGGATTGTATTTGTTTAGGATAGATAAATAGCATACTCTCTATGGTATCTCTACCTCCACTTATAACATTATTGGTGTAGGTATGTACTACACATTTTTACTTCATCTTGCTTAGGTAGATAATAGGTCTATTAGGTGATTTATGACATCATAATGGCATCATCATGATGACATCATACACACATGGGTACATGGGATCACTTAGTGGATAGATCGGGTCTCTATTCCACTTTATCCCCTTAGTGTTTGAACCATTAAGGCCTCTAATCCACTAGTGTTCCCTCAATTCCCTCTCCACTCATAATGGTAGAACCCACACACTCAAGTTGTTTGGTTGAGTCATCATGCACTCAACAAGCCTATTTATAGGTATATCCTCTAAGGAATTTATGGTGTATTAAATGGACTAAGAGATATTGCTCTTATATGTAGTGTGGGTTGTTTAACTTGCAAACCATCTATTATTGTGCCAAGGATCTTGAAAAGCGTTTGACCTTAGGTCTGTGCTAATAAGTTTTTTGTAAGGTTTATATTGTAACCTTCTTCACTCATACATACTATTGTAGTTTCTACTCTCATTGTGATTTATTTCTTCAATGGAGAATGGAATAAGGTCCTAATGCATGGGTAAATGTTCCATATACACACACCATGAAGCATAATTGGTCTTCCCAAGTAGGACCACTAGCATAGACACAACCTTCCTCCTCTAAATTTTATTAAATGGAGTTGTCATGATTGAGAAAAGACACCAAAGAAGTGTAATACAACACTCTTCTTTTTATCATGCCACTACTAAAAGATAATATTTTACTAGAACCTTAGCTATCCTATTATAGATTCTACTTTTGTTCTTATACAAGATGTTACTCTTCTAGATCCATCACAAATTTTCACTGTAGAGAACTTTACTATTTTCAATGTGATTACACATATTCAGAGTATTGATGACTCATATCTTCCTATGGATTCTCCTTCAATTGGCGAGTCATGCTCCACACTTCACATGGGAATTATTTTAGTGAATGTTCCATGTCATTCTTATAAATAGTTCACTTTAGTGGTATTAACTCCAAATTTTTTGCATGTTCTTGCTAGACCTATGCCATAGATCCAATTTAGACCACATTTAGATATATTCTTACTATTTCCTTCTTTTTCCATTATGAAATGGGTAGAATTTAAGTACACACATTGGGTTCTTCCTTTGACAAAGGGAAGAAACATTTTTTGATGTGGATGGAGCTTCTAAAGTCTTTAGGTAGAGGATCTCATCATCGACCTTCATCATCTTGTGATCTGTACTTGGAGTACTAACTACTTAAACATCATCATCTGGGGAGTATTTTAGTCTCCTTTTCATCTTTTCTCTCTTTTTGGGGGGATTTATTTCCCACTAGGTTCTCTTATTTTACTTCACTTTTTAAGAGTTGATTTGTACTTGGGTACTTTATCAGACCTAGTTTTCAAGACCCAATTCTACTACTCACCTAAGCTACACTTAAGGTGGGGTGTTGTTGTAGGTATTTACTACACATTTATACTTCACATTGATTAAGTGGATATTCAATATATTAGGTGATTTATGACATCATCATGAACACATGAGTGCATGGGTTCACTTAGTGTGTGGATGGGGTCTCCATTCCACTTGGTTCCCTTAGTGCTTGCACCACTAAGGCCTCCAAACCACTAGTGCTCCCTTAGTTTCCTATCCACTCATAGTGGTAGAGCCCATGGACTTAAGTTGTTTGGCTAAGTCATACTTAACTCAACAAGCGTATTTATAGGCTTGTCCTCCAAGGAATTCATGGTAGATTATGTGGAGTGAGATCTACTACTCTTATATGGAATGTGGATTGTTCAGCTTGTAAGCCATCTATTGTTGTGTCAGGGACCCCATTAAACCTTTGAGCTTAGATGCATGAAAAAAATATTTTTGTAAGATTTTTATAGAAACCTTCTTCAATAATACATGATATTTTAGTTTCTACTCTCATTTTGATTTATTTCTTCAACATAGATGTGTATTCTCTCTATATTCATCGATCTTAGATGTTTGATTCTAGATGATTCTCACAAACACCTACATAAGTGAGTCTCCTGGAATTTATATAAGATTCCTTATCATCTCTCCCATATAATCTTACTTCTCCTAAAGCATATTAGGTAAGTCCATCTACATCCATTACCACTAATGAGGGGGTATCTCCTTAGACACTCCCTATTTTACCAATCTCCTCTTTGTCTACTCTTCCCTCCACCACTGTTATTCCAATATCCTTTCCTTAACCACTAGATATAAAGGTAGTCCCTACTATTATGTTTCCTTTATTTATTTCATCATTCCCTTCACATTCCATTCCCACATGGTCACTTACAAAAGTAAATCTAAATTTATTATAACTTCCTCTAAAATTCAACAACTAGATGAAATACCATCATTAGGTCTTGTTACTCCAAAAAAATCCCTTGATGAGGAGGAGGTAGAGGAAGAGGAACATGGACATGTAATATCCTTGGTAGAATATACTATTGATAAGGAGGAAGGAGATGTATAAATAATGATGAGATTAGAACCAAGGTCAAATTAGGAGGGAGCCTTAGATGAAACATATGAAAAATCAAAATTAGAAAAGGCTAAATTAATGAGCTTAAGAAGTTTTCAAGAATAAGAAACTCCAGTTGGATCATTAAGACAACAAATCCTCACTAAAAATGAAAGATAAAACATAAATATGTTAGTTCATTTATTTTATTTTTCTATTACTATTATAAATATTCAAGATATGGATTTTACTTCAGTTATTCTAGGACCACCATTATCTAGTTCAAGTGATTCTTTTATTATTTCAACATCCACACAAATAAAGTATCTAAATAAAAGAGTCTATTTTGAGATTTAGTTTCAATTTTCATTTTTTATCTTAAATGGCCACTAGTCCATTGAAAATATTCAACTTAATTAGAGTACCCTTTCCATAATACTCACATGTACAATTAGCCACAATGATAGTTGTAAAAACTCCAAGCTTGACTAAATATGTGGCTAAAGTCACCCCATAAAGGAAAGCCTCATTGTGGTAGATAATTATTTATCCATCCTTACACTTAAATATTTCAATAAGTTATTCATTATCACCTCCAAAAATAACTCCTCCTCCAATGATCACTCTACTCTTTACCTCTAAAGACCCAAGTTAATTAGAATAAGGGGAACTTATTGTTCTTCAATGGGTTAAAAAGCTATAAGGCCGAAGATATGAGAAATAGAATTTGGTCATCACTGAGCTACCTATATTCTCCACTCATTTTCTTAGGTAAAGTGGACGTATGGTGGAGAAGAGGAAGGAAATGAATATAAATGTTAGCATAGGTTCTTGGAAATACTCCATAACATGTTAATTATAAGGATAACTTGTGCAATGAAGAGTACTAATAGGTGCAGAAGAGATGATAATATTATCTACCATTTATGATGTACAAGAATGCATTGAAGAGAAAGATAAAATAGAAACAAATATAATACAGACCATAACTAGTGTCACATTTGATAATAGACTAAATCAAAATAGATTACTCACTATGCATAAACAATACATAAAATAAGATAAAGAAAACCATAATAGAATTTTTATAATAATATTTATCAACACATTGAATGAAATTTTATTACATCCAAATGAAATATATAGTCTTTTACAATCCTATTATCTCTTCACATTCTAGCCTTTCGAGATACAAAAGGAAAGATTCTTCGCACTCTTCTATTTCCTGATTAGGCTTACAAATCCAAATATATACAAAATTTATACAAAGGAAAAAATAATACACTTCACATGTGTCCATATAATATACTTCATTGTTTTACCAAGCTCCATTATTTGTCTAACACTTTCCTAGGCTTAAATATTTGTCTCATCCCAAGACAACATCACAAACTCATATGAATTGAGCTAAAAAGATAAGTATTAAAAAAAATTGATTATTAATCTAGGTGAAGATGATCATTTTTAGCCATTTTTTCACTACTTATACACCCTTTAGGGTTTTCAACGAAGTAGCATACTATCCTACTTCCCTTTCATTTTTTTAATAGACTAGCTTAACTAGGTGGCCGCCCTTTATGGTTTTTAAACCATTCTATCCCCGCTTCTAATGTTTAGAATATGATATAAAAATTACAATGTGTTTGAAGTCATAAAAAGGTAGTGCACAAAACTTACTGATAAAAATGAGGAAGTGTTTGGCTAGTTGCCTGTGGAGGTTGTTATGGTTGGATAGATGTTGACCCACTAGCTTCTAATTTATCCATTATTAAAGTTGGTTGTAGAGACGATGCCTTTGTGTCTATCTTCCTCTCCTATATGATTTTTTGAAGTTCTTTTAGAGGAATTAACTGGGTCTCATCTATATTCTTTTAAATGGGCAGATCAACTTGAGTGATATCTTACTTGAGAACTAGAGCATTTTATGTACTATGGTAAGCATAATGCACAATGGTACTTAGGTCATCATCATGTTTTGTATATCTTCATAATCTATGATTGTAATCAATGCCTTGATATTAGATATTTTTAGATGAATGTCCAAGATGAACTGATCTAATCTATCTACTATCCTCTAGGCTTGAATGGCTGAAAAAGTGTTTCACATTATTTAATTATGCCATACTTATAGCTTTTGTATGGTAACATCCCTATAATCTAAAAATTAAATAAGTACACCACTAATTTTATCCATAGTTACCATTTGATCTTATATTATGGATTTAAATTTGTCTATAGTGTCAAATTCAAGATTTGTAGTAGCCAAGGATTGACTCATATGTTGTCTCTAATTTAGCATATCTTGGGTTATCTGGTTGGCCTACTTCATAGCAATATTTAAGACCTAATATTTTCATCTAAGTTTTGACATATGACCTCTATTTCCACCATTAGAGCTTGTCCTTGTGTAAATAATGTTAAAAATTTATGTGAATCTCCCCAAATATTTGTGTGCTCTATCAATAGAGAAATGAATTATATGTCATCTAACATGACTTGATTACCTAGTACTACGCAACTAAAGTGGGACAATCATTATTGATCAATTACCTCAAATTTGCTAGCTACTCTTCTTCTTCTTCTTTAACCTTTTCTTCTCATAACCTCAAGACTTATTGCTCCAAATCTGATGCATTATGTGCAATAGATTCCTAAAAGGACATTGTTCCTTCAATCTATTTTGAGAGCAGAATCTGGGTCACTTCTAATGATGTTTCCATTATAGTGGTAGTAAGTGCCATGGACATGGTTGTAGATGTTATAGGTAAAGGTGTGAAATAAGCTAGCGGAAGTAAGAAAGTAGTCTACCATGTTGATGTAAAAGAGATATCCTATAGCAATTGTATAGAGATATTTGATGATTCTTTGCTGCCATTATTGTGAGTTACAATTGCTACTTTTATTTGTGCTTGTCTATCTTAGAGATCCGTAGCTTAGTTGTTTCTTTTGCCTTAGCCTTAGTGTGAGTTTCAACTTTTGCTTTAGCTTCCTCTATATATTTAGCCTTAGCATCAATTTAAGCTTTGGATTTAACATCTGCCTCAGCCTTAGCTTTGGCTTCAACTTTAGCCTTAGTTTGAGCTTCTTTTTCCTTTTATTTTTGATACATATCTTGCACATCTTATTTTTTTCATTGGGAGTCCTCATATTGTTTCTTCTTTGCCTCTACTTCTTTATCCTATGTGTGCATGGATTATACTTTCTCAACTTTCTTCTTTATGGCTTCAACTTCTTTAGCTTATTTTTGCATAACCTCTACTTCCTAATATTTCTTTATTATAGCTTCTTCTTTTTTTTCTTGCTTCCATGCAACCTCTACTTCCTCATATTAATTTTATTTCTCAGCATTTATATTTTGATGCTTTTGTTATTGATGTTATGTAGCTTCTTATTATGTTGCTTGTGGTACTATTGGTTGTGTTTTTTCTTATGATTTCTTAGTCTTTTGTTCTTCCTTCACCTCCTCAAGTTTAGGTATGACTTGCGTAGTTTATTATTTAGGTAACTCCTTAGTCATAGTTGTATCCATGGGTTCCTCATCCCTTTTGATCTTAATGTCAAATTTGGGATGTTCAGATGATTGGACTTCACCCAAATGACCTTTGTGTACCAACTTATTTCTCTTGGATTTGGATAGAGCCTTGAGAGTCTACTTTTTCTTCTTTGAATCTTGGGGCTGAGGTTATTGTTGTACTACCTGAGATTGTTGCACACTACTTTATTTTACAAGTTCACCAAAAGACACCATCCTTTCTTGAATAATTTGTGATGGCTTGGCAGATAGATGTGTAAATGTTTTCTAAAATAAGACTTGTGGACTAACTTATACAAGTAATTCCACCACATGCACATCTAATGACCTTGTAGTCGATTCTATTGAAAATATTTCAGCCTCCAACTTGCACTGAGTTACTTCTTGTCCTATAGTATCAATAAAAATAGAATAAGGTGGTTGATTAATATCAACCCAAAGGTATTATCTTACCTAATTCACATTTGGAAAGTGCATACTACTTTATAGAAGAAGAAATAATTCTCCTCCTTTGCATCTTACACATATTTTATGATGTCTTGTAACATCAATTGGATAACTTCCCATTATTTTACCCCTAACTTAGGTAGGTCACACTCAGCATCTATCATTGGAACCATGGGATGCTCGAGACATAAATTTATTTATTGGGGTAGTTTATTTAGCAGAGGTGGTGAAACTCTATTCATAGTTACTTTCCTCTTTTTTCTCTTTATGCATTAGAGCTTGAAATTGTGTTAGTTATTCTGATTGGTCTTGTGGCTATGTTGATTTTTATGAGGGTACTTACTTTGCTTATGGTTTTTGTGTCTGTAGAGGGATGAATTTCAATAAAAGCACTAACCTTATAGTTAGGGCCTTTTACCAATATGCATTAGCCTTTGATTTGAACATTAAAATGAAAAATGGCATTGAAATGATGGTTGGGGTATCCAACTCATGAACATTGATATGTATGCCATTGTTAAATTTGGTAACTGAAGCATGTTGTCCCATATAATGCATTACACCCTTTGGAATCCTGGGGTGTAATCCGATCAAGGCTAGGTATTCTAGTCACCATGTGTTAAATTTCCCTAGTTTCTCATAATATTGGCCTATTTTAGTCCATGCAACATTTACAAAGATATTACTAAGCCAAAAATCTAGATTTACATTAACTACCCCTAGTAGAGATTTTCACTATGTGAAACACAATCAAAGGACCAAAATTTGGTACTAGAACATCTGTGTGCTTTTTGAAAGTACCTTATCTATATTATAGGTATGTTTGGCTACCAACAATATAGGATAGTTGGAATCATCTCATAGCTTCATCATTTAATAGGCAATGTCAATAATGCCTCGTGTAACTTTTTTAACTTAGTGGTTTGCTAGAATCATTTGGTGATACATTGAACCATGATGTATAGTGAAGCATCCTTAATCAAGTCAATATGAGTTCCTCACCCTACCCTAGTGGTATATTTTTATCTGATATCTGAATAGATTTGTGGCACTATAGACTTATATGGCAGGAGAGATTTTCTATGATTTGGTAGACCAATTATTCATGACATGGCGTGCATAAAAATATATATTATAACATCTTGAGATAAATGGATAAATCATTAATTATAACATCTCAACAAAGTCATCATAACCTCATCTAACTATCCAAATGTAGGAAACTTAAGTAATCATTTAATGTTGGAGCTTTGTATTGGATGTTAAAGTATTATGGATCTTGATTGAGCTACTCCTTAAGAATCTTGGGTAAATAAAGTAGTTTCTAATACATATATAAATTCAAATGGTTTTAGATCATTTTATTTATTCTATATAAGACCTAGTTTAATTCCCATTTCCTCTTTTTGTGCATATGATACTAGAATCAATAACTAACCTCTGTCCATGGCACAATCAATGGTTTGGACTTAATGATTACTCTGAATAGTTTTTCTCTTATTTGAAATCATTCAAGATTAGGTATTCAAAAGGTAGATCACAAAATTATTTTATTAGCTAAAGGTCTTAATGTTTTATCAGTGTCCATAAGCTACTCTTATATAGCTTTGGCACCTAATTTCATGTCACCACCTCTTTTGAATGCGTAGACTACATACACATGAATGTTCCCTTTTTAATTAATATTTGTTGCTAAAAATCACCTTGACATGGAATTTTAGTGCCTATTATATTTAATTTACTTCCTTGATATTTATTATACGTGAGTAGTTGTCCTTTTCATTAATCAATTTGATTTATGTATCTATCTATCTTTTTATTACCAAATTTTCTTTAAAAATGATGTAATATTTTTGAAACAATATGTCATTAACATTTTGACTTGACCCTTCACCTTCCACTAATTTTACCTATCTTATTATTGCCTTCCCATACTTAATTACAATGCTTAATGTAGTTATGACCAACTATATTCAATAAGCTTTCTATGGAATGTGATCACATCCTATGATGATAATTGCTTCCTGGTGGTTATGATGTGTTGCACAATAATGAAAACTCTAAACAAACATCATAACCTAAGAAAAAAAATAAAATAAAATAAACAACATTAAATTAAATCCTAACTACATGGTGCTACTAAACACCCACTCAATTTGTTTTGGCAAAATGATAGAGATTAAAGATGATATGGATTAAGCCTACAACCATTTATACATCCTAGTAATATGGTTCCTTGAAAGTATTTTAACACTATAGTACCCTATGGTGGTACTTAATGAATTATTTAAGGTATTTCCATCTACTTCAAAACTTTTTTTGGAATGCTTTAAAGCTACTCTCATAAAGCAATACTATTTGGTCTGGGTAAAATTACTTAGATCACAATTTGAGATCATGCCATGATTTTTAAATCTATTTATTTATTTGTTGTGTCCAATTTTATCTTAATATATTTTATTCCATCCTAGTTAAATCCATCAACCATGAATTTAATGAATCCTTATCTCCTAATCTCATGATCAACACAATGCACATACTAGACATAATATATTCCATAGGCATTACTGCCTCAATGTCATATACCAATTGAAATGGAGTTAACCTAATAACTCTATTTTAATATGTTCAATAATCCCATATAATCATAATAAATCAATCCTCCCAATCATCTCTTTGAACATTGAAATTTTTTGTTAACATCTTGCCCAAAACTTTATTGGATGCTTTTGTTTGTCCATTAGCCCGCGGGTGGTAAGCCATGATTTTATGGTGAAATATCATGAAATATTTAGTCAGAGTCTTAATAGTATTATTTATAAAATGTGTTTTATATCACTTACCAAATTAGCTAGACATCTAAACTTTATGATGATATTTTCATATAAAAAATTGGTAGCATCCTTTTCACTATAACTTGGAGTTACAGTAGATTCCACCCATTTCATGAAATAGTTATGTGATTACTTGGGGGAGATATAGGTATAAAAAAATCAATTTCCCATTTCTCAAAGGGTTTTTATGAAAGCATAGGTACCAAAGGCATTTTGTCTTGTTGGTTAGGCTTTCCTATTTATTGACAGACGTTGAAATGTTTAGCAACTTTAAGTGCATATTGAAATAACATAGACAACCATAAACAACTCTAAATTATTTTTATTATAGTGGATTCTCCTATGAAGTGGCCCCATCTAATTCCTTGATGACCCTCTTGAAGAAGTTATGTTCGCTCATACTCTAGAGCTAGCCTGTGCAATACGTAATCTTTACCAAGCTTATACAAGAATCCATTAATGAGGTTATATGGTATGTCTTGTGTAAACATTTATTTATTATCTTATTTACTGTAAAACATAAGAACCATTCCCTATTTTGAGAAGTTTGCAATGTCTTCCATGTTATCAAGAACTATAGAAATTACAAATAAATGTGTATTAGGGGATTCATCTTTGAGTTCCCATAGTTCCTCCCCATTGTAAAGTCTACTAAGATGATTTGGTCCCACATTATCCTATCTTAGCTTAAAATCAATCCAAAATTAAAATTCCTAAAATAGTATCAACCACCTTGATATACATTTTCCTAGCATTGGTTTAGTAAGTGGTATCAAAATGCCTAGTGATCCATGAAGAACTCAAAAGAAGTAGCCAATAAGTAATGCCTAAAATGTTTTAGTTCAAATACAATAGCTAGTGTTTCTCTTTCTATGGTTGTGTAATTATTTTTTATAGCTGATAATTTCCTACTATAAAAATATATCAGGTGGTCTAACCCACCTTTGCCTGGATATGCTAAGATAACTCCTACTACGATTCTAAAAGCATCCAAATGTACATAAAATGGCTTCTTATTTTTAGGAAATACTAAGATTGATTTTGTTACCAATATTTGATTTAAATCAATGAATGTTGTTTGACATTTTGGTGTCCATTCAAATTTGGTATCCTTGCATAGTATCTTCTCTATGGACATAGATATAGTTGCATATCGTTTTATGAAATTTTAAAAATATCCAGTATGACCAAGGAAGGTGTGCATGTCAATTGAGTTATTAAGAGGTGGCATTACTAATATAACAATAATTTTATTTGGGTTGACCAAAATTCTAGAATTACACACAACATGGCCTAGAAAGACACCAAAAAGTGTAAAGTATAGACACTTCTTTAAATTTATAATGATGTGCAAAGCCCAACATCACTCCAATATCAATCTTAGTTTTGATAAATGTTATTTAAACATAGAGAAGCCAAACCAATAATCCATATAGACTTAAAATAAATCATGATTGAAATATTTTAATGCATTTATCATAGATCTAGAAAATACAACAGGTACATTCTTTAAACCAAATGACATTACCTTGTATGAAAATGATCCCCATTTAGTAGTGAATATGGTCTTGGCCTAATCCTCCTTAGTAATAAAAATTTATTGATATCCACTAAAACCATATGAAAATGAATATACTTCATGCCAAACTATAGATTCAAGTACATCATCTATGAAAGGAATAGGAAATGGATCATTAACACTAGAGTAATTGAGTATGCAGTAATCCCCACACACTCAAATTTAACCTATTTTATTCAACTAAAAACCCATGGGGCTCACCCATTCTACCTTTTAAACTAGATAAATAATTTTATATTCTTGAATTTGATCAAGTTTAGCCTTTAATTTTGTCTTCATATTAGGATTGAGCCTATACGATCACTTTTTGATAGGGTATGCACATTATTTTAACTCTATATGCATTTCTCTCAAAGATGGATCTATGTCTTTAAACTATGAGAATCTACTTGAAAACACATCTTGATAGTTTCTTAATAACTACAAGGCCTCAAAGATTTACTTTTGTCCCCAGTAATCTACCACTATTGTAAGATTAGGGGTCAATTCTATCCCAATATTTTCTTGAATATAACATAACAGTTCTTGATATATCTTGCCTGATCCACTATGCAAAGTATCTTTTATAATGCATTTTCCTTCACATTATGAAATGTTAAAATTATGCAGTTTATCCTCTTCCACTTTATCTACACTTTGCACTAGTTTGGGCTCATCTTCACATTGTAGATCAATGAACCCTTCTAGATCAAGATCTTCATCACTAGATTCTATTAAATAATTGATTATTTTATTACATGGCTAAACCAAGAGTTATTTTTTGGTTAGCTTTTTAACTATGTAGTGCAAGATCCAAGTCCTATGCAACCTCCTAATGAGATGATGATTTGGCTACATTTGTTAAATCTTCTATGCATTTATGACAATTTTTTAAAATTATCTACAAGATATTATGTATTAGTGTGTTATCATCTTCAAACACAATATTTTGAATGAAATCCTACTAAAGTTGTGCCTAATGTTTAGTTTTATTCTATGCTCTTCATGCAAATACCAAGCTATTGGAATAAGTGCAAGGGTATGACTGAATATGTGTGCACAGTATCATGGTTCTACTCCTTATGTGGGCCATATATCCATGCATTGATAGATGTGTAATTATGGACATTGACCCTCTTGAAAGAAAAGCCATTTTGATTTAACACTATCCAATATTTGAAACCTTACATGCAATATTTTGTAGTCTTCCTCCCAATAGATTTCTAAGTTTTTATTTATGGCCCACCATGTCATAATGGTTCCTTTAAGTGAAAATATAAGTACATTGACTTATTATTATACCTCAAGTACATGTTGTTTAAGCCTTAATATGAATGGATTGAGATCCTCTATCATAAAATATTGAGGTATTTGGTATTTTATAATGAACACCATGCATAAAGGTTACAACCCATGATCTCTATGAGATAAATTCAAGATGGGTGCATCTAATTCACCACTTTATGGATGATGTAGAATACTAGGGTAGAATACATTTTAGGGTTGGTTTATTATAATCCATCATAGTTGTACTATTATTATACAAAAGGTCTACCTAAAATCTTGTCGGCAAACACACTTAAGGAGAAACACAATGTTCTATGTGAACCTACCTAACCAAAGACTTTATTATAATAGGTTTGAATACTAGTTATTGTTCTTGTTGTACAATATTTAACTTCCACTTTTGACATTCTATAGAATGCACCCCATTTTGCCCTTTGTCTATACCCACTTTAAAATAACTATTTTCCCTATAAGCATAAGGAGAGTCTAGATCTTTAGGAATGATATATGGATTTTGTTCAAATTTATTTAAACATATGACCATTATTTTATCTTTCTTATATTCTTATAACTAACTGTGCATAGTGTTAATAGTCATTTAGACATTATGGGCCCATTTATTACTAATTAAGGTAGGGTAATGAGTCTTTGTTGTCTTCATTTTGATGACCTCAAAATCCCCTCACAAGATAAGACCTTCCACTTTAATTTCAACATCTTATAACTAACTAATGGGTTTGACTCTACCATAATCTGCTAAGATCAGTGTTATTGGACTGTAGCTAAGAGTTGGTCAACCAATGGCTTCCCATGTTGATTTAGAAATAATATTAATTATATTTAAAAATTCAAATACTACATTTGGGGTTTAATATCCAACCAAATCAATATCCATTTATAAATACACATCTCAAGGCTTCTTGGTCTTGATATACTAAACTACTTTATCAGCCCTTGTTTGTCCTCATTATGAACATTCCAGGAGATTATGTATAAGGTTAGTGATATTTTGGTATATATATTCATTACATAGTGTATTGAGTAGTTTCATCAGATCTATTAAATCTATCACAATGTCCTCTTACCATATTATCTTAACAATTTGCCCATACATTTGAGCATTAATAGTTGTGTTATCATCATCAGAAACTAGTTTAATATTATATTTCTTATAATAATTATGTAATTTAATACATTAAATTATTTTCTATTATAGGATAATTGATTCTTATCCCACTAAATTTTTATAATACTATGATCTCCAGACATTTTTAAAGGAGGTAAGACTTGTTCAGCTCTTTATGGCCTTGTGATAGCTTGAATAAAGGCATTTTCCTTTGGCTTCACATTAGTCATATTCACATGGTACACTAGCCTCTCCTTTCTTTGTTTCTCCAGAATAGGGCAATCATCTATTTAATTTTTAACTTTGACCTTGCAATATACATAATAAAATTATCTTTGAAGATTGGTGGGATAGTTCCTTGCATAATGATTATATGTTCCACATAGGTAACATTGCATAGGAAGTCAAGTTTATTGTTTATTGTTGTTGTGATCTCCTTAATATCCATCATGATATCCTCCCATATATCCCCATATATAGCTTCCTATATTTTATTTTTATCTAATATATCCTCCTTATTGATTCATATGCACATCATACCTCCCATACTACTATTGAAGATAACTTAGAGTCCAATTTGCCTATTGTTGTTGAATATTTGTGTTATTCTAGGGCTGTACATACTAACCAAAATATTGGTATGAGGGAGATGATGTATTATTATAACTTGATAAGTGATAGGTTGTTGTTAAAACTCTCATTTAACTATTAAATGGGTTGATGTCATTTTCTACTAGGTTCATTATTCAAGGCTATATTCAATAAGACCATTAGATATTTGAGTTAATAATTCATTATTTGGGGGTTTACTCTTTTGTGATGTCTAAATCATAAGGACAACAAATAAGATTCTAATTCTATATTAAAAAAAAGTAAATCTAGAAATTCTGGCTAACTGAAGATCTCCTATGGCATTCCTTGTTAAAGGTATTCTTCAATTCACACCATCAACATCTAGAACTTATACATCTGTAATAAGACTAGTGTCCTCACTCAACTTGCCCAATTAGGGAGGATAGTGTGATATTTTTAGAATGTGAGAATGTTAATTGTTTATTATCACTTAAACTAATTTATGACAAATTTTGTAAAATTCATATTTTAAAAAAAAAAATTGTTAGAAACGAAGAGCAATGGCAAGCTGTGAGCACATGAAAGTGCCTTGCGTCTATTAGCCAAGCTAGGGCATCGGGCCCTAGCTTGTTCCAACCATTTTGAGGATTGCGTAGGGTGAAATAGAGTGTGGGTGCGGGTGGGCAGTGGTAGTAGTAATATAAGGAGTTACCATTAGGGTATGTGTTGATTAGAGAGAAGTGTCCATGGCATTGTAGGGATTGGATTAGGCTAGATTGGAAAAGAGCTATAGTGAGGTTGTTGGGAAAAATAGATAGGGGATGGACCCTAAAATGGAGGTGAATGCTGATTTTAATCAAGTTCTAAGACTGTTCGGCATAAGCACAGCTGGGGGATCCAGAATTACAAAGGTCAATGGCTGCCTGGAGCATTGTAAGGAAAGACCAAATTTGGTTATCTCATTCGACATGATTGCTGAAGATGTGGAGTATTACTCCAAGCATTCACTATACTATAAATTCTTGGGATTACGCATCTCTCTTCCTTTTTTGGAGAATTGGGCTAGACATGTGTGGGAGTTAGAGGGTGAGATGGAGGTTACGTTGTTGGCCATTAACTTCTTCATGGTAACATTCATATGTTTGGCTGATAGGAATAGGGTCTTTGAGGGGAGGCCATATTTCTACAATCAGGTGGGGCTCTTTGTAAAGCCTTGACATGCTGGTTTTAACCCTACTAAGGAACTGCCAAATAAAGTTCCAGTTTGGGTACGGTTACCCAGGATGCTTATTGAATGCTATCATGAGGATATTCTCCAAATGATTGCTGTAATGCTTGGAAAACCTATGGGTTCTTCCACACAAACTTTAGGTAAGAAAATCATGACCTTTGCCATAATTTGTGTGGAAATTGATTTAAGTAGGCCTTTGCCAGATGTAGTAGATTTGTGTGTAGGTACATACTCATGGGTATAGCAGTTGGACTATGAGACACTCCCGTTCAGATGTTGCTTATGCCATGAGTATGGTCACTTGGTGAGAAGATGCCCAAAAGCAAAATTGAGTGATCAACAGCCTTTGCCCCATCCTCCACTGAGCAGTGTTATGGGTTTGGACAAAGGGAAAAATATTGGAAAAGGTACTGGCAAGGACTTTGAAGGCTTTATGTAGGTTATGTCCCGAGGCCGAAATAGGGGCCATAAGAGGTCCCTAATGGAGCATCAGGAGGAGGACTCGATTAATAGGTTTGGGGTTCTGGATGAATTAGGATAGTAGGAGGACTACCAAGGCTTGGTCAATGAAGAATAGGTTGTGGGAGGGTCTAGAATGGCTAGAGATGCCCCAATGGAACAAGTAACCCCTCCTGTGGAAGCTATCCTTCTTATGATTATGGAAGGACAGGTTGAGGAACAGAAGGATATAGAATTGAATGCTGATATGGCTCTAGAAATAGAGGCTGGAACTCTTCCCATACATGCTGGGGTGTTAGAGGTGGAGAAGAGGGGCAAGGCTCCTCACTTAGGAATTCTTCAGAAGGAAGGGAAAAAAGGGGTTTCTAAAAAGAATGTTAAATTGGGTAGAAAGAATGACTTGGAAAGGATAAAGATGATTGGGGAAAATCTGGTTGAGTCAGGGGTGGTCAAGACCTTAGACTCACACTTCTTGTCTCCTCTGAAATGATTGTTATATCTTGGAATGCTAGGGGCCTGAACAGCGGCCCTAGACAAATAGCTATTCAAAATTTGGTTAGAAATCACTGTCCAAATATTCTCTTTCTTCATGAAACTAAGGTTTTAGTGGAGTATATGATGAGTCTTGCACCCAAGCTTTGGAGGCAAGGTTTATGTCAATGCATAGGGGCACAAGGTTCTGCGAGAGGTGTGGCCTATCTTTGGAATCCATGCAAGATGCAGCCAGTGTCATGGATCACCTTCAGGTCTTCACTTTCCTTGGTAGCATTATGCATGGAGTCAAGAGAGTACATTTTTCTCTCAAATGTCTATGCTCCCATTGACTTCCAAGGTAAGCTTCAGGTTTGGAATAACATCCATTTAGTTTGTAGGGATTTTCCTTATCTACCATGGATTATGGTTGGTGATTTCAATGCTATCTTGGACCTAACGGAAAAAAAGGGAGGAAATGCTAGAATGGAACCATCTTCCTCTTTGCTTTGGGACAAGATCTCAGAACTTAACCTGGTGGATATTAAGCCTTGCAATGGGAGGTTCACTTGGAAAAATAGGAGGATGGGTGACAATTTTATTGCTAAGTGTATTGACAAGTTCGTGACTTTTTGTTATTGGGTGGGTGGCTTATGGTCTTTGAGTTTTGAGATCCTGGATTGGAGAGGCTCCGACCACTGGCCAATTAAGCTTCACATTTCTTCAAATTATATACAAAGGAAATTGTCATTCAAATTTCAAATCATGTGGCTTAGGGACCAGGGTTTGTTTGGTCAAGTTGCTAATTAGTGGAGAATTAGGAGGCCAGCAGTTGGTACAACAATGTATACTTTTGTTAAGCTACTCTAATTCATGAAATATCAACTCAAGAGGTGGAATATTTTGAGTTTTGGGAACATCTTTTAGGAAAAGAAAGAGGCACAGGAGGAGTTAAATATCATAACTAGAATGATTAGAAAGGAGGGGTTGATCAAATCTTGTTGAGGGATGAAGCAAGGGCGATTAAGAGGGTGGAAGAATGGGAGCTGAGGGAGGAAATTTTTTGGAAATAGAAAGCTAGGGTTGAGTGGCTATAGGAGGGGGATAGGAATACAACCTTCTTCTTCAACTCGGTGAGAGCCAGGCAACATGGAAATATGATAACTTCTTTGGTTTTAGACAGCGAAGAGACTATCTCTTCTACGAGAGCCATGTGTAATGAAGTTGTTTAGTATTTTTCTTCTATTTTTAGAGAAGAGGTACTGAGGGGAACTGCTATTGAGGATCATATACTCTCCTATATTCCCAATTTAGTTTCTTAGGAGATGAAGGAGTAGTTGATGCATCCCATTAGCATTAAGGAGCTTAAAAATATTGTCTTCATGATGAAAAAAGGTAAGGTGCCAGGCCCAGATGGAGTTTTGATTGAATTTTTTTAGGAATTTTGGGAAATCATCAAACTTGATTTGTTGGCTGTAGTTCAAGAGTCTCAAAGTAGTAAATAGATGCTTAAATCCCTGAACTCGACCTTTCTAGCTCTCATTCCCAAGAGAGAAGGGGCTGATCACCTAAGTCAATTCAAGTCTATTTCCCTCTACAATGTTGTCTATAAAATTATATCAAAGTTGATAGCTGAAAGATTAAAAAAGTGGCTGGGGGTGCTAGTCTCAGAGGAACAAAGTGACTTTGTGGAGGGGTGACAAATTTTAGATGGGATTGTGGTGGATGCTAAGGCTATCCACTCCATGTCTAAGTCCAGGGAGAAAGTGATGTTCATGAAGTTAGACATGTCTAAGGCATATGATAGGGTTCAGTGGCCTTTTCTTTAGAAGGTTTTGGCTGCCTTTGGTTTTGAGGAAGAATGGATTAAATAGGTAATGAGCTATGTGAATTCGATTTAATTCTCCATTTTGGTGAATGGGGAGCACTCACAACTTTTTGGTGCCTCACATGGCCTAAGGCAAGGGGATCCATTATCCCCTACCTATTTCTTCTTCTGGCAGAAGGTCTTGGATGCTTGATTAGAAAAAAGACTGGTGAAGGTGTAATTCAGGGGTGGAGGTGGGGAGGTGACCTTCCTGTTCTTTCTCATCTTTAATTTGTGGATGATGTGGCATTGATGGGAATGGCTACTATGAGGGAGGCTGCCAATATTCACAGTGGTTTGGATACTTACTTGGCTACCATGGGTTAGGTAATTAATGAGGATAAATCATCTATTTTTTTCTTCAACACTCTACCACCTATTCAAAGGAGGGTGGCTAACATTATTCGATTCCAAATTAGTAGCCTTTCAGTTCTTTATTTTGGTATCCCTATTTCTACTGGGAGATAGTCGAAGGAATTGTGGAAGGGGATTCTGGACAAGTTCAAGGCTAAAGTGAATCACTGGACCAATAGGTGGCTGTCCTTCGCCAGTTGGGTACAACTAATCCAGTTGGTGGTGCAGGCACTTCCCTTATACAGGTGTATGCTCCAGGTGGCATCGATGATTTTTTTAAAGGATCTTGACTCCTTGGCAAAATAGATTTTATGGGCTGGTAACTTGTCTTCGATAAAGTGGAGCTTAATTAGGTGGGAGGTTGTTTTTAGCCCTAAAAGGTTTGGTGGCTTGGGTCTGCGGCAGTCAGTCCTAGTAGGAATGGCCCTGATAGCCAAATTGTATTAGAGATGGTGTGAGGAACAAGATAGAGTATGGGCTAGGATCTTGTCTTATAATTATTTTTTTGGGGTTCCTACAAAAGATATCCCTAGATACAGCTTGTTGGGTAATGGATCGGTGATCTGGGATACTCTTAAGAAAGGAGTTGCTTTGATCAATAGAGGTCTTTTCTAGATATGTAGGGGGTAATGAGGTGCAATTCTGGCATGACTCGTGGGATGGTTTTCCCCCTCTGGTTACTCAGTATCCACATCTTGATGGCCTTGCACAGAGATTTAGTGAGGCTAGATGGATTAAGGTGTGTGATTACAAATCCTTTCTTTTGCATGGTCAATTGATGGAAGTGAGGTGGAAGGAGCAAAAAGAATGGCTGATTATTGGTATGGAGGCTGAGTGTGCTGAGCTTCATGAGATCCTTGCTAGCTACTTTTACTGTGCACTCAGGGAGAGTGACTTGCTGGCTTGGTCCCCTCATCTTAAGGGGAAATACACAGTCTCAATGGGTTACTAGGAATTGATAGTGCAACAATGTGGTGCTAGAGGGGAAGTTCCTTAGTGGAAAAGAGTGTGCAGCAGCTTATCTTAGCTAAAATGCAAATGCTTTATTTGGACATTGACATGGAACCGCTATTTGACTTGGTAGAATATTAGATGGAGAGGCTTTATTGGCCCTTCATGGTGCGTCCTGCGTAATGCAGTGGAGGAGGAATCATCTCATTTATTTTTAGCTACCCTTTCACTATTCATTTATGGCACACTTGGTGGGATGCATGGAGATGTCAATGCTTGCACGCTTCTACCATGGCTGAGTTTTGGTCCAGATTGGGCAGGCCACCTTTTGCTACTCATTTCTTCCAGGAGGCATGGTATGTTGGTCCCATTTTTTTGTTGTGGCAAGTCTGGCTTGAGCAAAATCATCAAATTTTTAGAGAGGAAAAATTGACGGTTCACCAGGTATGGAGCATAATTATTGGCATGATACAGGAGACTGTGGAAGCTAAGAGTGAAATTATTTTGCCACTGGAGTAGGGAGACATAGATTTGGCTAATAGGTTAGGCATATAGAGTATCTCTCTGGGCTCTGCTTGCATCAGGCGTGGCTAATGTGGGAAGCAAAAAATTCAAAGGAGTGGGAAATGGACACCCCCTCTTGAAGGCTTTTTGAAAATAAACACGGACGGTTCTTCCAAAGGTAATCTTAGCCCAGCTGGGATAGGTGGGATTGGTAAGGATTCCTCTGGAGCTATTATTTTTATTTTTTTAGCACACATGGGAGATCAGATGGTGAACAGGATGAAAGGAGCAGTTGTTCTATACACGATGAAGAGAGCTTATGAGTTAGGCTGGCGAAGGATGAAGTGTGAAGTTGACTCAAATTTTGATTAATATGATTTAGGAGAGGAAAACTAGTGATGTGAGTTGGCATCTATCTTTGATAGTGCAGTAGATACTTCAGATTAGTTCACTTATGGATTCTGTGTCCTTTGCTCACATTTTGAGGGAATGGAATGGAGCGGTTGATTACTTGGCAAAGTGGGCTTCTGAGGATATTGGTGGACACAGGGTGCATGAATGGGTGCTGTTGCCTATGGAGGTGAGTCAAAACCTGGATAGGATTCTTAGTGAGGATGGAAATGGTGTTGGGATGTGACGACTTTTGATGTTTTGTTTCTGTGGTTTTCTTGGGTTTTTGGGGCTTTGGCCCTTTGCTAGATTGTAATATTTGCATAAATTAATAAAGTTTTTACCCATTTTTTATAAAAAAAATTTATGACAAATTTTGAATATGAATATGAGTTAACAAACTTTACTTATTATGAAATTGAAAAACATAATTTGCATAAAGAAAACTTAGTTGCTTTGAATTGAAACAAATTTTGCATTTAATGGAAACACACTTGCATTAAAAGGGAAATCACATCTGCATTAAAAGGAAATCACACTTGCATTAAAATTAAATATACTTGAATCAAAAGAAATACACTTTTAAACTATAAACTATAAATACCAATTGTCCCGATCTTCAGAGAGAAGTGGGCCCTTGCTCCTTCCTCAGAATAGGATCAACTTTTACTCAGTAATGAAAATGAATGCTAAACTTTATTTCATTATCAAAAGGAACATATACAGATGCATTTGTTTTTTTTATTTGATTGATTATCTATTCATTCATTCCATCCTATGGAATGAGAAGGAGACATGTATTTAAAGCACATCTCAACTACTATTCATAGAATACAAAATATGGTGATATAAACATATAAATTTTCTTATTAAAAATAGAATATCTAGGAATCATATCCCATGCTTATAGGGAGGTGTTAAAACTAACTTAATTAACTACAGATCGAGAATAACTAACATAGATATAAATAGATATATCTAGTTTTAAAAAATAGAAATTCATTTATATCTGGATCATTTTAGACCATTACAATGAATAGTATTGTCTAAAATAAGATATCTTTAAATCACAATGAATGGTTAGGCATCTTTAAATCACAACTGGGTAAGTCTTCAGAGTGTCTTCAAAGCATCTTCAAAATGTTTTTATAGCATCTTCGGAACTACAGATCTTTGGAAATTGATGTGTTCTTCACTGAATATTCAAAAATGTTACCAAAAAGGGTGCTAAAATTGTTGATAACTTCTCAAAATGATCATGCCATAAGGATGCATTTTTGTATATAAATTTGTACTCATTTCATCCAAGTTAGACATTAATAACAAGATAGAGCATCAAAAATATATCACACATAAACAAAGTACAATTTCACTCATTTATTACTTAGATGAGACCTTAACTATTAAATGTAATGCAATATATAACCAAAAGACAACACTTATGGATAGTTTATATGAGATATAATGATCTATATGGAATGCTCATCATTTTTCCCCCACACTTTACCTTTTATAAATCCTCTTTCAAACTAGTGGGAGAACTATTATTCAATCCAAGAGTTTAGATTCCAACCGCTGACTGAGATCATAGATTTGAAAGTGGTGCCCCTAATTATGATGATTTTTGGGTAGAAATCCCAAATCTCTAACCACTATATTTAGCCATGCCTAAAATTCAATTTCTACCTAATTGTGATAATTTAACTAAGGAGACATGGGATAAATAAGAATGGGTGGCCTAAATCTCATACCAATTCACACATCTAATCTTCCTTCATCCAGGGGCTGAGTGATAGTCTGAGCAACTACCCGAGCTCTCTAAAGACTCCAACTAATGGTGATGGAGCTCATAACTTCCCTACATTTAAATGTAATAAGTAATGTCTCCCATATAGCTATACTTGCATTGATGGATTTGGATGAATGGTAGCTCACAAAAGCTTTGAATGTTGTTACATTTTCTCTTAACAATTCATGATATTTAGTTTTCATGTACATATGATACATGGGTTGAAAGGTAGCAAGAAGCTTGTAGGCTTATAGAAATTGAGGTCTCATCATAGACCTATAGTGTTCTATAATTCAAGGAATTAATTGTGTTCTTGCTCCCAAACTATCTAATTTCTCATGGTGGAAAGGAAAGCACATAATTGTGTTTCCCCCATAAATAAATTGATAAAAAATCCATATTAGTAACACAACAACATGTTATAAAGATGAAATTTATAATTTTGATCCTATCTTTCTATAGTACATTTTAGAAAGACATCCATAAACATATGCTCATCCTTAATAACATGGGGAAAACCAAGAGAAATCAATTGCATTTGACACTTGTAAAATTGTTCATGAAGAAATAGAACATAGAAAGAAGAAGGTTTTCTACAAGACAATTTTTTTTTTAAAAATCACAAATATTCAAAATGGAAGTTTGAGCTTTATGTAGTTGTTGCTGAGACTCTACTTTGATCTTAGCATTTTATTCTTCCAATATCTGAATCTTGTTTTTCACTTTATTCCAAATGGACATCATCTCATGAAGTGGTAGAGGGAAAAAAAGAATAGCCCTTGTGGGTCCTTTAGTTTATATAATTATTTCCTTAGTTTCCCTCTACATAGCTTGTAAGGAAGCTTGAAACTCAACATTATATGTTGTTAGCTCCTATTTATGAGTAGTTTTTTGACCAAGTAATGCATTTTTACCAGTAATATAATGTTGTGAATTATTAATCTAAGCATACTTACTAGCAATAGAATTTTAGAGACTAGTAATTTGAGCATCCCTATTTGTAAGGGAGTTTTATAAAGTGATAATTTCATGAGACTAGGAAAAAAATTGATCATGCACTCTAGTTTGTTTAGAATTAACTACTATAATGATCACTTATTTTTCCTGAACCTAATCAACAAAATCTTTATATGTGATTTTAAAACTAAAAATAGTTTGATTCTTACCTTGTAGTGTTAATCAAAGAAAATCTAACTCTGTTTGTTGTTGCTAAATGGTTTCCTTATGCCATGATAGATTCATAACATGATGCAACTCCTTGTCTTCATGATTAGGTTGAGGAGAAGATGTGACTTATTCTATAAGTGGATATTTTCCCTTGTAATGTTAGGATTAGAATGCAAATGGAAAATATTAATCCTCCTTTGAATTGCACTAAAAATGTGGATCTCTATGAAATAGAAAACATAAAATACTTATAAATCAAAAACTTAAAAATGGAATTGGAAATTAAAATGAAAACCAAAAAATAATAATGTAGACACCGAGGGTACATGGTTCACCCAACTTGGGCTACAACCATAGAGAAGTTTACAACTCTATATTAAACTAGCAACACCTAAATACAACCTGTAACAACACGTATTACACACTATCCTCACACTCTCATAACCTTTTTCTTTTTCAATGATTCAAGATTTAAAAAAAATCAATCCCATGCATAAGAACAAGACTAAAAACTAAGTCTTTAAAGCCTTCAACAACTCACAAAATGAAGCAGACCTTTTGGATAAGTAAAAATCCTTACTTAAAGCCAAATTATAATGAAGAAGAAATAAAATAAAGGGAAAGAGGCATGAATAGTGAAGAATTTAGACCCATTCCTAATATTCTATCAATATTTATTTGGGGTTACATCATGATAATCATCTTTGACAAAACAAACCAAGTGGTACACCCCACTTCTAAACATGCTTTCACTTTGGGTCATAAGATGCCCAATCAAGCATAGTAACTCTTATGTCTTTTTTTAACATTTTCAAAGATTCCAAATAACCTATAAATATTTACTATGCCATAATCTCATGAATAAAATAAGAATTTAAAACCATATGTAAAAGACAAAAGAAAAAGTAAGATATGATTCTCACCCATTTATCTCTACTTGTTCCCACATGTGCCAAGGGTTAAAATCCATGCCCTACATTTACTTTTCCAAAATTAAACCATGTGCTTGAATAAAAAGTCTTCCCACTGCCTCTCTCCACCTTTACATCATGAAAGATGCTTTGTGTGGGTCATGCCATGTCATAATAAATCCACCTCACTACCCAGTCACATGGGTCCCACCATGGTCCCATCACTTGGGTGCCACTGTGGGCCTTATCGCCATGTTACCAGTGAATAGTAAAAGTTAATAATTCTATATGAATATTAACTTCATAGCTAATGTTTAAACCATAGAGGGTAAGGGTTTTTATTCTTCTTTAGCTGAAATTTATTGTATAGGGGTTTCTTCAATTGTTTATTCAACATCCATGACTTTTATGGGATAAATTAAACTTCCCAAAATTTTAGCTACTTGTATATCACTTTCATCTTCCTCTTAGAGAATTAGCTAATGACTTCATCTAGGTTTGACTGATGGAGTAGGGTTTTTTTATGAAACCTCCATTTTTCTTTTTGACCTTTGGCACAACATCTTTGAAGATGAAGTTGATGAAGATGGAACTTCTTCTCTCCTTGTTATGGGAGGAGGAGAAATAGGATGTGCCTATTTCTTACCAAAAATTGGGGATGATTTTTGTATAAATGAGGACCAAGACTTCTCACCCTGAGATTTATTTAGAAAATGATTCCAATAGATGAGGTGAATCAAACCATGATGTCTAACTAACCCAGTTCCCCTTTTTAATTTCTAAGCTACATTAATTATAACATGGTGAAGAAAGGATGGTAGGTTTACTTGGAATTCTAGTCTAGTGGGTCTTTTCCTTAAATTAATGAAAATTTTTAT
Organism: Torreya grandis; assembly: GCA_037957365.1. Classification (NCBI taxonomy): domain Eukaryota; kingdom Viridiplantae; phylum Streptophyta; class Pinopsida; order Cupressales; family Taxaceae; genus Torreya; species Torreya grandis. The sequence continues at coordinate 344,024 of JARHVA010004744.1, forward strand.
GGTATCTCCATTGAGTATAATGAATTAGACATCATAGGTGAGATACTTCATGACCCAATATATAACATTATGCCATGCTAGTAGAATATTGTCTTGAATGATTCCTTTAGCAATGCCTTGTAGGCTTTTGGCCAACTTGAGATGGGGTTCATTCTCATAAATGAACATTTGGATTAGATTGGTAAAACCCAATTTATCAGTGACAACCACACCCTCTTTAAGAATCCCTAAAAGTTCACTAATCATAGAGGAATCCATAGGAATATGCTCATCTCGAATAATAGAATGATCCTTATCAAAACTTTCAAAAAATTCTTAAACAATATTTTCCTAAAAACTCTAAAATATTTTTAGAAAATTGAGCCATCCCTAGATCTCAAAAATAATCCTAGTGGATTCATATTTTAATAGGGGTTCTACCAATTTTGGTTCACTTTTCTTATTCTTACCTCCCATCTTAAAAGTTATTCACAATATTCTTGAAAACATGCTTTTACGATGAAAAAATTGAGCTCAAAATTATAGAGCACAGAAGAAGGTAATGAAATTGGGATATGATGCAACAATGAATATCAAATAAAGGGACATCAAAAAATTATAATGGAAATTATGGATAAATAATTAGGAATATGTGAAGTTTTAATGAGAAAGCACTTTTTGGGGTCACTATCAATGATGTGGTTGAGTGATCATACTTGGCAACACTTGAAATAATATTCTCAATGATTTCTTAATTAAGTCATATCTTTTTGAAATGGTCTTTATAATAAATTCACATCAAATATTGAAATTTAGATATGGTACCAAATTCAATCACATCCACATGGCATAAAAAAACTTATCCATGATGAAAATTATTGTCCACCTAATGGTCAAACATGAAGAAAATAAGAGAGAAAATGGATAACTAATTGGGAAGGAGGTACAATTGTACCTCTATTGTATGAATCCATGCTTATCTCCTAAAGTTACCATGTGTCCTACAAGGATAAATAATTTTGAGAGGAGAAGGTTATCTAACAAGACAACAATTCATGTTTATTACAAAAGTTTCTTTTGAAAAGTACCAATTTTGGTTTTCACTTTCCATTAATTATATATATATATATATTTTCATTTTAAAATTTTATATTTTTTGAATTGTTAAAGGGAGGAGGGCCACCATTTTATAGTTTTTATCACTCCTCATTTATTGGATGTTTGCTATAAAGATCATTTGGCTTTAGTGGAAGAATCGGGTTCTTCCACAAAGTCAAATTGGTCTTGATTATGTTTAATGAATTCCTACCTATTGAAAGGTCTTCTATATACTTTAGGTTTATGACTATTAACTACATGTGTCTTTTAGTCACCATAAATTAGTTAAAGTTAGACAGAGCCATTGCTGTGAATGGTTTTGATCAGGTATGGCCCTAACCATCTTGTCCTAAGCTTACCTTTGAAATGCTAGAATTTATAATCAAATAAAAGTGGCCAATCACTTTCTTGATATAGTTTCTCTCTGATGTGAGTATCATGCCACTACTTTCTCTACTCATGGATCATATCAATTTGAGTGAGTGAATCCATTTTTAGTTCATCTAGCCCATTCAATTGCATGATTCTTTCTTTCTATGCTTCATCAAGATTAATTCCCATATTAGTTGTTGTATTCAGTGTCTATAGTTTAAAATATATTGGTAACAAAGGTTTCTTCCAAATACAAGTTCATATGGAGAGAATCATGTGGTAGTATTACATGGTATATTATATGCCCAAATTAATTCAGGTAATCTATCTACCCAATCTTTCCTACTATTGTTTACTATTTTGGTCAAAATGTTTTCAAGCTCTCATTTGGTGACCTCCACTTGCCCATTAGCTTTGGGGTGATATAGTGAAATTTTTTGGTGATTAAATTGGTACAAATATGTAAAATCCTTGATTATATTAGACATGAATTGGGGCCCTTGATAAAAAATAATATATATAGGATCTCTAAATATCAACATGATCCTATAATATAGGAAATCAACAAGCATTTCCTCTCTAGCTAAGGTGAGTTCTTATACTTCAACCCACTTAATAACATAATCAATACATACTGATAAATACTCTTTTCCTTGAGATTATGGGTTGATTGGTCTAATAATATCTAAACCTAATTTATCAAATGGTTTTAAAATTATATGAGGATGAAGATGCATTTCTGAGGATAGAGTAGGCTTACCCATTCTTTGGCAAGGATCACATTGCCATACAAACCTTTTTATAGTCTTGTAAAGAGATGACCAATAAAAACCTACACTGAGGATCTTATGAATTGTTATTTTTTCTAAATAATTTTATCCTCTTGGTTCATTATGGCATTATTTTATGATGTCAAATACTTCATCTTCTCTGACACACCTATGAAGTACATGATCAGGTTAAATTTTAAACAACATGCATTAAAACCCTTTGAAATGATAACTAGCTCTAATAAAATGTTTTCTTTCATTAGAAGTAAAAGAATGAGGAAAATTTCCTGTTATGAAGTAATTTTCCATGTCTATAAACCATGGGGAGTATGTATATAAAAAAAAAATCTATTCATCTAGAAAATAATCCTCCACATGGTCATCTTTACCTCTAGTGATCAATCTAGATAAAAAGTCAGCAACAATATTATACTTCCTAATTTTTTCTATGATGGTAATGTTAAATTATTTTAACATCAGTATCCATCTAATAATTCTCCCACCTAATACTAGTTTATTCATTAAGTGCTTAATAGATGAATGATCTATATAAATAAACACTTGATAACCAGTAATGTAATACCTAAACTTGGTTATGGCATAAACAACAACAAGAAATTCTTTTTTGTGGTAGTGTAGTTTTTATCCATGGGAATAAGATTCTTGTTGATATAATGAATGGCATACATTTTTCCTTTTTCATAACTTTGTCCTAGAACTTCCCCTAGTATATTATTAGAAGCATCAGTATAGAAATGAAAAGGCTATTTACAATTAGGTCCCTTCAAAACTGGAGCAGTCATGAGTTTGTTCTTTAATGTTTCATAAGATTTTTGACACTAATCATTCCATAAAAATTCAATATCTTTTATTAGAAAGGAAAAATTAAGTTCATCTATTTTTCTAAAGTCTTTAATAAATCTTTTATAATATCCTGCATTATCGAGAAAACTTTTGACATGTGTTTGTGTTTGAGGAATGGGGAGACTATAAATTACCTCAATCTTTTTTTGGATCCACTTTTATTCCTTGAGAAGAGATATGATTTCCTAATACTATCCCTTCATTAGCCATTATGATAAACTTCTCTTGACTCAAAGATAATTGGTTTTCCTCACATTTGGTGGGCACTTTATCCAAATTGTTCAATTCTTCCACAAATTTAATGACATGGGTAGTGAAATCATCTATCTATACTTCCACAAAATCATTTATAAGATCAAAAAAGATGGACAACACTGCTCTCTAAAAGGTAGTAGGTACATTGCACAATCTAAAAGGAAGGATTGTATAAGCAAATGTTCCCTAGGGTAGGTAAATGTAGTTTTATCTGGATCTTCAGGGATTATTCTAATTTGATTGTATCCACTAAACCCATCTAAGAAATAAAATTATTGATTTCTTACCAAGTTGTCAAAAAATTGATCAATAAAAGGCAAAGGAAAATAATCTTTCATAGTGGCTAAATTAAATTCTATATAATCTACACAAACCCTCCATTTTCCATTCTTCTTAGGTACAATGACCAGAGGTGAAACCCATTGACTATTAGATATGGGGTAAAGGAAATCAACTTCCAATAGTTTTTCTATCTTTATTTTTATATTTTCTTTCAAGGCTAGGTTAATTCTCCATTGTGGTTGTTTGACTAGTCTAATATCCTCAGTGTAGATGTGATGGGTAAAAACATGAGGATGTATTCCTTTCATATCATTTTAATCCCAAGAAAAGGCTTCTATGTGTTATACTAATACATCAAATACTTTATTTTCTTGCTAGTCAGTTAACTAGTTGTTGATATTCAACAATTTACTAGGATGGATTGTAATCTATTTAGTACCTAAAATAATGGAATTTAACTATTTGTATTTACTAATAAAGGCATTAAATGGGCATGTGTGTGGTAGCAACATGTGGAATTTAGCCACATATTTGTAAAATGTTTCATTTTTGGAGAGCATATTGGTTAATAGATAATGGAAATCATGTAAAAATGAATTTTGCTCATTTTGAGCCCAACCAACTATGGCTTGATGGATATCTTGTGGACCAATAACATGTTTGGGGATATTATCACATTATCTTAGTTCTCATTAGTGGAGTAAAATTATTTCCATTCATGATTATTCATATTTGAAGTTAAGCTTTCAGTCTTTAGAGATAAGCTATTAGTATTTGGATCTTGGCTTTTAGACTTTGAAGCTAAACTATCAAACTTCAGAGCTAAACTATCAAACTTTGGAACTAGCCTATCAGACTTCAAAACTAAACTATCAAACTTTAGAGCTAGACTTTCTTGATCAAAATCTTATGTTGTTTATTCCTCAAATTCTTGGACATGTTATTTTATGGTAATAATGGCTAAGGAAGACACACTAGTCTAATATTATTCAAGTCAATCCACCCATACCTATTTAGAAAGATCTATTAAAGGTTTAATAGGTGGATAAAGAGATATTTGTTTGGCATGAATTACATTAGAAATGGTCATGTTTCTAGATCTATAGTTAATTCATGTTATGACTATATCTAACCAAGGTCTTTCAAGAATAATTGGATATCCTACCCTCTTGGGTTTAGGTTGAAAGATCATGAAATCCACATGATACTCCCATGATTCTATGGTGACTGGAACATTTTCTATGGTTCCTTCAGGTGCAGTAGTGAATTGATCTACCATTTGAAAAATTGTAGTGGTAGGTCAAAGTCATGTGAGGGGTAAAGATTCTACTATGTTGATATTCATTATGTTGATGGTATCACCTAAATTTACAAGCACATTTAGTATGTACTTGTTTCTAATTGTCATAGTCATCATAGGACTACCAGGGTCTCCTTATTTGGGAACAAGTATGTTTCCTACAAGTAAATCTACAATTTTTCTAGTTACCTAAATTATCTTAGGATATTATTTATTCATACCTAGTGCTTTAATGCACAATCATTTAATGATTTGATTCAACTCAAGAACATCCTTAATGGATCTTAATAGTGGAATTTCTATCTTGATCTCTATTAATCCATACATCAATTCAATAAATGTTTCTTCCTTATGTTTTTTAGGAAATGGAATAACATTGGGATATTTAATTATGGTTTGTGTGATTAGAGTTGTGGTGTCTCAAGAGTATTTTGTAACATTGCTTTCTTGATCAGCTCCATAAATAGGAGTAATTTTCCTATTCTTAGGATTTGTCACTAGTTGGGTAGGTAACTATGGTTGGTTAACCTGCTACTCAGTTGGTGGTGGTTGAGGTTATGAAGGAATCAAAGCATATTGTGAAGGAAACCTTATTTGTATTTTATATTATTTATTTGGCCATTGAAGTGGTGACTATTATATCTAATGTGATTGTTGGTTTTACTAATGTGCCTAGGGTTGTAAAGGATTTTGAGGCATTCCCCACATCTATGGCATACATTCTTGAGTACCCCATCATTTTGGTTGTAGTGGTGGTCCCCACATTGTATGGCATGACTTATCCAACCCATGGTATCATCCATAGATTTAGGGGAAATCTTAGACTAAATTGATTTTTAGGTTAGGGGTACTGATTTCTTTATCTTTGGAAAAAGTTCACTTCCTCAATTTCATGTACTACTTGTTTTAATTATTTTATCATGGTAGGAAGATGTTTGAATTTTTTGGTGTCATGGTCTAGGTCAAAAATACCACATGCCTCTATTTTACCTAAAGGATAATCTTTTACTACATGTTTGATTTGACATATAGGATAATATATTGACAACTGTTTAGCATTGTTGGTATTAGCTTTTACTTTGAGGCCATCTAATGTGTATGCCAATTATACTAGAACATCTATTTTGAAATTATCAAATTATTCCATTAATTGGCCAACTTTAGGTGATTTTCCTAACCTTGATTTCCTTATGCTAGGTCTTGTCTTCAAATAGTTAGTACATAATGTCTAAATTTGATGAAAGGTTAACTTGTCAATCCCACCCTTTCCCATTAGGTTCAAAGCATCATATACATCATCATCTAGGCCTTGAAGAAAGACTATTTTGATGAAATCCTCTATGAGTTGGTAAACACTCTGTTTATGGTCAAATATAAACCTATCAAGATAATATTCTAAGGTTCCATTTTCATTTTGTTTGATCTTGAAAAAGTCTTCCTTTCATTCTCTGAATCTACAATAATCTTAATATTTATCATGATAAGTAATTTTTCTTTCATCAAAAGTGCTTATATAATTACCCTCAAGGCCCATTAACCATCTCATGGCTACATCCTTAAGTGTAGATGGGAATAACTTTAACTTTTTATTGTCTATGACATAGTCATAAGTTTAGCGGAACCCTAAAATTCAAAGAGGAACTGATTTGGATCCTCAGAGAATTTACCTCTAAAAGTAGGTAAAATAGATGGTGAGATATTTTTCATAGAGGTTATGTCATCAGGACTCAAGCTAATTGGATAGAAAAAAATTATGTCCTAATGAGGCTATCAATTAGGGTTGTATACATGTGTATGTACATTTTCCATATTTTCTTCCCAAATTTGATTATTAATCCAATCAAAGTTCACTTCTTGGATTCTCAACCTATGGTATACCTCAGGAGGATAATATTCATTGGTGATTAGATATTCTTCTTGTAGTGTTTTTAGATCAAATCTAACTATTCTAAAAAGGGGATTCTAAGGATCAATTCTTCTTATAGGGAAAGATGTCTTGAATATAATTCTTCTTGTAGGATATGTTTATGAGGATTAACCTTGTTCAGGACAGGAATTATAAAAAAGTTTATATACGACTTTCAATTACTTTTCTTTCACTTCTTGTTCTTTCCAGTAAGGATAGGATCATCTCTTCTTATTATTTTATTTTGTATTATTTAGAGATACACCATCCTTGAGAATATATTGGGTGTTTCATAAATCTAAGGAGTCCTAAATTGAATTTGTATTTTTGGGGTATATGAATGTTTTTAAATTTTCTCTGTATAACTTTAATATAGGATCTCTGATGCAGGAGCATCCTCACACTAGGAATGTATTTATCATAGTTTTGTTGAGTTTTAGCATGTCTAGGTGTATTAAGTTGAGTTCCCTCCATTTTTGGGCTTTAAAATTTTTTAAATATCCTTTAAGCCTAAAAATCTAGTTTGTTGGGCGAGTTGTTAAGCGGTTTGAGTTTTCCTATGCTAGGAGAATTATTTTATTCATTTTGGGGAGGTTGTTGTGTGACGCCTAGGATAGGATTCAGTATCTAAATTGAGAAATATGGTTTTGTATGAGGATTTTCATGTAAAAATAGGGGATATATGTTTTGGTAAAGAAATGAAGCATGGTAGAGAAATCTGCAGTGCACAGACAAACACTAGATGTATATCTTCTTGTTAAATTAATAAAATATATATCCTTTTTGATGAAAATCAATTCTAGATCGAGTACTAGAATGGGCATCTTCTCTTTGAGTGAAATCAACTATTTTTCTATTGATATGCAAAACTTTGAATATAAAACCAAACAAATGTTTGGTCTGTGACCAATCGATGCACCTGTGAAGAATTTCCTGTTGGGCCGCATATGACTGTTAGGTCGTTCCAATGTTCAGGTCAGTTTCCTGCTAGGTCACATATGACTGTTGGGTCATTCTAATGTTCAGGTCGTAGTGGAGTCAGGTGATGGTTCTGACCAAGGAGGATCGCCTAGCTATCAAGACCAATTACTCGATCCCTTATATAGGCAATTGAAACTTCATACTTTCATTTAGAATTAAATAAGTAGAGTCTAGTCAAATAGGCCAATAAAAAATCAAATTTTCTCTTTAAATTTAAAATGCTGTGTTGTTGAATAATATATGGGTTTTTAGCCTTATTTCACATGAGTCAACTATCCAAAGAAGGAGAATCCAAGTGATATTTTGTGTGGAGAAAATGTTTGTTTAAAACATATAATTTAGCCCTGTTTGCAGAGATTTTTGTTCATCATTATTTCTATTCATCATTTGAATGGTTGTTCAAAACATATAATTTAGCTCTGTTGGAGGAACTATTTCTGTTCATCAATCTCACTAACACTTATGATCAGTTCCCTAGCAATGACACCAAAAATGGTAGGCTATCATTATACCTCTCATTTAACCAATCAATGGATTGGTGTTATTTTCTACCAAAGCTAGTGTCTAAGGCTATATGCAATGATACCATTGGATGTTTGATTTAAAAATTCACCCTTTAGGGGTTTAATCTACTATGATTTTTAAATCTTAAGGACAACAAATAAGATTATAATTTTATACTGTAGAAAAGTAAATCTAGAAAGTTTGGATAACTGATTATCTCCTATGGAATTTTTTGTTAAAAGGATTCTTTAATTCAAACCATGAACATATATAACTTAAACATCTACAATAATACTGGTCTCCTCACTTGGCTTGCTTAGCTAGGTAGGATAGTGTGATATTTCAGAATGTGATAATGTTGATTGTCTATTGTTACTTAGACTACTTTCTTACAAATTATGAATATGAATACGAGTTAACAAACTTTAATTATTATGAAATTTAAAGACACACTTTGCATAAAAAAAACTCACTTACTTTGAATTGAAATAGCCTTTTCATTTGATGGAAACACACTTGCATTAAAAGGGAAATCATACTTTACTTTGTAAAGGGAAATCATGTCTATGTTCTAAGGAAATCACACTTTGCATTGAAAGGGAAATAACACTTTCAATAAAATAAAATATAATTGAATCAAAAGAAATGCACCTTTAAGTTATAAACTAAGAATGCCAATTATCCTGATCTTTAGAGAGAAGCGGGCCCTTGTTCTTTCCTCAAAATAAGATCAAATTTTACTTAGTAATGAAAAGGAATGATGAAATTTATTTAATTATAAAAAAGAACATATACAGATGTGCAAAATTTAAATTGAATGTCTCTTCTCTATTCTCTATTATCTGATTGATTATCTATTCATTCATTCCATCCTCTGGAATGAGAAGGAGACATGTATTTAAATCACATCTCAAAAACTATTCACAAAATATAAAATCTAGTGATCTAAATAGCCAAATTCATTTATTCAAAATAAATGATCTAGGAATCAGATCCCACGCTTATAGGGAGGAATTGGAACTGACTCAACTAACAATAGATCAAGACTAACTAACATATATCCAAAGAGATTATGTCTAGTTTAAAAAATTAGAAATTTATTTATATCTAGATCATTTTAGACTATTAATATGAATAGTATTGTCTAAAACAAGATATCTAAGAAAGAAAAATCTATATATATGGTAGATATGCTTGGAGTTGATATCTTGATCTACAAGGTACATCTAGGCATGTTTGGAGCATGGCTAGGCATCTTTGGAGCACAGTTGGATAAGTCTTCAAAGTATCTTTAGAGCCGTAGATCATCAAAGATCAATGTTTTATTTGTTGAATATTGAAAATTATTTCCAAAAAGAGTTTCCAGAACTATTGATAACTTCTCAAAATGATCCAACCATAGGGATGTATTTTTGTATACAAAAATGTACTTATTTCATCCAAGTTAGACATGAACAACAAGATATAGAATAAAAAATGTATAACACAGAAATAAAAGATAATTTCACTCATTGCATACTTAGATGAGACCTTAACTATTAAATATAATGCAATATATAACCAAAAGGTAACACTTATGAATAGTTTATATGAGATATAATGAGCTATATAAAATTGTTATCACTAAGCCCTATGGATGATACTAAGGTGATGAAGGCATTTGATATTGAGGCAATGAAGGAACCCATCATAGACTACCTTCAATCACAATTTTCATCTCCATGTTTGGTCCTAGAATTGATTACTTTATAGTGGGTATTTGTTATTTTGAAACTATAAAGATGTTCTTTGTTATATCTTGATTTAACTCTTGCAAGGCTTGATAGTTTGTCTCATCATGATTTGTAGATTTGAAAAAATTATATTACACGCTATGTGACTTTTGGATATATTATTAGATAATATGTCACTTAGATGTAGGATGTCTAATTAAAAAGAAAATTTCAGAAAATTCTATTTAGTTATTGAACAATCATTCCTATGATGTCCCTCACGACCATATTTTATACACCATAAGCCTAATTTAGGCTTATATTTTTCATTCATCTCATTCATCTTCCTCATAAAAACATATAAGTTAGCTTCCACTTTTAATCCCACTGATATAGATCCGCATAATCTTCTATTTGTTCAACTCTTATGGTAACAAACTGAGCATCAACCTTGGTGTTGAATTAGGATTTTGAAATAGTGAACCTTATTCTTTTCCATAATCCCTCTACAAACTAATAAACCTTATCTTTGTCCTATAAAATAAATTCATTTTTGTTCATTACATCAAAAAACTTGCGATCATACTCTCCAACTATTTCTATAGATTTTTGCCAAATTTCCTTCAGATCTTGAATAACTTGACTAGAACATTTTTTACCTTAAATTATGATACTAACAAATCTTTAACTTGTGTGAGATCAAAGGTATTACATTCATTTTATAAATTAACTCCAAAGAACATCCTACCAAAGCCCCTATGATTTTGCACTTTCTCACATCATGTGATGTTATCCTTTTTATAATCCATTTCATTTTTTAGGTTACCAAATATTGTTCAGGGTTTGAAGACCCATCATCCAACATTAGAGGTAAAAACATAACTACATTAAGCACCATCATTGGTAGGATGGTAGTTGTTACTATAGATGTCTAAGTATTAGTAATTATGACTAGTGGTGACTGTGCACTGGTTGTTGCATTGTTAAGTGATGATGTAGTGTTTAATATGACTATAGATTATTTCACACTAATATTTAAGAGTAAAAATAAATCCTACTTCCTGCAACTTCTTTCTTTCTAGTGCCCTCTTGGTTTCTACACTGAACCTCTAAAACTTGTTGGTTAAAGAATTAAACCACCCTGAATTAGATTCACTCTCTTTGTAATTTCTATATTTATAGTCTTTGTAATTTCTATACCTTCTATAAATAAAGTGATCTTGGGGGCTATATAATCTTGAAATGAATTAAATTTATTTTTAAATTCTTATAGATTTGAGCTTGAACCTACAATATTACTACCTTTAATTTTAGCATTTTTCCAAGAACTTTCCTTCTAAGTTTTAGCTAAAAACCCCTCCCTTAACTATGATACTTCCTAAATAATCTACCTCAACATCATTGCTTCTAGCATCCTATTTCTCATTAGGCCCTTTATCATATTTTTCATACCCTTCTCTTTCAACAATTTCCACATATTCTCTCAATAAACTTTCTTCTCTAGCATTTTTTCCTTGTATGTTTATAGATCTATCAATTTCTTCTCTACTCCTAGTCCTATTTATAGTTAATTTAGGGTTGTTTATCTTATTCCACCATTTTTCTATCGTAGATCCATTTAAAGTCCTAGAATTTTCTTCTTTCTGTAAGTCTTTTAGCCTTCCATTTTCTAGGATCAAGTTCAAGTTTATTTTACTTAGCTCTTCATCATCCATTTTCTCCCACATTCACCCTATGGTGCCCAAAGTGACTACTACATGTTGGATGGAGTAGGCACCATGGCCTTTTCCATAACCAACATATTTATCAGAATAGGTATCCACTATAAAAATTTCCCTCTGATTCCTTAGATAAATTGATCTTTGCAATCTCAAAAGTTACATATCCTTATACTACAAACTTTGTGATATAACCATCGATCATAGTCTTCATCCAATATTCTGACGCTCAGGATCAACTGGTATCTAAGTTTCACAGTCTTTCTATTTTTTCCTCAGTATAGATTATAAATTATATTCTCCTTAGACTAAAATAATAATACTCTAATCTATCTAGCCATGCAACTAACAATCCAAACAACTTACATAAAAAAATCATATATTTTGCTAAAGAGGTTTTCTTAAATAATCTCCTCTATAGTATTTCTAAATATTTATGCTTATTCCTCTATAAATTTTTGGATTCTCTCATATATCCATATTTTTATGTCTCTCTACCTTGACAACCATCTCATCATATTTCATCAAAATAGGTTCTACGCTCACAACACCATTGTTAGTGTAAATTAGGAATTTGACTTAAGAGAGGTGTTAGTATCTTGTTAGTGATAAAATGAAAAACAAATTGACAAAAATACACTAACTAGCATACATCTCTAGGCTTAGTTACTAGGGATAGCTTAGTGAGGGAAAACCATTTGAAAACACAACTAAAAATGGAAAGAAATGAGAAATATGAACGAAAAACACCAATTTCTTACCAAATCCTTGATTGCTCCAAAAGGATCCTTCTTTGACTTGCTCAGATTATGCTTCAAGATATCTTATTCAATGTAGTGTGGTTACCTTCATCTCCTCTTGGCACCTTTAGCTTTGGCTTGGCTTGGCTTGGCTTAATATTTGGACACTGTAATACTAATTGTAATGGATTTTGGAATTATTTATGTATTATAAATTTTTATTATCCAAGATTTTTGAAGATATTTGAGAATAATAACTTTGCACCAAAATATCTTAGAAATGATGTTCATGGCCTCTCTATTTATAGGTTTTGGAAAATGGCTAGAATCAACTTAAACCATCCATCTCAGGATTGAGATGTGTGGTTAAGGATTAAGCTAATTTTGTAATTAAAATTCACAAATAGGCTCATCAATATTTGGGATAGAGGAGAAATTAAGAGGCATGGAGGGCATTGATGAGGCATGGGAGGCATGAATCCTAATATTTGTGGCATTTATGTCCTAGGGATGTCTTCCTAAGAAATGATGTCATATAATGATGCATATATTCAATATTAATTTCTAAAAATAATTATTAAACAAATTTCCATGGACTTATTAATTAGGCTCTAATTTTGTTTAATTATCTCTTAAGTATGATTAAGCATTTTGTGCACAATTTACTCAAATGGATCAGAATGTTTTGCTTTTGGTCCAAAATTTGACTAGATTAGAATCAGAAGTCAATGTCAAATGCATTGGATCTATTATCCCATTTAGGATGTTACCAATACCAAATAACAAAGGCACATGTCTTGTGCAAAAGATTTGATAAAAAAGAGTAATCCAAAGCACCTAGGTGTAAAATTGACATTTTGAATTGGAATGATCTGATCAAAGTTAGCTGGCCCATAAATTGTCTACCCCATAAATTTCTCTATCCCATTTAGTGACACTTTGGCCAAAATCATCACTTGAATATATCAATTTTAAATCTTTTAATGTGTTTTAGTGTTTTTAGGTCAAATTATGCATTTTGATATAAATTGGTCAAAACCCTGGTTGGAGGTTATTGATGGCCAGATTTAGGTGTCTATAGTTTGCCCCTATTTGGGAATATGTTGCAAACCATAGCCAAAGAAATTTATTATAAAATAATAAGAGATGGCCTATATACCAAAAAAAAGATAATGGTTGAAGAAAAAATCTCCAAATGGTGTTTGGGAAGCCTATGATGATGCCCCCTTGAGGGAGTGGCTGTCACATATATGGATGGATGGTCCCTAAAAAAAGAGAAAGAAGAAAGGTGGAATTAACCTATGATTGAGATTAATCTAAATAATAAAATTCTTGTGTGCATTGAATTTAAAATGATGTTGATTTGCAAAAAAGTGGTTATAATCAATAATAAAAGTCAAAATAATAATTTGCCCATAGGCGGTTATAATCATTAAGAGGACCTAGATTGGCTAAAGATGATGATGCCCTAGTTAGGGATGATTAGAAAGCATAACTCAAGGATATAACTTGGAATATATATTAAGGATAAGCAAGCATAAAGTGATGAAAAATATGGATATAAGAATAATATTGATCAATAGAAATGATTCAATTATACCTACCAATGAGGAAATTCTTATCCTTATTAGAAATGATATAACTAGAATGGTCATGGGTTGATTTGATCAAGGGTGGGATGGAAATATTATTCCAAGGTGCCAAGGAAAAACTTATATGGATCCATTAATTATAGACCTTCTTAAAGCTAATTTTTGTTGTATCGTGTGATGGTAGGAATCATGACAGAACACCATGAAGACTTGGCTAAAATATGCATAAGAACTAACTCTCAATATAATAAATAATTTAAAATGATACACCAATGATAAAAACCATGATGATAATTTTGACATATGAATATAGATAGACTCCATAATAATGTGTGTAAGGAATCACCTCATGCATTCATATAAACTGAGTTGAGGTAATAGTGATGAAAGAAAAAAAATATGAAAGCAAACAAACAAAAAAATAAACAAATAAACAAATAACCTGAAATAAATAAACAAATAAAAAGACTAAAAAAATCAAAATAAAACATCCTAACAATAACCCTGCCCCAATATGGTGGATCGAGGATAAATGACTAGGCTTAGACAGGATAAATGTTTTTGGATTTTGAAATATTTGAAATGTTTTAAGATTTTTGAGGTATCTTAACTAGATCAAGAATGACAAGATACCTACTTAAAAAATGATGAGATCATTTGGCTTAGGTTTCTCACAAAATGATGAGAGCATATGGAAAGGAAGACTGAGGTGACCTTAACATGAATTGAGCATGACCCACATAGTCCTAAAATGACCTCAATTCATAGTAATTCCATCCACACAAAAGGTGGGGAAAAACCAACTAGGTCCTAACAATTTCTTAAATTAGGTAAATGGCTAGTCAAATGATCATAATGATGGCAAGGTGATGCAACAATGCATGGTAAACAAGCATTGCCCCTAGTTTGCCATTAGTTAGTTATAACTAGGATACAATAGCATAGGTCAATGATACTAATTTTGTCATAGGTGGTTATAATTAGTAGCAAGATTAGTGAGATATTGATTTGCCTATAAGTAGTTATAATCAAGCTCATATAAACAAACTTGATAGGATGGAAAAAATGAAACATATCTTTCCAAATCAACTATCACACTACTTGCATAGTCTGTCATTGTAAACATGGATTTGATTGATTATTGAAACTTGATAAAAATCCTCACAAAAGGTGTAGGAAGAACCAAATGAACCAAGATCAAAATAGGATTGGGTAGGATGACTTAAAAACAAGCTTTGGTCTAGATAGGAATGAAATGATAGGATGACATGGTCTTGCTAAGGATAATGATGGTTTTGGATGGATTGGATAAAATGGATTGAGGGTTTCCCCCAAGTGATGGAGTGAATGGCTATGTAACAATAAAAAAAGGATATGTAATAATGGCAATGGTATGGCAATGAAATGGTATGGTAGATGTTTTTGGCCTAGGTATGATAAATGGCATGAAGTGGATATGCACATCCTCATCAATAAATGATACAAATAGAATACTTGATCATGTTAATTACTATCCCACACCTAGTTTGAATAGCCACTCCATCAATAACTACCTGTAGATTTGAATGTTGAGAATGATTTTGTGATCTTCATTGGTCATTGATTCTGATTCCTTTAAATGTCAAGATAAGGTATCTTTATAGCCTCTAAAAAATAAAGTGTGACCATGGATGGTAAACAAAGACAAATAAAAGATGGTAGGTTTGATTTTAAAATGGAATAGCTGATGATAATGGAATGTGTAATGGTTGGGAAATAAATGAAGATCAAGATGTTTAATCACATGTAATGTTATTGATGCCAGATTCAACATAACTTTAGATGTGGTAGGGCTGAAGACCTCTAAATATTATCTTGATAGGACCACCAAATTATTTTATTGCTTGATTTTGAGAGTAGCTACCATCTGATTAGGCTATAAATAAGAAGCTATTTTGATTTGATCTTTGATTTTATCTTCATCAAGTAATGAAGAAATTTTGTGCTCAGCTATTGGTGCCTCCATGATGTTTTCACTAATGAATTTATCTCGATTATCCTGTAGCACCTCTGAGAAGGTTTCACTAAGGAATGTTGACTTTTAACTTTGATTTTCTTCTAGTTCTTCTAAAAGAGTTTCACTAGAAGATGTTGAGATTGAACTTTGTGTGTCCACTATTCACCTTTGAAAAGTTTTCACTAGGAGAGTGTTCTTCTACTACATAAATGTGGTATTGGCCTCTTTTATCTTCCTCAATTACTATGTCACCATGGATAAAGTCCAATAAAGTGTGATTATATTGATCCCAATCGACATTTATGGGAGATGAAATGTCAATAATATGCTATCTTGGTTTATGGTAATGGTATTAGGAGAGGTTGCATAATCCTCATAGAAGATACTAGAAATCATGCTGAATCTAAAGTAATCACCCTCAAAAACCATAAAAGGATCACAAATGTATTCAAATTGATCTAAAAGACATGCATAGCCAATGTTGTAATATCCATGAACATATTCTTCTTCTGAATCTGATTCTGACTCAAGGGATGTTGAATCCAATGTTAAGACTAATGTTGATTTTGATTTTGATGCTACATATAATTTTGGTCCAAAAATAAAACCTTACTCTATCTCTAATTATTCATTTTATGGGTACTCTATTACAATGATGTATTGTTGAATGTTTGGTATTGGATAAGTAACAACCTATAACGACATGATGGGCTCCACCAAGATTGGGTTGTCAAAGTGAGACTCCTTAATGAAGGGAAAAAGGTCAAGAGATAAAATTTTTAGATATTAGCTTGTCAATAGGTGGCTCTTGAAAAATAGGCATATGGTTAAGGTAATGATTTTCCCAAAGGTAGTTATAATCATTAAGAAGTGACTTAGTAAAGACTGGCTCATTAGAGTGAGATTCCTTGATAACAAGTATAGGATCAATGCGTGATTCATCATATGTTGACTTATCATAAGTGGTTGGTTCAAAAAAGACATCTTGGATTAGTTGGTTTTCTTGGCCTTAGTTTCTAATGAGTTGGAAAATACTAGTTTTGAACATAACTTGGTCTTTGAATGATTAGATTGGTTAAGGTTTGGATGGGATTGGTACTGGATGAGGAATGACTTGTGTTTAGATAATGGTAGGGAATTAGGGAGCATGATTTATTACATGAGCCAAAGGATGAAGTATTGAAATGGTAATGATAGGGTGATGTGGAAATTGATTATTATTATAAACCAAAGGACTAGGTCTTGGAATGATAATGGGGCATTATGAATCTTGATTACTTGTACAAGCCAAAGGACAAGGTCCTAGTATAGAAATGGTATGGAACCATGGAGCCTAATTTCTCACACAAGCTAAAGGATGAGGTCTCGGTATAGAAATGGTTGGGCATTGTGGAGCCTAATTGATCACACAAGCCAAAGGATGAGGTCTCAGAATTCTAATGGTATTCCTTGGATATTTTGGAGCTTGATAGTTCATATAATCCAAAGGAGGCTTTCGGGTATCTAATGATCAGATAATAAAAGGAAATTGTAGATACTTATTTCTTGCACAAGCCAAAACATCTAAGTCCTCTTGATAAACCATATCATTCCAATCTTGAGTTGGATTATAAGCTAGTTCTTGACTATGTTCTATATACTAATTATTGTAAAGAGGTTATTGATCCATATCCCAAAAAATATTATCTATAGTTGGGTCTTCAAATTCCTCCTCACAAACCTCTTCATTCCAATCAAGGTCTCGAGTTGGATCGTAAGTTATTTCATAATTTTTTTCCCATCAATAATTATTATGAGGTGGATAGAAATATGTCTCACAAACTATATTAGCATCATTAGGGTCTTAACTAAAGCCATAAAAGTTATTTTTTGCAACCATTATATCAAAATTTGGATTATACATGACTCTACCATAGGTGTAGCTAGACATATCCATTTAAATAATGAAAGCTCTAAAACAAAAAGGCTTAGAATTATGCAAACTCTAAAAAACTATGTCCAAAGGACAAATGGTTTAAACTTGGTCCAATTTGGTTGAAGGTGAAGCTATATCTCCAAAATGGTTTGTGAAAAGACTTGGCATAAAATGGTCTAACATCAAATGTCTAATGTCAAATGTCATACACACAAAAGGTCAAGCATCTAAATAAAAATTAGTATGTCAAAAGTCTAGGTCAAAGTGTTCTAAACAAGGTCTAAACTAAGAAAGGAAAAAGAGTCACTAGGTCTTTTATCCAAATGTGGAGTCAAAATCTAGGCTCAAATAGGCTATGCTAGGACTTTTGGTGAAATGACATCAAAATCTAAACTTGAAATAAAGGCATGATGTGATTTTATTTAATCTAACAAGTTTGGAAACAACTTTGACATAGGCCTGACACATGAAATCAAACATAAACATGATCAATTGGCTTAAGGCATGAGGTAAAAGTCTTTTGGAGAAAGGTTGTGTTCTAATAAATAAAGGCACAAAAAATGATGAGGATAGGCATTGAAAAAACAAACCATCAATAGTTTTCAAATTTGAGTAATCAATTAACTAAAGTTATGAAACCCAAAAGAAAAAGATCTATGTATTAGCCCCATCAATTGAAGCCTAAACAGAAATCAATCAATATTTAAATCTAAACTTGACAAGGTTAATTAAAAATTCAATGTTGAAAACTAGGATTTGACCAAACAAGCTAGATAAGATTGAACAACATGATGGCACAAGACATAGGTCCAAATGGTATACATGACATGGTTTAAAACAAATAGTTTTTTATACAATTGTAAATATATCTTAAAATAAATTGAGTAGCCTAATGATGTAAGCATGCTCGAATGATGTGATATATGTTATGTCTCAAAATACTCAAAAGGTAAAAATGGTTTGACATGATTTAGGTAACATAACACTACCCTCCACAACTAAAATGACAAAAAAAAAATAAGTTTAACAAAAAATTTCAAGGCACAAGTGTGGTGTAAAATGGCTAGCATAACATCACTTTAGATAAAAGAGTAATGTATAGACAAATTGGTTTTGGCATGGATTTATGAATAACCTATTGTCCCCGAAAAATGACTTCTCATTTTTGGGCCAACATATGAACTATTTTGGCCCTGCGAGACCAAAATTGTCCCTTTCCTTTACAAAAATTTGTTCTGAGCTTTCAAAATTCCTCATTTTTCAAGCTTTTTTAGTAAAGGGATTAACATGTTCACAAGTTCAAAGGCTTCTGTAGGTGATTCCAATCAGAAGAACTAGTTTCCAACACTTAGTCATCTTCAAGATTGGTTCAACGCCTTGGTTCAATAAAAAATGTCTCTCAGTGAGCATCTAAGCAAAGATTGAACCATTGAACCTTGAACCATTTTGGTTCATTAGCTCAACGGGTTCAATGTGTTTGGTTTAAAAGGATATCAAAGGGACTTAGCCAAATAAATGGAATTAACCAATTGAACCATTGAACCTTGAACCACTTCAAAGTTCAATAGTTCATGGGTTCAAAGGTTTAAAGGCTACCTTAGTTAAGGAAAGAAGTGCATGTAAAAGCAAGGGTTAAGTGGATGCTACCAAGTGTCATCGACTAAGCCCATTATAATTTATTTTAGAGGAGTGGTGGAAGTTGCCATGTGTCCCTTAAAGAGATCAGCAGAGGCTAACAAGTGTCATTATTTGTGAGAGCCTAAATGATCCCCAAATGTTTTTATGGTGTTGCAAAATCTTGAGAGCAGAAAGCACCAAGTGTCAATGGTGAAATGTTTCAATATGAAGTGGTGGAAGATGCCACATGTCCCTAAAGAAGCAATGGAAGTTACAACGTGTCAAAGGATGGGGCATCCTCAAACACAAAGACATAGAATCAAAGGAAGGAATTCCTTCATACATTTTGTCTAAAGGAAATAAAGGGACCAATAGCCCTCTAAAGAAATTGAAGCCTAAAGGCCACTTGGAAGATCCCAAAGGGTAGATACCCTTATGGGGGGACTTTTGACACACATGAAATGAACCTTTTTCAAGACCCCAAAGGGCATGTTCCCTTCGAAAAAGGTCGAAGCATCAAAGCACAATGGAAGCTACCAAGTGTCACATACTGAGACAATTTCAAATGAAGCTCCAAAGAGTGGAACTCACCATGTGTCCCATCCCAGTGTAGCAGAAGCTACCATGTGTCTGCTTCTGCACCCCCAGCCTTTAACAGTTTCAAAGCTCATTTTGATAAGCTTATTTCAAAGACACAGATGTTGCCACATGTCTTACTCATGTCACAGTAGAGTGATAGTCTTGTGAATTTCAAATTCAGAGTGATTGGCTAGCTGTTAACCTTCAATTGAGGAAAGACCTGCGAATGCCAAATTGGCTATAATTGAGTGTCTGTTGATTTTTGTGGACTCAAAAGGTGAACCCAGATGCATCCAAAGAGCCTAAGGGAAACTCAATGGGAGTTATTTCCAGTAAGTGAAGCAGTTCATTAGGTAGATATTTGGGGCTTGCAAACATTGAAAGTGGTATCTACTTGTCCCCTTCGAGATAAAAGCATAATAGACAATTGTGTGGCTAGCAGGTGATGGAATGAGTGATTCTGGCTAAGGAGTAGACAAAGGAGATGAACCAACATGCCATAGTTAAGGTAGCTACCCTGCTCTAGCATGACAAAACCAAGAATGCATCTAAGGCATTAATGCATCAAATGGGTCACTCCATGGGAAAAAGTGCCAAGCCTCTCTTTGCCTCTATATAATGTAATCTTTCATATCATTGGAGGGGAATTTTCATTTTTATAGGAGCAAAACTCTGCCCATTTTAAAAGAAGAAGACTGAGACTTTGAGCTCAGATTGTAATTTCATTTCATTTTATTTGAATGAGAAAGCAAGTTGTTTGCAGACTTTGTGCTATTTTGGCTTGTGCTACTGTAGGAAATTTTTCTTATGTTTGTTTCCTAGAAGCATTCTTATTTATTTAATTTGATAAGCAGAATCAGTGGAAGTAATTAGTAAAGTGTCCTAAAATCAACTGTGAGGAAGACTTTGCACTTTCACATTTGCTTTCAGTCTATGTTTTTATTTTCTTTTTGTGTTGAGGATTTTGGGACGACTTTGTGCCCCCATTATCCTTTGTGATGTACTCTTTGGATAGTTGAGGTGGAAACTTTGTGTTCTATTTCATCCTGTTGGTTACTGTGCCCTTTGTCACTAGTTACTCTTACTACCTAAAAGAAACTCCTATCATTTCCTGTAAGAACACTTCTGAAAGAAGAGAAGTGCCTTCAGTGTATCCACCAAAATTTTCTCCTTTGTCTATGAGCATCATCTCTAAAAGAAGAGAGATGGATGATTTATTTTCCCCCCATGTGTTATTTTCTACTTATTTATATTGTATATAGCTCTTACATATTTATAGGGAACCTCCCCTTGATGAGAGGAGAGATTAGTCCCCTTTTGATGTGGTAAACCTACACAACTAGTTGACCAATCTTCCTGCTATGGTTGATTAGACCTATTTTGTTTATCAATATGTTGATTGACAAATTATTCACCCAATAGTTTTTAGCAACTCTATTGGGGACGCAGTAATTTTGTGTAATTTAGAACCTCAAGTTTTAGATTGAAACACCACCTATCTTACCCATTATCATTATAACCTTATCCATGCTTTCATTGTGGATGAATGAACTGCTCTAGTGTTTTTCCATTGTTAATTTTTCCTCCCCAACCTTGTGTAATAGTTTTTGGCAACTCTGTTTGGGAAGAGTGTGTAGTTTAAAGTCTCAAACTTCAAGTTAAAGTAGATCCTACTCTTTTCCATTTTTTGTTTTACAATCTGGCAACTCAACATTATACCAGAGGCTAAAAATCCCAAGGTGTTGTTGACCCTACTTTTGAGTTGGTGTAGCAGAGTAATTTTGAATTGTTTCCTCCACAACCTCACCTTAGATGAACTAGGAGTCTTCCTCCTAGCCCTACCAGGCCACCAACACAAGGCATAAATTCTTTTTCTACTGCTAGCTGAGCTTTACCTATCCACACTCCACCTAGATTAGTGATCCCACTTTTACATAATCAAATAATGGCTCAAGGCCCCTGGGGTAACTCTTTTAGTCCACTAAATTTAACTCCACCTCTGCATGAGCTTCCATGTAGTTCAAGGAAGAATTTCTCCAAATTATTTGGTGATGGGAAGGTTTATTCTGATGAACACATTGCAGCTTTTAGCATAGCCTGCAGTGTAATATGGGTGGAATTTGAAGAGATAACGGTTAGGCTATTCATGGAGACACTATAAGGTACTACTGCAAACTAGTCTTACCACCTACAAGCTAGATCAGTGACTAATTAGGACACTCTAAAAGATAAATATAAAGCTAGGTTCATGCTTATAGAAGATGCACATGCCTTGTTGGCCTAGCTCACTCAAATGAAGAAAGAGCCTCATGAGCCTATGAAGGATTTTATTGCTATGTTTGACAAGTTGAGGCATAGGATTCCCATGGTCACCCAATCGACACCTTAGAACTTCAAATGCTTCTTCATCAACTCATAACTACCTGAAGTGAGTTTCTTGCTGAGACAGGTTAAACACATAAACCTTGTCGCCGCTCAAGACTTGGCTACTAAGGTAAAAGATGACCTTAACTTGGCAATAAAGATAAGGAGAGAACCTAATAAAGTTAAATCCTCTTCATCTTCTGAGTATTCACCTACAGTCACCACTAACTTGATGGTATAAAAGCTAGCAAATGAAATGCTAGCTCTCAAAAAGCAAGTGGTGCAAGGGATGTCATCTACTGCTGCATATAGAGACATGCCTAAGAGGACATTTCAGAATCAGGCATACCAAGGAAATGTTGCCAGCAATCAAGGATAGCAAAATCTCCTTCCTCTACCATAGAGGAACCTCACCCTTGAAGCACCTCCAAACAACTCGGTAATTGGATATCTTGAAGCTAAATCAGATTTCTCATTCCATCCTAAGTTGAATCTTGAAGATGATGCTAATCTCTTCACTGAGGAAGAATAAGAATTAGCTAGTAACTCCCATATTGGTTTCCTAAACTATCAGGATGAACCCAAAAGTAAAGGCAATGTAGCTGAGGGGTCATATGTTGTATTCACTCGGTCTAAGAATCAATCAGCTCAACAAGCTGATAAGGAGAAAGTAGAGGAGTGACCTCAACTAGCAATTTCAATTACTAATAAGGGATACCCTCTTTCTTTCTAGCCAAAGGACCTAGTGATTATGAGAAAGGTAAGTACCCCAAATGCACCTACACCTTCTACTTCAAATTCACAATCCAGTCCTTCCCCTTTCAAAAATTGAAAGGATGAACTCCCATCCTTTGCTCCTAGCTCATTCTAGACATTTGATATTATTGACCATATAAAGAAAACCAAAATTCAAATGTCTAAATTTGAATTTCTACAATCCCATCTTGAGCAATTAGATAGATTGGTTCAATGTGTTAAAAACTAGAACATCCCTATTGAACAAGTAATTCTCAAAGTGACACATGATCCTGCCAGAAATGCACCCACCAGGAAAAACCTTGTCATTGCTCCCCTACTGCTCCTAGCAGAACTGAACCTTTTTATGTCTCATTGCTGATAAATGGACATCATCTAAATAATTGCATCATTGATTTTGGAGCTTCAAACAATGTCATGCCTACTAAAGTGGCCAAATCCCTTGACCTCACATTGACCAAGACTTTTGGTAGATGCTTCTCCATGGAGAATAAACAAGTGCCTTTGTTGGGACAAATTAAAGATGCCCAATTTGCATTTATCACCTTTCTAGACAAAAGAATCAAGATGACTATCTTGGTAGTAAACGTCCCAGCATCATATGGCATCCTTGGGTAGAATTTCTATAGGGATGTTGGTGGTGAATTGAGCATGGATTTGTTAGAGGTGAGGATTCTAGTCAAAGGTGTCATGAAGAGGTTGCTCCCTAAAAAATAAGTGAAATACGTAGTTACTTGGACCTCAGCACTTGAAGCTCAAATTATGTTTGAGTCTTCAGGCATGGGCAACTACTTTCTATCCATGGATGAAGTTCATGAGGCATCTGACAAAGCTTTGACAAGTGACAACTTGGAAATGCGTTTAGGTGGAATAGCAGAAGAATTGGCTGAGCACAATGCAAGTGTGGAAGAATCCCCTCCTCTAAATGAAGAAGAATCCAAGGGAAAATTGATATCAAATGAGGTATGGATTCTTGAATTTGATGGCAGCTACTCCTCCAGTAGTTTAGGAGCTAGAGTTGTGTTCATATCTCCCCAATGAGATATTTTCCCTTCATCTTATAAGTTGTAGTTCAACAACACTAATAACACAGCTGAGTATGAATCTCTGCTACTGAGATTAAAAGCTATTAGGGACAAAGGCATCAAACTCCTTCATGCTAAAGGAGATGTTAAACTAGTGGTTTGTCAAGTGAGGAACCTGTATCAAACCAAGAATGAAAGATTATGCCACTACCATAATCTAGTCTGGGACCAAATTGAAAACTTTGATGCTTTTAACATCTCTACAGTTCTCAGAGAATTCAATGACCGGGTTGATGTACTAGCTATTTCAGCTACTCTCTTAGTTCCCCACCCAGTCTTCAAAGGAGATAGGTACACCATTAAGCTGGTCTTTCAGCCAAGTGTGCCTGATAATGCCAATCATTGGCAAGTGTTCAACAATGACAATTAAATCATTGCCTTCTTGGAGCAAAGGGATAGCTTCAAACAACTACATTTTGAAGGTAGTGAACCTTAAAAGCTTGAATTGACCCCTGAATCAAGTTCAAGCATAGGTGAGGAGTTCTTGCAACTAAAAGGGAATAAGATTCCCAAAGGCCTGGTTTCCCTTGAGAATCTATTTGATAAGCATGATAGATTCATCAAACAGCAGCAAACAAATTCAAGCTCCTCTCAAGAGTTTGATCAAGTAAATCTGGGAACCAAGGAAGACCCCAAGATGGTGAACATTGGGAAATGCTATACTCCTAAAGAGCATTTCAAGTTCACCTCTTTGCTCAATGAATACATGGATGTCTTAGTGTACTTCTATGATGACTTGAAATCACTCTGGCCTGATGAAATTTGACACAACATTCCTCTCAAGGCTGATTCAATGCCTTACAAGCAAAAGTCCAAGCATTATAATTTGAAAATATCAGGTACTATATTATCTAAGATACAAAAAATGCTAAATTCTAGGATAATCTTCCCAATCCATCATTCCACATGGATTGCCAATATAGTGCCCATGAGGAATAAGAATGGTGAAATTCACCTTTGTGTGGATTTTAGAAATTTGAATCACACATCCTTGAAGGATAATTATCTTTTACCAATCATAGATCAAGTGCTTCAAATAGTGATGAGCTCAGAGATGTTATCAATGTTAGATGGCTTCTCAAGATATAATTAGGTTGAAGTTGGTGAGGCATACCAACATAATACCACTTTCACCACACCCTAGGGCACGTTTGCATATAGAAGAATGCCTTTTGGCTTGATAAATGTTGGTGCTACCTTCAAAAGAGAAATGGACCTCACCTTTAAAGATGAAATGGGTAAGTTCATCATAGTTTATCTTGATGACTTGACTGTCTTCTCTAAGCATCACCCAGATCATGTGAGCCATTTGCAACAAGTGCTAGAATGCTGCCACCAGAATGGCATTTCCTTAAACCCTGAGAAGTCAGTTTTTAGAGTAATGGAGGAGAAATTTCTTAGACACATTGTGTCTAAATGAGGCATAAATATTGACTTAGATAGAGTCAAGTCTATCCAAGAACTTTCCTTTCCCACAAGCAAGACTGCTGTTCACTCTTTCTTTGGAAAGGTGAATTTCTTACAAAGGTTCATCCTCGAATTTGTCGAGAAGACTAGGCACATTGTAAACATGATGAAGGGAAAGGCCACCTTCAGCTGGATTGAAGAAGGCAAGTCAACTTTTGAGGATATCAAGACTACCATTGCCCATGCTCCAATTCTGGCTTGTCCAGACTATAGCAAAGAGTTCACCATTTACAGCTATGCTTCAGAACATACGCTTTCAGCAATTTTGGTTCAACAAAATATAGAAGGTATGGAATCTCCCATTTGCTTCATGAGCTATCTTCTCAAAGCTCATGAGCTAAAGTACTCAAATATGGAGAAGCACACTTATGCAGTGGTGAAGGCCATAAAACATTTTCATTTCTACATCCTCAATTCTTGAGTTGCTGCCTTAGTCCCTGACACTACAGTGAAATCTATATTGACACAGCAGGAGTTTGGGATGAAAAGAGGCAATTGGGTTACAAAGATCTACGAGTTTGATTTGATCATCAAGCCAACAAAGTTGGTACATGGAAAGGGGCTATGCCAACTAATTGTGGATAACAAGCCAAGAGGAATAAAGCATGAAGAACCAGAAGTGGATGACACACCAACAGTCCTCTTTGTCTCCACCACAAATGAATGGTATTCAGGTATTGCTCATTTCCTTACTTATGGTGAATGTCCTACTCACCTATCTTATAAAGAAAGGAGAACCATCATGTTTAAATCTGCTAATTTTATCCTCTAGGACAATGGTTTATACAAGAGGAGCCTTGATGGAACGTTCCTTCACTATGTGGACAAGGAGCAACAAAGCTGACTTCTAAAGTCCTTCCACAATTCAGCCTATAGAGGACATTTTTCTGCCCTTATGACTACCCATAATATCCTACGAGCTAGGTATTATTATCCAACTCTCTTTCAAGATGCATACAAGTGGGTTAGGGGATGTGAACCATGCCAACAGTTTGTTGGATGGCCCAAGTTAGCTGCTCTACCCCTCAAACCAGTGGTCATAAAGGAACCATTCCAACAATGGGGAATTGACTTTATTGGTGCTATAAACCCATCATCAAGTGCTAGACATGATTATGTCCTCACAACAATAGACTACTTCATCAAATGCGTGGAAGCAGTTCCAACCAAACATGCTACTTCAAAAGTAGTATGCAATTTCCTCAAAGAAAACATCATGTCCAGGTTTGGGGTCCCAATCAAAATTGTCACTGATAATGCCACCTCACTTCCTAAGAGATTACTCAATTCTATTTTCACTACAGAATCACACTCTCCCACTCTTCTGATTACTTTCCACAAGGAAATGGACAGGTTGAATCAAGAAATAAGAACCTAGTGATTATCATCAAAAAGCTAGTGGATGACAACCAAAGGACTTGGCATAATGCATTGGTTGATGTTTATGGGTAGACAAAATTACACTCAAGAGGGAAATTGGTATGTTTCCCTTCCAACTTCTTTATGGTGTCAATGTTGAGATACCATTCACATTGGAATTGTCAGCATTGAAATTGGCTAAGGCGATTGAGGATCAAACGTATGAGAGCTCACTTGAGAAGAGGATCATGTACCTTGCTAAGCTGAATGAGCAGAGAACTATAGTGGTGGACCAAATTACCACCCATCAAAGTATGGTGAAGAATCTCATTGACTAGAAAGCAAAGAATCATGATTTCCAAATTGGAGATCAAGTCCTGCTATGGGACAAGAGAAGAGAACCAAAGGGGATGCATGGAAAATTTGATTCCCTGTGGAGGGGCCCTTTCACTATTCATCAGCTCAATGGTAAAAATAGTTTCCTATTAAAGTATCAAGATGGCACTCTCTTTTCTCTAGCTCATAATGGGCAACATCTGAAGCACTTCAACTCTTGAAGTATTGGATGAGTTCCCCTATACATATGTATATTTGTAGTCTTTTTTTTCTATTTTGTTCTTTTTTTTCATTTTTGGAGCCTTTTTTTTTGGGTAGCACGACTCCGTAGCCCAATGGCATACTTCAAGGCACAAGAGATTCTAGTTTCTACTCTCTCAGCTGTGTTTCAAGTTTTCAACTGAAAGTAGTCCCCCAATAGGAGCCAGTTGTTGTCCCCGAAAAATGACTTCTCATTTTTGGGCCAACATATGAACTATTTTGGCCTTGCAAGACCAAAATTGTCCCTTCCCTTTTCAAAAATTTGTTCTGAGCTTTCAAAATTCCTCATTTTTCAAGATTTTTTAGTAATGGGATTAACAAGTTCACAGGTTCAAAGGCTTCTATAGGTGAGTCCAATTTGAAGAACTAGTTTCCAACACTTAGTCATCTTCAGGATTGGTTCAGCACCTTGGTTTGATAAAAGATGTCTCTCAGTGAGCATCTAAGTAAAGATTGAATTGTTGAACCTTGAACCATTTTGGTTTATCGATTCAATGAGTTCAACATTTAAAAGGGTTCAACGCGTTTGGTTCAAAAGGATATCAAAGGGACTTAGCCAAATAAATAGAATGAACTGATTGAACCTTTGAACCTTGAACCGCTTCCAAGTTCAATAGTTCACAAGTTTAAAGGTTTAAAGGCTACCTCAGTTAAGGAAAGAAGTGAATGCAAAAGCAAGGGTCAAGCGGATGTTGGAAAGTGTCGTCGACTGAGCCCATTATACTTTGTTTCAGAGGAGTGGTGGAAGCTACCACATGTCCATTAAAGAGATCAGTGGAAGTCGACAAGTGTCATCATCTACGAGAGCCTAATTGAGCCCCAAACATTTCTATGGTGTTGTAAAAGCTTGAGAGTGGAAAGCACCAAGTGTCAATGGTAGAATGTTTCAATATGAAGTGGCAAAAGATGCCACATGTCCCTGAAGAAGCAATAGAAGTTACAACATGTCAAAGGATGGGGCACCCTCAAATGCAAAGACATAGAATCAAACAAAGGAATTCCTTTAGACATTTTGTTTGAAGGAAATAAAGGGACCAACAGCCCTCTGAAGAAATTGAAGCTTGAAGGCCACCTAGAAGATCTGAAGGGTGGATACCCTTGCGGGGGGACATTTGACACACATGAAATGAACCTTTTTCAAGACCCCAAAGGGCATGTTCCCTTCAGAAAAGGTCAAAGCATAAAAGCATAGTGGAAGCTGCCAAGTGTTGCATATTAAGACATATTTTCAAATGAAGCTCCAAAGAGTAGAACTCACCATGTGTCCCATCCCAATGCAGTGGAAGCTGCCACGTGTCTGCATCTGCACCCCCAACCTTTAACAGTTTCAAAGCTCATTCTAATAAGCTTATTTCAAAGACACATATGCTACCATGTGTCCTCACTTGCATCATAACAGAGTGACAGACCCATGAATGTCAAATTTAGAGTGACTAGCTAGCCATTAACCTTCAATCAAGGAAAGACCCATGAATGCCAAATTGGCTACAATTAAGTGTTTGTTGATTTTTTTAGACTCAAAAGGTGAACCCGGATGCATCCAAAGAGCCTAAGGCTAGGACAAAGAAAAGGAAGAGGCAAAGAGGAAAACTCAATGGGAGTTATTTCTAGTAAGTGAAATAGTTCATTGGGTATATATTTGGGGCTTGCAAACATTGAAAGTGCCATCAGCTTGTCCCCTCTGAGATAAAGGTAGAATAGACAATTATGTGGCTAGCAGGTGATGGAATGAGTGATTTCGGTTAAGGACCAGACAAAGGAGATGAACCAGCATGCCATAGTTAAGGTAGCTACCCTGCTCTGGCATGACAAAACCAAGAATGCATCTAAGGCATTAATGCACCGAATGGGTCACTCCATGGGAAAAAGTGCCAAGCCTCTCTTTACCTCTATATAATGTAATATTTTGTATCATTGGAGGGGACTTTTCATTTTTACATGAGTGAAACTCTACCCATTTTAAAAGAAGAAGACTGAGACTTTGAGCTCAGAATGTAATTTCATTTCATTTTATCTGAATGAGAAAGAAAGTTTTTTGTAGACTTTGTGCTATTTTGGCTTTTGCTACTTTAGGAAATTGTTCTTATGTCTGTTTCCTAGAAGCATTCTTATTTATTTAATTTGACATGTAAAACCAACAAAAGTAATTAGTAAAGTGTTCTTAAATCAATTATGAGGAAGACTTTTCGCTTACATTTGCTTTCAGTCTATGTTTTTCTTTTCTTTCTATGTTGAGGATTCTGGGATGACTTTGTGCCCCCATTATCCTTTGTGATATACTCTTTGGGTAGTTGAGGTGGAAACTTTGTGTTCTTTTTCATCATGCTAGTTACTATGCCCTTTGTTACCAGTTACTTTTACTAGCGAAAAGAAACTCTTGTTGTTTCCTACAAGAACACTTCTGAAAGAAGAGAAGTGCCTTTTGTGTATCCACCAAGATTTTTGCCTTTGTCTGTGAGCATCATCTCTTAAAGAAGAGAGATGGATGGTTTATTCTACCCCCCATGTGTTATTTTTTTCTTATTTATATTATATATAGCTCCTATGTATTTATAGGGAACCTCCCCTTGATGAGAGGAGAGATTAGTCTCCTTTTGATGTGGTAAACATACACAAATGGCTGACCAATCTTCCTGCTATGGTTGATCAGGCCTATTTTGTTTATCAGTACGCTGATTGACAAAATATTCACCCAACACAACCAAATAAGTTTTAGTCTCAAAACATACCAAGTAAAAATAACCAAACTACACTAAGTCTAATCATCCAAATCCTAGCAAAGGATAGGAAATGTGGGGTTGACTAAGCTATCAAGCTTTTGAATGTTTCTATGGAAATAAATTGCACAATGACTTTCATGTCAAATTAATCAATATAAAATCATGAAATTGGGTGTCTATGGCACTTGGCTTGTTGCAAAAAGGTCTAGTCCTTTTTGTAACTACTACATCCTATTGTTCGCTCAGTATAGTGTAATATACAAAGTACAAATACATCTCATGCACAACTCCAATATGGAGCAAAGTGAAGTTAGTGCTAGGACATGAAACCTTGGGTCAAAGCTTCCCTAAAGAACTCATGGGAGTTAATTAGTCCCCATTGTAAACCAAGTCACAATATAATTAAAGACATAAAAAGAAAGACTTTAGGGTCATTTTCAAGGTCACCCAAACTATGATGAGTTTTTGGGGAGTTCTTTAGATGACATTTTTCTAAGCCTTAGACTAGGCTTTTTTCAATAAGAATGGTGATTTTGATTCCAAGGGTTACCTAAAGGGGACAAGTGGAAGAGCATACATTCAACATCCTTAGCTTTTCCAATAAAAAACTAAACAACTATTGAAGATAAAAATTAGACAAGTGAGTTCAATTTTAAACACTAATTTGAAAAATTAGGTGGTGTTCTTTAGACCCCTTCACCTTATTTTTTAACTTTGAAAGCTAACTACAAAATTTAAGTAATAACACCCTAAAAAAATTTCTTTAAGCACCAAAATGAAAGGTTTGATTCTTTCTAAAACACCCAAAAGAAGTTTTAAAAGATCTATTTAAACATGCTTTGATGATTTTTCAAGTAAATCTTGCAAGAAAAAAGTTATCAAGTCATTTAGCTTTGAAGCATTTTTGAAGATGAAACAATCAACTTAGAAATATGAGCTCTCGAGTTGACATAGTGCAATCCCACACTTGACAGAGTAATCTCATAACTCTGCAAAACTACAACTCAGATTAACAATCTTACTATTTAGGTTCATAATCCCACTACTTGGGTTCACTAGTCAGGTTTATTTACTAGGGAAAAACAATATCACCACTTAGGTTAATAATCCTACCATTCATGTTCACAATACCATGAGTTAGGTTGATAATCCCACTACTCAAGGTTTTAAAAAAAAATACAACTTCAAGCTAAACTAATGGCATATTATGAAAATTTAGGAGAGAAAAAATGGTTTTAAAAAATAAATCATCAAAAATACAGTCTGGATAACCCCAAATGAATCTTTTAAAAATGGCCTATGTCACTATAATATCATGATTCATAGTGACAATCTCACCACTCTGTCAATCAATTGAGTAGTAGGATTGAAATACTGCTACTTGTGAGTAGTGGGATTATCAATATTGATACTGGACATGTAAATATAGACAAATGTTAAGCCAAAGAGCATAGTTAAAACATAATAACGTGACTTGCAATGATACTCTCATGAGTTTTAAGACAATCCCATGACTGAGTGAGTAGTGATATTATCAAACCTACATAGAAAGGCAAACTTAGTCCAAAACACTAGTTAAACACAATATCATGACTCCAAATGACAATCTCATGACTATGTCTTGGCAAATCTGTGACTTACAAAAAAATATGTTTTACTTAATTTTTTCACTCTTTTAAACCTCCCACTCCAAGATTCTACATAACAAAGGTTAGTGATTTGCTTGAAAGATAATTGTGATCAATTTTGTGAGGCTATTTGCATCCCACCGAGCATGCTATTATGTGAACTAGGAAATTAACTCAAGAGAAGTGTTAGTATCTTGTTAGTGACAAAATTAAAAGAAAATTGACAAATACACACTAACTGGCATACATCTCTAAGCCTAGTTAATAGGGAGAGCTTAGTGAGGGAAAACCATTTGAAAACACAACTAAAAATGAAAATAAATGAGAAATATGAACATAAAACACCAATTTCTTACCAAATCCTTGATTGCTCCAAAAGGCTCCTTCTTTGGCTTGCTCAGATTGTGCTTCAAGAGATCTTCTTCAATGGAGTGTGGCTACCTTCATCTCCTCTTGGCACCTTTGGCTTTGGCTTGGCTTGGTTCAATATTTAGACATTATAAAACTAATTGTAATGTCTTTTGAAATTATTTGTGCATTATAGATTTGAATTATCTAATCTTTTTGAAGATATTTGAGCATAATAACTTTGTACCAAAATAGCTTAGAAATGATGTTCATTGCCTCTCTATTTATAGATTTTGGAAAATGGCTAGAATCAACCTAAATCATCCATCTCAGGATTGATATGTGTGGATAAGGATTAATATAATTTTTTAATTAAAATTAATAAATAGGCTCATCAATATTTGGGATAGAGGAGCAATTAAGAGTCATGGAGGGCATTGATGAGGCATGAGAGGCATGAATTTTGATATTTGTGGCATTTATGGCCTAGGGATGTCTTCCCAAGAAATAATGTCACCTGATGATGTAGATATTCAATATTCATTTATAAAAATAAGTATTCAAAAATTTTCCATGGAATTATTAATTGGGCTCTAATTTGGTTTAATTAGTTCTTAATCTTGATTAAGTATTTTGTGTACAAATTACTCAAATTGATCAGAATGCCTTGTTATTGGTCCAAAATTTGACTGGATTAGAATTGGAATTCAATATTAGATGCCTTGTATATATTATCCCATTTAGGGTGTTACCAACACCAAATAACAAAGACACATGTCTTGTGCAAGAGATTTGATAAAAAAAGAGCAATCCAGAGCACCTAGGTGTAAAATTGGCATTTTGACTCAAAATGATCTGATCAAAATTAGTTGGCCCATAAATTTCACTACCCCATTTAGTGATACTTTGGCTAAAATTAGCAATTGAATATATTAATTTCAAATCTTTTAATGTGTTTTAGTGTTTTTAGGCCAAATTGTGCATTTTAGTAGAAATTGGTCAAAAGCCTAGTTAGAGGTTATCGATGCCCAGATTTAGGTGTCTATAGTTAGAAAAGGTTACTTAAATACTCTAGAACATGCTAAGTATAGTTATATCTTGTGTAGTGGAGAGTACCAATAGGCATAAAAAATATGATAATAGTATCTTCTATTTAGAATGTACAAGAATGCACCGAAGATCAAGACAAAATAGAGACAAACAAAAGCTAGACCATAATTAGTGTTACATTTGATAATAGACTAAATCAAAATAGAGTACTCATTGCGCATAAACCATACATAAAAAAATATAAGTAAAATCATAATAGAATAATTTTATTAATATCTATCAACACATCAAACCAAATTCTCTTACATCAAAGTGTTATATATAGTCTTTTACAATCTTGTTGTCTCTTCATATTATAGCCTTTCAAGATACAAAGTAAAAGACTCTTTGCATTCTTCTATTATCTGATTTGGCTTAGAAGTTTGAATACATACAAAATTTATACAAAATATAAAATCATGTACTTTTCACGTGTCCAACTAATATACTTTGTGGTTTTACAAAGCTCCACTCTTTGTCCAATAGTAAATACAAGGAAACCAATAAACTTTGAACAAAGGGAAAATATGTTTCCCTTAGACAAAAAGGAAAAAAATTATCCAATTGATACAACATAATATATAGAGGATTTCTATTATTTTGTGGATTCAAATAGAGAGGAAATGTAAAAGATAAATGAGGAGGCACAATAAAAATTAATGCACAGGTAGACTATTCATGACCTTTAGAAAATTGTAGATAGCGTGTAGAGTCCAACCACTAGGATGTATTATAGTTTGAATAAAATTCAAGTTTATAGAGGATAAATCCACTTAGATAGAATAAAGGTGATTAAAATTTGGTACCAAACGAAAGAATATGATAAAAATCTTATCTTTTTGGTTAAGTGTTCAAGAAGTAGTGCATTCAATCATCTGAACTTGATGTCCAACCAAGATGTTTTGTGGGCCCTAAATTATGTAATTTTAAAAAGGGATGGTGCCCTTATCTAGCATACACAAATTAAGGCATTTATGGGAAATTTTTGAAGCCATGAAAATGAGGCCTTAGAATTTTTGAAATACATGAGGGTCACTAATGTGATAACCTCTATTGGAGAATTTGTCAACATGCCCGTGTTAGAGGTAAAATCACTAAGAGGTTGGTGAATCAGTGATCCCAAATAATCCAAATTCAATTATGATATTTAAAAATTACTTAATCAGTTACCACAAGCATTCATGAATCATAGACAACATTCATAGCAATGAGTAAGAGAGACAATGCAAGATCAATCACATAACACATGACATACATTGGATACCCTCTTGGGGAATAAAACCCATTGTAACATACAATTAGAATAATTTCCTAAAATAAAACAATCTAATTTATACCATATACAAATAATCAATGAACTACAATACATATTTAGTGAGACTACAATCCCATAAGGTATTGCCACACCTATCTAGATGAGATGCAACAATAATTAGAAATTTTATCAAGTTATACCTTGCAAGGAGGCTACATCCACCTTATATACTAAGATAAAACAACAAAACATATGAACACATCCACCTTTAAATATATTTCAATAACACTTGATGATGGACCTTTTCTTAGTGATCATAACCATATTATAGATGGTGATGATGGAATCTTGGTCCCTATTGATATGGTTATATAGGGACTATTGATGGACTAATGATAATATAAAAAATAGGGACTAATGTGATCATAACCATATGACCAACTTCCCTTGACTCATTCACACGTGGTAATGGTGATGTCATCAAACTACATACTCAATTTTTTTGCCACTAGACTTAAAGTGTCTAGATGAGAACAATGTTGAACTGGGTGAATTACACTCATGCACATAAGCACTCAAAGAATTATTTACTTCATATAGGACCAATTTCACATTCTCAAATAACCATAATCATCCTTAAACATCCCTAACCATGTCAACACTAAAGATCAACCAAGCCACCTTCAAGCATACAAGAATAATCACCTCATACACTTTGTCATTATCACTTAGGCTATCAAAGCACTTCATTCACTCATTAGAACATCTCCATAACACCAATATCACATCATCATTAAAATCTCCAATAATCTCCCCCTTTTTAATTGATGTCAACACCCATCAATATAACAGTATATAGCTCACCTTCTCTCTCTTCAAAACACTCCAATCAACATAAACTTTCCATAATAGAAACTTTCTCCCCCTTTGAAAAAATAAAAAAATGGGAACCAACTGATCTTGAGGACATAAAAATACTATAAAATAGGAAAATACCATCTTAAAAAGATGATATAAATTCCCCCTTACCTTGAGCCAACCTCTTCTTGCTTTGACAACTTCCTCTCACTCTATGTAAACACTTTTATTCAATCAAGCACTGCAACCAATGAAGAAAGAACAAATAAAAGAACTAAAATCTGATGTAAATCACTAATTAAAATCTTATAGTCACTCCCCCTAATAACTCTGTGTAATTTCACCTTCTGAGCATCTTCAAATCTCCACACACCATGAAGAACCATCACACATGCTAACTAGCCTCTTCTCTCAAGCTACCATAAGGACCACCAAAAAAACTTCATGTCACTCACCAAAATAGAATCATGCACTAAGACAACTTTATAAATCACCTTGAAACACACTTACCTTTCTCTTTTGGATAAATTGAGCAAAAATGACTCTTCTTCAAACTAGGCCTGTTTAGCATCCTTGTATCCTTGCTTAAAACTTGTAGAGATCACAATTTTTAGTAGAAACATATTCAAGACATAAAAATCCATGTATAGAGCACTCTAATATTCCCCCTTAGGCACACAAATTTTAGTCACCAATATCATCCTCTGTAGCATACTTCCTTCATAAACCTACTAGTTAATTAACCCTCTATATTGATAAAAACTTGAATAACTAGAGAACCACAAACCTTCAAGTCTATATGAATCTTAATTTGACCACCCATTTGGCCCATTAAACATATTAAGAATCCTAAAACCTCAATTCATAAGGTAAACCATTCTTCTAGCATAGCCCAAAACCTTAGAATCACAAAAATAACTATGGTCAACAAACCTCCTTCTAGTCAATGCATACCTCTGAAACTACTGTCACACTTGAAGACACTCATCACACACATTTTTACTAATATTTGAGCTTCCATACATTTTTAAATCCATAATTAATAAAACCCATTTTAGGCATGCTTGCCTTTAAGCCAAAAACTGAGAAAACCAAGAGCACACAAAAAATCTTTAATTGGCACATACATACCTTCAAACCTCAATAACACCTAGAAAACACCACAAAGAAATGCATAGAACTTCATAAGCACCAAAAAATTCTTGACATTTGCATCAATTTCATTAAGCCACCTGAAATCACCTATTCTGACTCTATATTACAACTCCTTTACAAACCTCTGAAATAGGCTCATGAACTTGTTTCTCCCCCTTAACCAAAGACCTTTTTTGATTGGTATTATCATATTGAGTACACAAACATGCTTCTTAAATGAAAGGAGTCTCTTAATAATCATATATAGAGACACCCTCTATACCTTAATGCTCTAAAATAAAAATAACTCCTCATATTTCTTCTCTTCCTTGGTCATCTGATACTTATATTTCTTCTTCTTCTTTAGCTTAGGAGAAATAACTTCCTCAACCACTACAACATTCTCTTTTTAGTTTAGAATTGGATTGATAATACACAGAGACAAAAAACATTCATGACATACCTTTTCATCTATAAAATATTCCTTGCAGTTTGGAACCTCTTCATTAGGCATAAACAACTGATGTTCTTTGCATAACACATGCTCATCAACATCAAGATGTTCACTTAGATCCATACATAACTCATGACTAGCTTCAACCAGCACCTTGGTCTTCTCTTTTATCTTGATCTCTTCATTCTTAATATGAGCAAACAAAAAGACCTCTTGGTACTCTTTAACTTCTGAAGCATTCTCCACCATAACAAACAAATTACTTGGACCTACAATCTTATCATGACTCACACTTGTCACCTTTGGCTTCCATGTGTTATATTACTTCCTTTCTTGAACTCTAGGATCCTGATTAAGTATATTCTATCGTGTAGGCCTTTGATTGTAGAACTTAACAATGTGACCTCTATATTCACAATTGTAGCACACCATACCTTTTACAAGAAACATATCTTATCTTACCCTTTTTAGACAGAAAATTTGCAATGTGTTCTTTGTCATGACAAACAAAATAACCTCCGTTTTTTAAAGAGTACTCACATTGTCTTGGTTTGAAAAATTTCCCACATCAAGATAGTTAAAGCATTTGATTATGTTCATACATTTTGACTGGTGACCCTCATCATAGTCCCATAAAAAATCATTTCTAATAGGTCTCTTGCACTCTCTATCCCTATGACCAAATTGATTATATATATATATATATAAAATTAACGATTGAATCTTACATACCTCATGAAATTTGGCTGTCTAATCTGATTTGTCTTCATTCTACCAGCACCTTTAATCCTTTTCTAATGATTTGTCTTCAAAGTACGATTGTCCTAGTTCACATTAGTCTTCATCTTTTCTTGATTCTTTTATTTTTCTTTATATCCAAGACTAGTTTTATCACTATCATGCTTCTGACCACTTAGAATGTTGTCTAGATCACACGAGCTCTTTTAAAATATCACAAATGTTTTCACCTTACTAGTTGTCTTCTCTAA
This sequence comes from Torreya grandis, assembly GCA_037957365.1. Lineage (NCBI taxonomy): Eukaryota > Viridiplantae > Streptophyta > Pinopsida > Cupressales > Taxaceae > Torreya > Torreya grandis. The sequence continues at coordinate 382,307 of JARHVA010004744.1, forward strand.
CTCATAATTAAAAGACTCATTTTTAGAAACATACCTTGAACATTCTTCTGCTTTGGCTCTTAGACTTCCAGACATAGATTCTAGCTTAGAATTAAGAAACATGATAACACCTTTATGCTCCCTAAAGTCTTCAGCTAATCTTGCCTCAAATATATTGAAATTCTCCTCATAGTCCTTGAGCTTAGATTTCATATTCTTATTTATCTTCTTCTCAATCTTCAGTTATTCAAGTGCATTTATCAAAATAGTCTCATAGTCCACCTCATCTTCATCATTATTTTAATCGCTCCAAGTAGACACTTTCTAATGTGAGAAAATTCCTTCCACAACCATGAGTAGAGCTTCATCTTCAGTAAGACCATCATCTTCATGATCATATTTTGAGTCACTATCTTTACTCTCATCTGATGAGCTATAATATTCTTTGGTGTAGAGACTCTTCTTGGCTTTGAAGAACTTATTTTTGTTGTTAAACATTATGAATCCTTTCTTCATGTATGTCTTCTTGTCTTCATCTTGGCCTTCACCATGCTCTTCATCATCATTTTCATCATGCTTATGAGGTAACTTCTGATCAAAATGTCCTATCTCTCCATAGTTGAAACATTTGAAGGGGAGTTTACCCTTATACTTCCTTGAGCCAATATTCAATTTCCTAATAATACAAAGAATTAGTTCACCATCATCAATATCAGATATGTCATCTTCTTTGGATTTATTACCTTAGAAATTATTCTTAGGATTCAACTCTATCATGAATATAACTTCCTTCTTTGGTGGTATATCATCATTTATTCTCATCTCATATGCGGAAGGGTGTCATGAAATTGATCCATCTTCAAATAAGTAAGATCATGAATCTCTTCTATAACAAATACTTTTGGATCAAACATAAGAGATAGAGACCTTAATACCATTTGGACTACAGTTGCCTCTTTAGTAATCTCTCCAAGATATTTGATGATGTTCATAGTCTCATCAACTCTCTGTAGAAAGGATGTCACATAATCTTCTTCCTTCATTTTGAGAATTTCAAATTTCCTTCTATGAGTCTACAACTTAGTAAGATTGACCTTTGAATCTCCTTAAAAAATGATCTTCATTTTGTCCCATATATATTTAGCAGATGTATAATGGATTAACTTGGTGTATTCTATCTATGAAAGGCCACAAGTGATAACATTCATCACCTTGAAATTATTATCAAACAAATTATTATCTACAACACTAGATGGAGGAGTAATATGATCAACATAACCATCCATGACATATTTTAATACATCAAACCCTAGGGACATGATATATGTCCTCATCCTTATACTCCAAAAAATATAATTACATCCATTGAACATCAGTGCTTACTTAGTAGAGAAACCTCCTTGATGACTACCCATATTTTACCTTGGATCACCTTCAAGTTGTCAAGCCTTTACCAAAGAACTTGATTTGATACCTATTATTAGAGGTACAATCACTGAGAGGGGGAGGGGTGAATCAGTGAGTCTAAATAATCCAACTTTAATTTTGATCTTTAACAAACACTTAATCAATTACCACAAGCATTCATTAAGCATACACAACATTCATAATAATGAGTAAGAGAGACAATGCAAGATCAATCATATAACACATGACATATGTGAGAATCCCTCTTGGGGAGTAAAACCCACTAAAACCTATAATTGAAATACTATCCTATAATAAAAATATCCATTTTAGACCATCTATAAATGATCAAGGAACTAAAATCCCTATTTAGGGAGACTATAATCCCATAAGGTACTGCCACACCTATCTAGTTGAGATGCAATAACAACCAGACCTTTTAGCAAGTTATGCCTTACAAGGAGGATAAAAACACCTTAGATGATGAGATTCCATAACAACACCTATGAACACATCCACCTCTTAATTTATGATAACAACACCTGATGATGGACCTCTGCTTATCACACTTCACCTTCACTCAAACTCAAACAATTAACACACTATTTTGCCAACATAATTATGACCAACATGTCATAAAAACAATCCTCAATCTATTCTACTCTTAAACTCATATTCAAGGCACTCTACCCCTCCTTCACTCCATAAAACACACACAAAATCCTCTCTCTAATTTCACCTTTACCTCTCATACAAAGTCTCTCAAATAGCCTCTTGAGCAACTTGCTCATCCTGCCTCCTCTAGGCTCATTAGGTCCAATGACTTATATTTCCTCCTGCACCAACTTAATTATAAAATCATGTCTGATCCTCTTCATTTTCATATATACCTCACTAAATCTTAACTTCTCTTTCAAAGGTTCTTACCTTCATTTGACTCCATATTCACTCACCCTCATTTCAGTCTTACTAGTCTAGAAACCAACACATTTTGTTTCATTATTTATAGAGAAATCATGATCATCACCATCTTGGTCAACCATTAGGCATGTCTTAACCCTTAATACATATATAATATGAATACATAGCTCAAAATTATCTTCATAGGTTGGCCCTAACATCTATGGGTCACCCTTAAGCAACTACACCTCTTAATAAGGCCCTTGTAACTCTTATAGATCTCATGGAGACCTATTCACCCATTTAACTCACCTTCAAGAAAAACAATAACACTATACCACTTTTAAATACATGGGTCCACACCTTATGTCTCCTAGGACAATCTTGAATGATCACATTTACCTTATCTCGCCTCTACATATGCTCAAACAACTCAAACATAGACTTTATACATAGGAACACACCCTTACCAAATATATAGTCAACTTCTTAAGTAATGTTCATACTCAAGATAGATTTATCATTTCTCTAAAATACTCATAGATCATCCTCATGGAGTCTACAACATGCTTCAATAGCTAATTCATCATGAGACATGGAAACAACATCAACACAAGCTTGAATATCCTTCTCCGGTCACTTGAAGAATAAACATGAACACATAGTCAGCTTCTAGGCTCAATATCTTTAATTTTACTCACTTCTAAATCTTCAAATTAGGTTCATTATATATGCCATAGAGTCCTCTTCATCTTTACTTTTTAATACAATAGCAAATTTGACTTTTATCAAAAGATGTGGATAAAATATAGAGATTTGGTTTTTCCCTATGCTAAATTCAAATATTTGAATGACAATGGTCATAGTTAAGTTTCAAATACAATGCTCAAATCTTATGTCCTCTCAGCTCAGATTAGATACACACTATCAATCTTGTTTGATCTTTAACACATAGTCCACCAATACCAAGTGTTAAACCTTGGTCACTTTAACTTCATCTTATGTAATCTTGAAATATTGACTCAACACACTTCATCAATCTCTATTTATCAACCAGGTCTATAATGATCAACACTCACCATTTAATCAATCTATATGAACACCTACTTGCCATTGGATCATTATCTTATACCTTTGCTCAATCATTAAACATCACGCACCTATCCTCATCTCACTACTTCTTAATTTCTTGGAGTAATGTGCACTATTTATCTTAATCAAGATTTAACACTTTCAAAAATGACTAAGTATGGGGGCCCTTTAAATATGCCTGAGTATCCATTTTTTTATCCTTAATAACTTCTATTGTGTTTTGACATAGGATCTCAAATTTGGACTAGATGATTGCCTCACATAGGAGAATCCAAACATGTGACACATTACTCCTATAACCCTTGCACATTTGAGATATAACACCATTAAAATGACTTCTAAAAAACTTCTATCACAAATCTAACTATGTCAAAACCTACCTGAGAGGCCAAATTTGGGCATGCATAATTTTTGATGTACTTCAACACATGATCTCAAATTTAGCACAAATCATCTATGATCAAAATTGAACAAACACATATGATCAATTTATTTTGACACATTCACACATTTAATATATAACATCATCAAAAATTCTCACTCAACTCTTTCTTACCTTATGTAAATTTGGCTAAGTATGGAAAAACATAGTCAAATTGCTTGGGAGCCCAACTTTGAATATGCATATATTTTGATGTGCTATATCACATGATCTAAAATTAAGTAAAAATAAATTATGTCCAAAAATAAATAAACCCATATGATCACCTTCTCTTGAAACATCCACACATGTGAGATATTCCATCATCAAACTTCTTACTCAACTCTTTCTGGCCGCATTACAAATTTGGCTAAGTATGGGAAAATAATGAATTCTAATTGAGAAGCCAAATTTTCACCCTCATATATTTAACCATGATTTAATGAATGACTTGAGATATTTCATATAAAAAATAGAGACTAATGTGATCATAACCATATGACCAAATCCCCTTGACTCATTCACATGTGGTAATGGTGACATCATCAAATTGCCTACTTATATTTTTTGCCATTGGACCCAAAGTGTTTAGATGAAAATAATGTTGAACTGGGTGAATTCCACTCATACACACAATCACTCAAATCATTCTTGACTTTTGATAGGACCCATTTCACATGCTCAAATCATCATACTCATCCTTGAACATATCTAGCCATGTCAACACTAAAGATTAACCAAGCCACCTTCAAGCATACAAGAACAAGCACCTTACACACATTGTCATTGTCACTTAGGCTATTAAAGTACTTCATCCACTCACCATATCATCTCCATGACACTACCATGACATCATCATGATAACTCTCCAATAGTACAATTTTGAGACACTCCTTAATGTATTTACATATAGCTTCAAGGAGGAATTCAAGGGGATAATATATAAGACTAATAATGAGAACTTATAAATGATCAATTTTTTTATAGATAGAGTGATAAAGGCTAAATCTATTGGAGTGAAATTTAATATCTCTGAGGAGAAGAACATAATTTTGATGGCTGAATCCATGAAAATATTCAATCTTACCCTCCTCAATTTTGATATTATTAATGAGTTTGAGATATCACACGTAGACTTTAAAAAACTCATAGCCATAGAGGGAATGTTTGAATCAGCATCAAGCATGTAGATAGATAAAATTAATACCATGTCATCATAGGGTCCCCAATTTTCTAGATTTACATTCACACATACTCCAATAGGGCCAATTTTGATTCCCAAAATGGCTACAACATTTATTTCTATTTCTATAGATGTAACTCAACCATTTTTCTCTATTAGCAATGTCATATTATCACAACTCTAAATATGAATATGTAATTTCATGTTTTAGTTAAGTTATAACTAATAGTTACTAATTTATTTGGCATAAATATTATATTTTAGTTGAGTAATTCTATTCTAGGTAAATAATTTTATGTATGCATGTTCTGCATGATTTTGACATAGTTCTATTTTTGGAGATGTAATTTTAGACTTCACATGGAGGATGAGGCAACCCCTCCTAAAGCCTATATATATTTGTATCGTCCCTATCCCAAAAGGAAGAGAATTTTTCCTATTAATATTAATATTAATATTAAATTTTATGGATTGTTCTACAATTGGTCTTGATGTGCAAATTTGATTATTTTCCAAACTTATGAAAATTTTAAGATGTTATATCATTCTAGTATATTTGTCTCTTAGTTTTTCATGAGTATTCTCTTACATATAATTATTAATATTGTTCTATTACTAATTTGAATGTCTTTTATGTATTAATCATAATCTAACTTTGTAGATGTGTAATTGTCATCTCACATCAGTAACAACCTTTGATTATATATGCTAAAGTTCATTATATTCCAATTTCCTTAGACTCTTAACTTTATTTTATTATTGGTGTGATTACATTAGCTTGAAATAAACATTGGTTCCTAATTGCTTATCCAACTCCTACTTCAAGATCTAACTTATAAAGGTTTCATATTGTTTGGTCTACAAGCCTTCTTTTCTACCCTCCTTTCCCTCTTTTTGAGTTTAATTTGGTTAGACCCACCTTAGGTTAGATCCATCATATATCCACCCATTTCATTTATATTTAGATTCACATCCATAACTAAACCATCAATGGAAAATAACTACTCTTCTCATTACTATTCCACAAACAAGTTTTTTATAAAACCCTATACACTATAACTCATGCCTTGGAGTGAATTTATATCATTAATCCTAATGTGTTAGAGGCTACCTTGTAAGGTTCCATGATGTACATAAAACCCACATCAACAAAACTTTACCTAGTGGTATATATATATATATATATATATATATATATATAATCAGAAATACATTAGATCTATAAATAAATCCTATCTCGAAGAAGATAGATCTTACTTACACTTCTGATTGAGGATACAGTAGATAATCAGGAACATGACCAATATGTGGATCTGTTAAACCCAATTAAGGGATCTCTTAACATAATAATAAAACTATGGAGGGTTCCAAAGCCTCCAATCAAGCAAAATTACACAATAACCCTTACTAAGTCCTACGTTTTCATATTCATCTATACTAATAACAAGTAAAACATAGTCTAATATAGTGCTCACCAAAGCTTGTGGCATAATATAGGGGTTAGTAAACATGCATAAGAGAATCCTAATTAAGCTATCATGTATAGGTAAAACCCTAATGCATGGATAAGAAGAGTAATATTATTCAAAAGATGATACTTAAGCTACTTCTATTTACGAAAGAGAGGAGCAAAGTTAGAGAAAACTTACCTAAAAGATGAACTCATCGAGACTCAATATCTCCCTTGGCCAAAAGGGTTTAAAAATAGGTTTTTATGATTTATAAGGATCATTAAGAAAGGACAAAGCATCCAAGACTTATACACAAGACTAGTTTTCCCAAGTATAAACCCTAAGCTAAGACTCCTTACGTATAATGGTGGAAGATCATATTGTAAATAAGCACAAATGAATAATAACTCTTGATGTCTATCTAAGAATGTTAAAATGATCTTGTATATATAGATAGATTTAACCCTAAGCCCTTCTAAATGTTTTAGCTGATAGGGTCAACCTAATAGACCTAGTACTATTATTGATAAAAACTCACTAGGTCAATGGCTAGGTCAACCAAGAATTGACCTAGACCCTAAATGAGTTTCACTAATAAGAGTACAAGGTTGACCTAGTCATGTAAACAATTAAAAGGGGTTTTAATTTAGGAAAAGGGGTACAAAAGATGGTAAATGACTAGAGGAGTGTGAAAAAAAGGATTAATAGCTTAGTGGGATGTTTTTAAGATTTGGTTGGATTGGTAATAACTGTAAATAAGAGAAAACAATCTTGTGAATCACCAATGGTCTTCCTACCACTTCTTAGTGCACCCCTTAGGGAGTGCACTTAGATAGATTAAGATTAGATGGGTTCTTACAAGATATAAAGCATTATTATTTGATAAAGTTTGAAAATATTATGTGTATACATATGCCCCACTTGAATCTCATCATGTGTCACTTAGGTGCAATAGGGGATGGTGCTTCGAGAAAATAGCATAGTAACACACACCACTGAGGCTAAAAAAAGTTTCAATATTATAAAGCAAAAATAACTAAAAGTAAATGAGTAAAACAAAAATAAATAGAAAGTCAATGTGATGCATACCTTGAATTACCTTTATCATTAGATGGTTATCTACTGTGTTTTTAGTTTTTACTGTGGAGGGCACAAAGATTACTTTTGACAAACCCAAGAATACAAAACTATAGAGCAAAATAAAAAAATATATAAGAAAGCCAAGATAGTTGGTGTTATATTAACAAGACATATTTGGAAAGTTGGCAAGCTAAGGTGACAAGTGCTAAAAGATCAAGTCAAAATTTAGAATAAATCAAGTAATCAAAAATCCCAGGCTACTAAATACCAAGAAACTCAAACAAGTAAACCCTAAGTAAGAAAGGCAAAATCACTAAGTCAAACCAAGGATACATGTCAAAAAGATGTTAATCAAATATCCATGTAAAAGTTGTAATAATCCTTAAATAAATATGGGAAAGCAAAAGAAGGTAAAATAACATTGATGAATAAGAAGTAACAATCCTTACTCAATCATCAATGGAAAAAGGTCCACAAAAGGGAAAAGAACATTGGTGAGTGAGAAGTAAGAAGCCAACCTCACTCAATAATGAAAAAATTACATGAAGGTAAATATGGCCTTAGGTGTCCCAAAAAAGGGTAGTACAATAATGATAAGTGGTAAAATAAAGCAAAGTATGTCTAGAAATGTAAAGCCATGGTGCAAAGAAAGTAATCCTAGTCACTCAAATATGTTGTTTTGCTATAAGGATAAATAAAAATAAAACAAAGTAGTTCTAGCACATTTTTAAGATGTGAAGAATAAAGAAGTAGAGAGTAGGGAAAATAGATTTAGAATCACACATGCCTATCAAGGGGGGAAATGAAATGGGTGGATGGGAGAATGAAAGATAAACCAAGGTAGGGGAATTCTTTATAGAAGTCAAGATACTTAAATTAAATTTGTCACAACAAGAGGAATTTCATGTTTAATTAATCTGAAGAAATTTTCTTAGCCACACAAGTCTTAGGTCAAAAAATTAAGTTTTTAGATCATTCCATGAAGGCTATATGCATGAAAATTAAAAAGGACCGACCTTCCCACAATATGTTCTCCATTCCTCAAGAAACTTATAGAGTTTTTGGTCTATTATGAACATTGGGTTCTTGTGTGAGAAAGTAGGTAAAACCATAGAGTTTATTAAATGATCCTATTCTAATCTACTATCCTACCACACCCCAATGGACCTTGGCTCTATTATGAGGACAAATATGGAGTTTGAGCTTTGATTGGAGATAGGATACGCGCTTGTAATCATGTATTTTGATGTAATGTTAACTTTTGAGATTTGTATATTGCCTTTTGTATATCATTGTATTTTGTTTCAAATGATTTGTATTTTTACTTTCTTAATGGATTTTTTTTATTCCTCCTCCATACAGATTTGGAAAACCAAACATGGGAGCTAAAGATGACTTTCATTTGAATACCTGGGACTTGGTTGTTAAGAGAGAGAAGTTAGAGAGCATAATGTCTAAGAGTCTCATAAATCTAGGTGAAATAAAAGTGATATCTTGAATTTGACCTTGTTTTATCCAATATGTATTGAAAGGAAATGAAATAAAGAAGAATGAAACATGAAATAATTTGAATTACTTCAAATTGCAAAAAATGTGATAAAGGGTGAAAAAGGGATATAATGACTAAAAAGTGTTATTATTTATCATAAGAATGAGGCAAATGGAGGAAAACATGATAAAATAGTTTTTTAGGTAAATTCCATCTAAAAAAAATCAAAATTTAAAGGTTGAGAACAAATATCAAGAACTCGTAACCATTGTAAAACATAGTCTAGAAAAAGGAATGACAAGATTGTGATTATATGAGAAATTCTAGGTCCTATCAATGGTCTTACACTAAAAATCATAAAATAAAAACCCATGATGGTTCCAAAAAGTATTTAAATAATAAATGTCATAAGAAAAGAGATGGTAGTGAGAAAGGCCAGTTCCTATCCATGGTCTTACACTGTAACTCATAAAATAGAAACCCAAGAGGTGCCAAAAAGCGTGTAAAAAGTATGAAAACAACGAGGTTTAAAGTATATCATGAGGAAGACTAGTTCATATCGATGGTTTTATAATGCAATTTATGAAAAAAAGAGAAACCAAAAGACCAAAAAGAAAGGCTAAGGTTTGTGAAAGGAGAGAACTATTACATAGGGTGAGACCTGTGTAAGTATCCTTCAAAACATTTTAGATAGATAACACATAAAAATCATGAAAATAAGGGAAGGATTTAGGAAAAATAATTCTTGAGTAATTGTGCATTGGTGGGCTCTTTAAAACATGACCTTTATTGGTTTGAAGGTGATAGGTGCTTATAATAAGAATATTTTTGACTAAATAAGGACCCCACCATTTTTGGGCATATTTACCTTCTTTATCATGAGTTTAGTCTAATTTAAGGATAATATCACCAAAATTAAACATACAAAATTTGACTCATTTGTTATGTTATTTGGCAATATAGGCCTTGTATTAGTGATTGTGTTGTATAATAAAAAGATGGTATTCATCAAAGATATCAAGGGCATGAAGGTGAGATTCACGTAATTATTCATCAGGTATGATACCTTGAAGAGATATAAAAAGAGAGAGGAGTTCAAATTTTAATGGAAGGAATGACTCAAAACTATAGACTAGAGAAAATGGTGTTGCCCTAGTGGCAGTATGTATGCTAGTTTGATAAGCCCAAAGAGTAGGATAGAGATGAAGGTGTCAATCTATGTGGGTTTCACGAATTGTATTGTGGATATTTTTATTAATAATTTTGTTTATTGAATCAAGTTGGATATTACATTATGGATGATAGATTTTAGATAATTTTTTATTGATTTTAAATTTAACATAGAGTTGTTTGACATCTTTATTTTTGAAATTACCACCATTATTTGAAATGATAGTATGAGGGACACAAAAGTGGAAAATGATTTTATTATGGATGAATTTGGAGATGGTATTATTTTTGAAATTAATGAGATTCATATCCTCAATCCACTTGGTAAAATATTCAATGGTTTTGATTATAAAGGCATTCCCATCTTGAGATCAAGGTAGTTTACCTATGAGATTCAATCCCCATATGGCGAATGGCTAGGGAGATTCGATAGTTTAAATCTTGAGTAGAGGTGAATGAATTAAATAATCATGAATTTATCAAGGATTAATTTTTTTATCAAATTCAATGGCATCCTTTTTAAGAGTGGGCCAAAATTATCCCATACATAGGCATTTACTAGCTATAGTATGTTCACTACAGTGGCCATCGCAAATGCCCCCATGTACTTGTTAAATAAGATGAGGAAATTCATCTTGCATAACAAAAAAGAGTAAGGTACCTTCAAAATTATGATAATAAAGGATGTTATATCAAAATACATACATAAAATATTTTTTGTGAATGTGAGTCTTTTCACAGGAAGCTAAGTTGGGAGTATAAATTTGATGTTTCAAAAATTGAATGATGTTTTTGTACCATGAGTGTTGTCAAATGATGATAGCCTTGATGTGGAAAATAAGAGAATCATGTGGTTGAATAGAGGATGGAGATTTTATTATTTAGATAAGAAAAGTGGGATTAGTGATAACTTGGTGCAGATGAAAGACAAAGGTAAGAAAAGTAAGAGAACCTAAAATATAATTTTGATCTCGAGGGATAGGATCGATGGTGAAAAAAATGAAATATTTGGTGAGAGTGGTTTTAATTTTATGATAATAAATGATATTCACACTTTTTCATTAGTAATTACCATTGAATTAGTGACAAATGAGCTGAGAATCACCTAAATCATGTAGGTATTGGATATCTAAATCAAGAGCAACTCTCATGCCTAATATTAAAGCTTCATACTCTGCCATGTTGTTAGTGATGTCAAATGTTAAGTGAAAAGATAAAGGGATGATTTTTCTAAGAGGAATGGTAAGCATACAACCTACCCTAGGTCCTTGAAGACATTTATCACCATCAAAGTGAAGGGTCTAAGTATCTTCATGTAAGTTAACATTAATTTTAGAAAGTTTTTTAATAACTAATTTTGGTTGAATAGTATCAGGGAGGATAGTAAATTCATCAAGATTACTTGCTTCAAGATCAGTAGTGAAGTTGTGAAAGTAATATTTAATAGATATAGCTTGGTTAAGACCTTAAATATAGAGCATATTATAATCAAGAAGACTATCTTGAAGGTGATTGGTAGTAGGTGCAGGAGCTGCAGTAAGTTGATAAGCTATGATTTTTCCTTTTATAGCTTTTTGAGTAATTATTCAGAGGTAAAATTCCATGAGAATAACCATCCACTTTCCAATTCTATCTCCTATAAGAAAGGATTTAGAGAAGTGGTGAAGGGGATTAGAATGAGTGATGACATAAGTGGTTTAATAAATCATGTAATGTCAAAGCTTTTTAGCTATCAAATATATGGTGAGGCAATCACATTCAAATTTTGTGTAACATTTCTCATAATCAATTAGGCATTGACTAATGTAGTAGATGGCATACTCTCTTCCCATATCATCTTGTTGGGTAAGAATTACCCCAATTGATATAGGTGTGGAAGAAGTATATAAGATTAAAGGTCAATAATTAAAAGGGGATGAAGTGTAAATGGGTAAATCAATGATTATTTCATGTTATCAAATGCTTTTTGAAAAGGATTTGTCTATTCTAAATCATTACCTTTGTTAAGAAGAGAAGTGATGGAGTGGATGTGGTAAGCCATTTCGAGGATGAATCATCTAATTGCCCCAAGTTTACCAAGATAAGTGTGAATGTTTGGAATGGAATGAGAGATGGGAATGTTTATGATAACACTAATATTAACAAGGTCAATGCCAATGTCATGGAGAGAGACTAATAATCCTAATATTTTACCACATGTAACACCAATGACACATTTGTAAGGATTTAGTCTAACTTTATATTTGATAAGATGGTTGAAGAATATGGAAAGATCAAAAAGATGAGTCTTTCATCTTTTAGATTTAGTAATGAGATAATCCACATAGGTATATACAATTTTATGGATAAGATCATGAAAGATATGAGTCATTACTCATTGATAAGTGGCTCTACATTTTTTAGGCTAAAGGGCATTTTAACATAGTAATAGGTGCCCCATTCCATGGTGAAAGTTGTCTTATGTTGGTCCTCAGGAGCAATGTGAATTTGATTATAACCAGAGAAGCCATCCATAAGAGATAATACTTCATAACTAACTATGGAATTGATAATGGCATCTATTGAAGGTAGAGGGAAATTATCCTTAGGAAAAATGAGATTATGATTATGGAAATCAATGTAGATGTGAATGACCATAGTGACTTTTTTGAATAGAAACTATGTTATAAGCCCATTCAAAACTAATCAACTAGTTTGATAAACTTAGCATCAAGAAGATTGATAATTTCTTTGTGACATAAGGTGGAAACTTCAAGTGGAAAATTTTGTATTTTTTAATGCATAGGTTTGGCATCTAGATAAGTTATGATATAATGAACCACAATGCTAGGATCAATAACAGGGATGCCCTCATAGTATCAAGTGAAGATATCATGATATTTATTAAAAAATAGGATAAATTAATCATATCCAATAGGTGAGAGTTCATGAAAGATGGTAATTGGTCGAGGACATAATGGAGTACCATATTCAATACAAATAGTTTCTTCAATAAACATAACATTTCCATTTTCGAAGTGGTATGGTGCATTTGATAAAGAAGAAATTAGATTAGCTTTAGGTTCAATGCTATCAATTAAGTTGTTGAAACAAGGGGATTTGCTTTTGAAATTCCCAAGTTTATGATGTTGTTGAGGAAGTTGAGGTTCTCAGGCATGAAGTATTTAAAGAATAGCTTCATCATTAGGCAAAATGGGAAGAGTACCATAATACTCAACATATAATTTAAGGTAGATAATGTGATTATCATGGTGATCATACTCAAAATATATTTAACAAAAATTTGTGGCCTTGGAATATAATTTAATCTTGGGAGTAGGAGAAGTATATGGATTAGATGGGATTGGTGCATCATTAGTTTCTTTGATGGGGAAAGAATCAACTATAGAGATGGGAGTTGTAGGTGGTAGAGAAGATGAAGGAATTTATAGAGGTTTAGAAGGTATGATTTGTTCTACCACCCAAGGAGTACCAAGAAGTGGAAAATTGATAGGAGGCACATGACCTTCTAGATCTAATTCATGATCCATGGAAATGGTATGGACATCCTAGTTAAAATAATGTATTTGAATGAAGGTTTTCTAATAATGTTTAACATCCAAGTTTTGATATTGAGCTTGGGCCATGATGTAATTATCATCATAGGTTGGATAAATGGTACATGATTGAGATTTAAGGGGAGTTTCAAAAGGTGAAATCCCAATATTATTTAATTTACATGGAGACATGATGAAAATATCTTGAAATAATTTGGCCACTCCATAGTCATTGCATGCAAAGTAATCTTCTAGTAGAGAAGGCTCCTAAGCATTGCATGGATGGGGGAAATCATTGATCTCATCAATGAGAGGAATAATACAATCATGAGGTAGTAAATAAGGAGGAAACCACTTTGATATATAGGGAGGTAGCTTGGTAGTGTTGTAAGTATGTTTCAAGTCTAGGTTTATCATCATCCAAATTAGTAAGAGTGGCTTATAAGTTGAGATTGGTGTTGATAAACAAGGTAAGGGAGCACTATTGATTATAGTAATGGTAGGAATAGGATATTGATATTTTGGATTAGGAAGTTAAATACTCCAAGGGTTGGGATCAACCTCATGCTTATACCATTTTCTATTATGTAAGAATTTAATGCATTCACTACCAGAAGAAGTGATGGCCCTCATTCTATGAGTCTAAGGGAGACCAAGGAGTATGTTATAAGATAAGGGAAAATTAAGGACCATAAGTTTAGTTTGAATGGTCTTAGGTCTGATGGTTAGGGGAAGCCAAATACAACCATGTGACTTTTGATTAGTTTTATCAAATCCACAACAAGTAAGATAGGTTTGCTTGAGATGATCCTTATTATAACCAAGTTGTTGGAGAAGCCACAAGGATGTCACATTAATATCAGACCCTTCATCAACTGAAACTTTATGGATAAGGGTGGTATTAATTGCTATTTTAATGAATAGTGGAGGATCATCAGCATAAAAAATGATTTCATCATTAATCATGTCTTATTCAAGAATTTAATAGATGGTTTGAAATAAGGACATAGAGTTTCAATGGTATGTACATTGATTAGTTGAAGTTTAATAGAGGGTCGTTCTTCCCCTATATGAGAGGTATCTTTGATTTCTTGTAATTATTACATAAATAACTTGTGATGATAAGGGGAAGTATTAACTAACTCCATAAGTGAAATCTTGTAATTCATGGAGTTGAGTTCATTGAGAAAGTTCCAATGAGATTTAAAAGAAGAACTAATGTGAGTTTTATAAGGTATGGTAGAATTGAAGGAATTAAATTTATTATGGGTTTGGAAGGAGATGATGGTTCTTCATGGGCTTTTGAAGATAGAGTACTAGTTGTAGTATCTTTGAGAAGTTATTCTTATAAAGATGGTTTCTTAGGTTTTGTGACAAGATCTTTTTAAGTTGGCTTGTAATGATAGTTGACCTTAGTGGTGTTAATATATTGATAATTGTTTTAATATTGGTCATAGTCAGCATCAATAACACAAACATCATTGTTATTTTGTTGATTATTAGATGTGGAAAAAGATTTTTGCTGATTAGAAGAAAAATCTTTGGAAACTTGTCATTTTTATAAGCATTTTATACTCTTGACGACGAAGGTGGATCATGGATTTGTGATTGAAGGAGTCAACAAGAATATAAGAGATAATAAATTTAGTAATCCCTCTATAAGATTCATGAGAATAACCAATGTCAGTGTGGAACCAACAAAATTTATTAGGTTCATACCACTTATGAGGATTATTAGGATAAGTAAAAGGTTTAGAGGGTAGTAAAAATTGTTTCATTTTTTTCACAATTAGTGGTGCATGAAAAGATGAGGTAATTTTAGCTTTGAAAACTCCTAGTTTGGTTTGTGGAATATTATTGATGATAGCATTAGTAGAAGTTTGAAAATATCCTTTAAGAAATTTAGGATTCGGTTCAAATCGCCTCATGATAAAGTCTTGATGTTTAGCTTGGTCAAGAGCTTCATTAAGTGTTTAGGGAACAAAAGTTTGAACCTTATATTGAAGAAAAGGAGTTAAATCAGTGATGAAGAGTTTAAAAAAATTATCATCAGTCATGTTATGGTTAAATTTATGAGCCAAATAATTCCATATTTTAATAAAATCATGAGCTAATTTGGTAGCAGATTGCTTAGCATTGATGAAATGACTAAGGCAATTTTTGGGAAGGTCATTATGTTGAAACTCTTTAAGTAAAGGATTGACCAAATCCTCAAGTGTCAAAATGGAGTGTTAGGGAAGTTGGTTTTACCATTCTAATACATTGCTAATGAAGGTTTTAACTAGAAATTTTGTTGTTGTGAAAGTATTAGTTTGGATCCACTCTTTGTAAAGATTGTCAAAGGCTTTAGTCTTATCATATTTGATAGTTGGATATATGTTACCAATAACAATATACATAATGAAGGGAGATAAAGGATCATTTTGGATGTTTTGAAGTATTTTTTAATTCATAAAAAGTTGAGGAATAACATTTCTTGAGGCATCTCTTAGAGGTGGAGGAATGTAATTTAGGTTGGGTTTAGGATTGATAGCCGATGGTTGATTTCCATATTGATCAAATGATGTTGGAGTTGTATCATTTTAGATGTGTTAGAAGTTTTCATTATGTTCATTTTTTGTATGACTTATGCAAAAAGTTGAGTCATATCAATTGGTAGGTCGGTGTTTGTAGGATAACTCCTTAAATTGGTATTAGGGGGAGGGCTATTAGAAGATTTATTATTAGTGGAATTATTGGATATACTTATGTCAATTTCTCAAAAATTATATTAAAGATTTTAAATATGAGAATTGTCTTGATAGGTACAAAATGGATCATATCCACCTATTTCATCTTGGGGTGTGATTTGAACCATATTACAAGCCACATATGGAGGGGAAGATGTGCTCCAAGAGTGAGGGCTCTCTTAGGAGGAAAAGAGAGGGAGAAATGAACATCCCATATAGTATCTAAATGGTTTTAGGTTGTTCAAAAAGATTCTAATATAGGACTTCATGATGATCTGAGAAAACTGAATAAAATGTTAAGGAAGGATAAACATGAAACTAAGTCAGATAGATAGGATAATAGTAAAAATATAGAGTCAATTGGGTCAAGCTATTACTAGAAAATAGGAAAAATAGAGTATGATAAGAGTATAGAAATAATCTAACTGGTAAAAAATATATAGGGTTTACTGGATCAACCTAGTATTGTAGGCAAGAAGAAAAATAGTTTGTAAGAGACTGTGTTGAATAGATTGATAGTGTACTAAAAATAAGGGGAAATATTGCAATATAATTTTAAATCAAGAAATGAGAGGTAACAAATAATAAATTGGGTCAATGAGAGTGATCCAATTAAGGCACACAACATAAAACTTTGCACTAACATTGGCTAATATAATTGTTTGCAATACAACATTCAATGATCAAAGAGCAAGTAGGAAACTATAAATTAAATGATAATTAAGTGGTTATCTTGAATTTTTTAAGATTATAAATTGTTATTTTAAGTGTGATAGGGAAGTTGGTTAAAATTAGGGAACTAAAAATCAATCTATGGATGGTTTCAGGATGTTTAGGTTAAAAATGATCTATGTTGGTGATGGCAGTGGCTTGGTATTGGGGCCTACCTCCTCACTTCACAATCCCATAATGATAAGGGTGTTGTGTGATTTTACATTATATAACATTAACCATGTGTTTATACTTGGCTAAAAAACTAATTTAGCTTCCCCCTTGGTGATGAAATCCAAGTAAGTAGGCCTTAGATAGACAAATGTTTAAACACATTATAAAATTATGTGATTTGGTAGTGTATGCATGAAAGATAAAAATAGTGAAACTAAAATATATATTAAAAAACTACCTAATTATACTATGTGATGTAATCTAAGCATAAAATCAACTAAAAGTGAAAGTGTGAAGTAATTACTAGCATATAGTTATTGGTTTCCAATTTGAAATATAGTACAGCGTCAGTTCAATTGTATGCAAACATTATAAAACATAGTCAATAGTGTTTCTACTTTACTATAGAATAAAGGGTATTCAATAACTATGTCGATAGGGTTGACCTAGTCTTTCAGACAAAAGACAAAATATAGAACCAAGTCAACCTAGTTTATTGCAAGATAACAGTTTTAAAGACTACAAACTATGTAAAATGGAACTATAAGGAAAAACTAAAATTTAAGAGAAAGAGATAAAGGAACCTTGATGGGTTGGAAGATGATAAATAATTTGAAATTATTATTGAAGTGCCTTTAATGCTACTTATAAAATTTTCCATCTATGTCAACTGGGTTGACCTAGTTATGTAATTCCCTATTTGCTAAAACCTATGTAGATGACTATACAAGCCTAGTCAATTGAGTATGTTTTTTGAAAGTCTGGAAGATGAATATATTGGTTTGGTTAACCTAATATGTTTTATGGAATCCTATAAGAGTACTGTGTTGACTTGTTCAACCTTGTAACTTGTATCTAATGAAAAACTACATAAAAAGAATAGTCATTTTTATGCAATTGTGTTGTAAACCTGCACATAAAAGTTAGAAACTATACCAGCCCTATTGACCTAATATCAATAAAATATATAACAATAATAAATAAAATTATAGAAAAATGTGAAATAAAACCTTCAAGGTTTAGATTCATGTTAGGTCCACCAGAATGTATGCAATCAATAATACATTAGATCTATAAATCAATCCTAGCTCAGAGAAGATAGATCCTACTTACACTTCTGATTGGGGATATATTACATAATCAAGAACATGACTAATATGTGGACCCAATAGACCCAATTAATGGATCTATTACCACAATAATAATACTAGGGAGAGTTCTAAAGCCTCCAATTAAGTAAAATCATGCAATAACCCTAAGTCCTATGTTTTCATATTCACTATACTAATAAAAAGTAAAGCAAAGACTAATCTAGTGCTCACCAAAGATTGTGACATAATATGGGGGTTAGTAAACATGCATAATAAAATCCTAATTAAGATATTTATAGGTAAGACCCTAATGCATGGAGAATAAGAGTAATATTATTCAAGAGCCAAAACTTATACTACTTTTATCTACTAAAAATAGGAGCAAAGTTAGAGAATACTTTCCTAAAAGATGAACCCATCAAGACTCAGTCTCTCCCTTGGAAAAAGGGGATTCATAAGAGGTTTTTTTGGTTTGTAAGGATCACTAAGAAAGGCCAAAGCATCCAAGACTTCTCCACAAGACTAGATTCTCCAAGTAGAAACCCTAATCTAAGACTCCTCAAGTAGAATGGTGGAAGAGAAGATTGTAAAGAAGCACAAATGAATAATAATTCTTGATTTCTCTATAATAATGGTGAAATGATCTTGTATATATAGGTATATTTAACCTAAAACCCTTCAAAAATTTTGGCTAATAGGGTTGACCCAATCAACCTAGTACTATTATTGATAAAAAATCACTAGATCATGGGCTAGGTTAGACAAGAGTTGACTTAGACCCTAAATGAGTTTCACCAATAAGAGTACAAGGTAGACCTAGTTGACCTATTCATGTAAATTATTGAAAGGGATTTTAGGTTAAGAAAAGGGGTACATAAGATGGTAGAAGACTGGAAGAGTGTGAAAAAGAGGATTAATAGATTAGGGGAATGTTTTTAGGAGATTTTTGGATTGGTAATAAGTGAAAATAAGGGATAAAAATTATATGAATCACCAATGGTCTACCCACCCCTTTTTTGGTGTACCCATTAGGGTATGCACTTAGAGAGATTAAGACTTGACGGTTTCCTGCAAGATAGAAAACATCAATATTTGATAAAGTTTGAAAATTATGTGTATACAATATAAGGAGGGCCTCAAGGTGTACCTATATTTATTTGAAAATAATCACCTAATTTGTACTGAATATACTCAAAATATTAACAAGGTCCACCTCAGACACTAACTTGTTATACCCACTTTTACAAATTCATAATAAATTTAGGTCAGATAAAGGGGTCTTAAGAAGACATCAGGCTCAATCATACTCTCAAAATATATGACCCCATCTTAATATATGTATAATGGACCAAACATGGATAACCCATGCTAATATAAAAATTACTAGAGATGTGCATGATTTACCCTAAAAACCTAAAAAGGATCTTTCTTTTCTCCCTTGGGAGGTAGGACTATTGAAGAACACATAAAGGATTTTAAAACTACTATGGGGATATTGAATTTAGTCCATGAGGACATGAAATTCAAACTCTTTATCTTTACATATAAATATTATACCTATGACTATTTTCTTAATGTCCTAAGAAGTTCAATTACATCTTGGGATGAATGTCAAAACACTTTTTGTGCATAGCTTAGACAAGTAACCAAATCAAGTGTTTTTTACCAACACTTTGTAAGCATGAGAAGAGAACTAAATGAACCAATCCAAGCCTTCAATTCTAAATTCTAAATGATGTACAATAGAATTAAAGTTACTTATCAACTTGCTGAGGTATTATCCCTCAAAATGTATAAGAATTCCCTGGACCCTATGATTGATGTATTTCTCTTCACAATGCTTAATGTTGATATGTTGCCTTTGGCTTATGTTAAAGCTATTAAAGTTGATAAATAATTGAATCCTCAGTAACAAGCCTTGGCCCCACTCAATAGTGATCCGATTTTTTTACCTTTAACCTAATTCTAAATGAAAAAAAGAATATTGTGTCCCAAAACCAAAACCAAGTGTATATCCATTTTCCTTTGGCCTATTCTCTACCTAACTAGCACCTTAACTTCCCAAACAATTATGTGTCTATATATAACCATAAAAACTAGAGTGAGTCATTGATACTAGTCAATACTAATAATACATAGATTAATACTTCTAATTCCACAAAGATAGAACTAGAAGCTAAGGGATGGTGAAGAAATTAAGTAATGAGTTTCTAAACATGTAAAAGTGCATGGGGAACACTAGTGGACAAAATATGAACTTGAGATTTATATTCTAAAGGTACAACATGCCTTTCAGAAGTCCTAGAAATAATCTAAAGTAGCATCTAACTAATAGGATGCTATAGATAAATATCATGGAAGCATTCCTTCCTAATTGGTGTTGAGGTCATAATACAACACAACATGGTGAGTTAGACTACATATAATTTTGCATTTCCTTAAATATATTTTATAAGGAAATGGATAGACACAAATATTTTGAAAATCCAATAGAACCATATTCCTCTAATGATCTTGGAAATCCAAATATAGCATTAGTCTTTGAGACTTATGACTTCTCATTCCTAGTAGATAATGCAAATGAACTAGAGGATAATACTGATGAGATCCATGCTTTCCAATAGTTCTAAATTAAAAATTAAAATTTGAGGAAAAATAGCCTAATACTACTTCATAACCCCCCCCCCAAAAATGTTACCATTCTAGATCCAAAGGCTAACAACAATCAACCCCCTCCAAAAAGGGATGATCAGTTGTAGAGTGTAGAGCCATAGAGCAAAGGAAGGTATAATTTTTTTTATGACATTAAGAAGATCAACGTTAATATCAATCTTCACAAGTTAACCTAGATCACCAAATAGATAGAATTAGCTATAAGGTCATATAATTAAAAATAATAAGTGGTGCATGTAAACATGGTTACTTATAAGGACAAGCCTAAGTTACCACTTTTTTGATTAACTATCAGATTATTTATAAATAATGTCCATACTTGTTTGGTTGACTCAAGTGCCTTAACAAATGTGATTCCTATAAACATATGCAAAAAAATGGGTTTGACCCTAGATAATTCAAAAGAGTGTTCCTATAATTGCATAAGTCTTATGTCCCTTGTGTTATAAAAATTAAAAATGTACACATCCAGCTTGCATCTGAGCCACATGTACATCAATACATAGATATTTTGGTCACTGACATTCCAAAATCCTATGGATTGATAATGAGTCATGATTAATCAATGACACTAAATGGATAAAAATTTATCAAACATGTGGATACCTTAAAAAATGAGTATCCAACTAGATTTGAGTACATAAATAATCAAATATAAAGTACTTGATCATAAAGTACAATGCTAATAATGAAAAGGTTGACTTTGTAACCTTGCATGTAGGTGTGTACACTTTCACTACTATGAAAGAACCTCATGAAAAATAATTTGAAGGTCCTTATTAGTTATAGACTATCCATTTTGATAAAGCATGATCAAAAAAATGTTTAAGTGTTAGATTAGCCTTGATCGATCTAGATGGAAAGAAATATCTAGCTACCAACATGTTGTAATTCCCTTGCACCAATAATAGAACTAAGTATGAAGATCTAATCCTCAGTCTATAATTCACACTGAAGCATAATGTCAAGATATTGTATATATTTAGTGATTTAGAACTGGTTGTTAACTAGATTAGAAATAAATATCAATGCAAAGTCACTTACTTCAACAAGTATAAACACTAGACATGGAACCCGATCAAATATTTTAAAGAATTGAACATCAGAGCCATCCCAAAGGAAAGAAACTATATGATAAATTTACTAGTTTCTTTAACTACCAATATGGTACCACCTCAAGAATCAATGATGCATAAATTCTTGTTGGAGATGGTTCCATCCCCTTTCACCCCAGACAATGTGGAAAAAATTCTAAGTATTTGAATATGATCGATAGGTTGTATAATTTATGAGTAGTTATGTACCTTTGAATATTAGATAATAGATTAAAAGGATGTTGATCTCATGCATATGGAATATATTAGATAATATGGTGTCCTAGAATTGAAGGAGAACCACATTCATCTAGGTATGGTCTCCCTCGAGTGAGAGTTTTATGTAGATCCATAAGATTAAAAGTAAAATCAACTTAAAGTAACTAAATTTGATTTTATCAAAGAGAATATAGGCACTAAATAACATCCATAGTATGTGAACATTGATTTGAGTTGTACTAAAAGTGAGAAACAAAAATTGAAGAGTTTGCTGACTGAAAAAATATGTGATTACCTAGACATGAATATTGGAAAGTCTTCAGCCCCAGGGTCATCACCCAAACCATTTCATTGAAGCCAAAGCATTAACCCTTTAGGTAGAGATAAATACCAGTAAATTTAATTCTATAACCTCTCATCGAAATATAAGTATAAAATCTATTAGATTCTAGGATTTTCTTTCTAATCAAGCATTCTACTTGGGTAGCTAAGCTAATGCTAGTTAGGAAGAAGAATGGATAAATCAAGATCTATGTGGACTTTAGAAATCTAAATTGAGCATCAAAAAAGGACAACTGTCATTTTCCCTCCCTAGATGAAGTAATTTATATGGTTAGTGCATATGAGATGATGTCATTCTTAGATGGATTATCATGCTACAATCTAGTGTTGGTAGAAGTGTAAGATAGAATGAAGATTGCATTCATCACCAAGTGGGGAACTTTTTCATATAAAAGGATGCCTTTTGGCCTAATAAGTATAGGAGAAACCTTATATCAAGCTATTAAATTTACCTTTATTTCATTAATTATCAAGTGCATCATCATCTATATCAATGACTTAACAATATATTTAAAAGATAGAGATGATCATTAGATCATCTACAGAGAGTGTTTGATAGGTGTAGAAGATATAGAGTGTCACTTAATCTAAATATGAGCATATTTGGAATCACTACAGGAAAATTATTAGACAATATCATCATAAAGATGAGATTTCCATTGTTCCATAATTAATCCATGCCATCTCCAAGTTGATGCCTCCTAATATTAAGAAAGAGTTGAATTCCTTATTTGGTAAGATAAACTTTGTAAGGAAATTTATTTTTAGATTTATAGAGATTATCAAATTATTGAATTATATGTTAAATAAAGATGAAAAAATAGGATGGACAATAAAATCCAAGAAAGATTTTTAAGACATCAAGACTGACATTGGTTAAGCTCCAGTTTTGATCATCCCATACTTCAGTAAGAACTTATAATTTTATTCAATTACCTTAGAGCACACTACAGTATTTGTACTCACACAAAAAGGTAGATGAAAATGTACATCAGATTGCCTTCACGAGCATCAATATAAAAGATTTAAATTTGAAATAATTAATGATAGACAAATAAATATATGCATTAATAAAAGTTGTGAAAAGTATCAAGCATTTTAT
Source organism: Torreya grandis (assembly GCA_037957365.1). Taxonomy (NCBI): domain Eukaryota; kingdom Viridiplantae; phylum Streptophyta; class Pinopsida; order Cupressales; family Taxaceae; genus Torreya; species Torreya grandis. Next base: position 406,150 of record JARHVA010004744.1, read on the forward strand.
TTTGAGAAATAAGACATATGACATCATTATAGATCTAGTTTTTGAGTTCACACATGATTAGAAGGAATTGGGTGAAAGAAGAGGTAAGTGGATGGAAAAATTATAGGAGTTTGATCTTAAAATTAGATCAACAAGGATGGTGAGAGACTAGGGAATCATCCAAATCATGACTGACATCAATCCACACATTTGAATTAAACAAATCAATGAGACTCACTTAGTTGGTGGTAAGTAGTATGCTCAAATCATCCAATAATTACTAATAGGTGCATTCCCCCTTAAGATAAATAAAGAGTAGAGATGAGCCCTTAGGATAAAATCAATCCATTATATGATAAATAAGGGAGTCGTATACTAGAAGAACTATGAGGGCATCTAATTGAGGTGTGTCTTAAATGAAGAAGATACATACAACTTGAATAATCTACATTAGAAGATATACAGTGGACATCCTTTAAGTAAGGCAATAACTCACACAATATTGATAATATGGTATTACTAGCCTAAAATGTTTAAGGATGCCCATAGCCGTGTCCAGACCTACCATGAATGTTAGGTATTTGGAAAAAGAGAAGTAAATGTTTTCATTCCTTTGAAACTAGGCATTCAAGGATGAATTTTTTCTCAATGGGTTCTTAACTTCATTGGGGTGATAAATCCAAAATTTTCAATAGGGAAAAAAATTATCCTAACAACTACTAACTATTACACCATATGGATAAAATCCAAAGCCAAAAAAAATTCTAGAGTATTAGATGTCATCAAATTTTTGGAATAAAACATACTGATTAGGTTTGACACTCCAATTTTTTTAGTTTTTGATAATGGGCCATCTTTCCAATCTATTGAATTTATAGAATGGGCTTATAAAAACCAAATTACCATCAAGTTCTATTTGAACTACTACCTATAAAAGAATGAAGTGGCCAAATCTACAAATAAAAATATGATGGATTACATCAAGAATTTATCACAATATAAACTAAGAGAATGACATATGTTGTTGAAGTATTCACTATGGGTAGATAGAACAAGGCACAAGTAAGCCCTCAAGGCTTCACCTTTTTTCTAGTGTATAGACAAAAACTAATTTTCCCCATTACTCTTTAAATCCCAACATACTAGTTCATGCAAGAGTACATGGGTGAATATGAAATAATCCAAACTAGACTACTTGATATAGTCTAGATGAAAGATGCAATAATTGAAGCACTACATAAATTCAATAAATACTAAGACATTTTTTAAAAGTGTTTTGACAAGATATCTAAAATCAAGGATTTCAAGATTTTAGACCTAGTGATTCTATGGGATAAGGCACGCAAGAATAAAAGATAGCATGAGTTCACTCATTTATGGATTTGAACATATCAAATATGTGAAATACTAGGTAAAAATGCATTTTATTTAAAGGAACTCCAAGGTAATGACCTTACTTTTCCAGTCAATGGATAGTTTTTGAAACATTATTTCATGTTTGTTCTAACTAAACATGTTTCTAAATGACCATAACTAGAAAGGTGGATGTAGGAGTAGAGTAGATATCCTATTTTTTAAAGTAGATTCCATATTTTATATAATATATTTCCTACTTTCTAGGTTAATCTTTTCTATTTTCCTAGATTAGTGTTTCCTGCTTTCTATAATTTATTTTGGCTAGATTAGTTGTTCTAATTTCTAGATTAGTTTTTTAAAATTGTATAACATACCAACCAATTTACTATGTTATATTTATACATTATTTACCAAAATAAATGGGATACTATTAAAGGAATCATAATTGGTATTCATAGGAATTTGTTCTAGAAATACTTAAGCTTATGGGATTAAGGTATGTGTCATAATTAAACTAGGTTCTACTTGGAATGAATGAGTTTTCTAGGCCTTTGGGATGTAATCAAATATACTAACATAAATTTTTGTAAATACTTTCCATTTTCAAAAATAAACTACATTATTACATATTAAAACTTGAATGAAAGATAATAAACATAGAAATAGATGCATATTAGTAGGGACATATTGATTAAAATAATTTTTACTATACAAACACCCAACCAATGGTGGTTCCCGACTTTTCTTCTATCTATGTTTCAAAAAAAAAATTATCATGCAAACTTATAGAAGATGGGTCTTTCAAGTAATCTCTATAGGGGATATAAATTTTTGGTTATAAGTATAACAAGGCTTAAAGTAGAATCATAGGTATCTTTGTTTGGGATATGGATGCTTTGGATGGTATCAAAGTAATGCCCATGGTTCCCTTACCATTTGGTTACAAAATATGAAGTTAAAATGAAACCTACAATTTTTATCTAGGAATTTGTCAAAACTCTCATAACATGGGGAAATGAATTTCAGAAACTCACACATAGATCCAAGGAATGTAAAGGGTTAGTATGTTGTATGAAGAAGTAGGAGTATTTTTTAGGGACTAGTTTACTTATTATTTTCTTGTTATAGATAAATTTATGTTATGAGGCATTGACAAGATTTTGGGCTCTTAAAAACTTAAAAATGTTTCTTCATTGAGTCATTATTTTTTGTGCTCACACACTCTCCATTTTATGAAATTAAATAAGGAGCCACTATTGTTTAAATATATTTATTCAAGGTCATATAAGCCTTATATATTTATGGCATTGGTTTTAATATTAAAAATTCCAAGGTTGTCCTTAATGCCTAAATTTATAGAATTTTGAATAATGAAAATCAAAGCTACAACATTGATTATGATTTATTTTAAACCTTAGGTTTTCATTATTATTCTTGGACTAATAGAAATAATGTGTTAGGACCTAGTGTTTCTATGATTTATTTCATGTTTATAAGACTATTGACAAAGACTTCAAATTTTTTCACATTCGATCCCTACCTTTATTATCCAAGATTGGGATAAGTGGCATGATTTGATTAACCAAAACCTTTTGGCCTTTATAAAATTATAAGTGTTTCAAATTACCTAAGCTCTAAGGTCTTGATTTTTGGCATAATTTTGTTAACTCACAGCCCTATAGCATATAAATCAGGTTAAAGGTTCTAAAGTTCTCAATTTCTAAGAATTCAATAGATGTCATTACCATGTTAATCAAAACTTACCACCTTTTGACAAAATTTATATAATTTATCATTAGCTAGGTCACCATGAGTCATCCACATGGTAAAATCATGTTTGGTAGGGAAATTTTTCACTTCAAATATAATTTTAAGTCTTTAAATTTTATGAACCCCAAGAACACACCACACAGTATAATTTCATGAATTCAGAACCACAATAGTTTAAATCAAAGTTAATCATCTAATGGTATCAAATTTTCATAGTTTTGAGAGTTTGAAAATTGAAAAAATTTCATTAACCCATAACATGCAAGGTTAAAATAAAGTCTAATGGCCCTAAGGCCTTGTAATATAATAGTCCTAAGGTTTCAAGTTTTAAAAGTTTGACAATTGGCATAATTTCATTAACCTAGAGTTTCAAAATATAAATATCAAGTTAATAAATTAATGGTTTCATGGATCTAAGGCCTCAAGTCTTCATAGTGATGAGATAACACCACGTGGAAAGATTACATTACCTTGAGCCTTCTCAGGGATGTACATCATTCAAAAATTCAAAAAGCCAAGGCCCTGAGTCCTTGATTTCCTTAGTCTTGAGATTGCTCCACATGGCCTAATTATGTTAACTTATATCTATGGAACATATAAATCAATATCATAAGTCTAAATACCTGACCAAATGAGAAGCATATAAGTTTCATTATTATAGAGATTCATGGCTAGAATAAATGAGTTTGATAGCAAAGCAAAAGGCCAGTGAGTGAGAGATTGACACTTGTCTTAAATGAAGTATAAAGACATACAAAGTTAATGAAAAATTGTCATATGGAAAACATAAACCCATCAAATCTAACTAAACATTTAAATTTAAATTATGAACAAAATAAAAAGCCACTATTTGAATGGAATTCAAATGAATTATGCACTTAAGGTGCAGACTTTAGGCAATATTTGATAAATTTAAGTAAAGAAATGTCACTTATAAATTAATCTACAAGTGAACATTTCAATTTCAAACTCTCTAGTGACCAAAAGACCTAGTTTTCTTAGTGAATTTATGAAGAGAGTTTACAAAATAATTACATAGTTAATATTATTGAAATGTATTCTCCAAAAGCACCACATATCTAGGCTTATTTTGTATACTCCATTGTTAGAAACATTGAGTATACTGACATAATATTCAACAAGAGTGCCCTAGGTTTTAAGTTCTCATACTTTTCAGCCCTCTTGATTGAAATGGATTACATAGCACCATAATCTTCACAAGATCAACTATCCTAAGAGGAGAAGCAATACGTTGATGACATACTACCAATCAAGACCATGTGACTACACCAAGTAATAATGAAACTAGAGGTAATGCCTTGTATCAATTTGATTTGTGATTTTTTTCAATGTTACTTGCTCTTGGGACTATTTACCCCTTATAAAATGGAAAAATATGATTTCATATACTTTTAGAAGGGTATTTGAGAGATAGTTTAGGATCCCCATGTATGACAAGGGAAAGTGAATCTAATCTACAAATCAATTCTAGCTCAAAGAAGATAAATCACACTAGCTCTTACACTTGTTGATATATTTAGACAATCAAGATCATGACCAATGTGAATTGGATAGACCTAACTAAGGGTCTCTTACCATGCAATATCACTAGAGAGGGTTCCAAAGCCTCTAATCAAGAAATACCACACAATAACCCTAGCTAGGTCCCATGGTTTCTAGAAAAGTAATAAAAAAGTTAAGTAAATCTAATCTAGTACTCACCAAAGTTTGTGGCATAAATGGGGATAATAAACATGAAGAAAAAAATGAAAATAAGAAGTCTACTCAAGTCAATGTAGAGTTAATCCTAGTGCATAAAAAGATAATATATATTCATAAGCCAACACATGCAAATCTATCTACTAATAACGGGAAGTAAAATTTATAAATACTTACCTTAAAAATGAACCTATCAAGCCTTAGTCTCTCCCTTAGCCAATGGTGATTTGCAAGAGGTTATTGTGGTTCATAAGGATAATAAATATAGGTCACCTCTATAATTAAATTACTTAGATATTAGCACATAATGATTTTATATTTAACAAAATAAGAAAATATGAGAGATTCATAGAGATAATTAATAGCAGAATAGAATACTAGATAATATAGTAAAGCCACTTTGAGGGGGGAAACCTCCATAACAATGCACTATTAGAAGTATACTTCACACATGATGATTAAAGTCTAACCACTACCTCTTATATATAGTCTACTTAGCCAATTTTATTCCATAGGCTAACCTATCTAAGAACATAGAGAAATGTAACAAGTAAATCAAAGAGGTATGTAAGCCCAAGTCAACCACACATATCCCTAAACACACCAATGGTTAAGGGCATAATAAACCCTTTCCCTTGGAAACAACATTATCCTCAATTTTATCACAACTCTAGATGTTATTACATAAATTCTTCATCCTCCCAAGTGACATCTTCACATGGCAAATTCTTCCATTTGATTAGGTATTCTGTAATTACTCTAGATTATAGTTGCTTGGTGCATGATTGAGGGATCACCTCAAGATCAAGAATAACTTTACCTTCCTCATCCAATTCTATTAATTTTGTTTGAATGGTAACTATGTGTCCAATGACTTTCTTTAGACATGATACATGAAATGTTAGATGTATGTGATTCCTAACTTGTAGGCCACATTGCCAATTTTTAGCAAGATCTGATAATGTCCATAATACTTAGGGGACAACTTGTTATCCTTTTTTTGTTGCTTTAATAACATATGTTTGTATGGATGTAAGTGAATAAAGACCCAATCACCAATTTCAAACTTCCTCTCACTTCTATGTTGATCTACTTATTGCTTCATGTGATTTTGGGCCATAGCTAAATTTTCATGCAAACTTGCAAGGACCTCATGTTGATGGTGAATATGTTCTTCAACTGCATGAACCTTAAGATGACCTTCAAGGTGGAAGTGATGGATGGAGGATGGTATCCATATAGTGACACAAAAGGAGACATTTTGGAAGAACTATGAATAGAAGTATTATACCACCATTCAATAAGTGGTAGCTAATGAACCCATTTATCTTGTTTATTAGAAACAAAATAATAGAGATATTCTTCTAGACATTTGTTTACTACCTCAATTTGTCCATCAAATTGAGGATGATAGGATGAACTATGAGCCAATTAAGTTCATAAACATGTAAATAACTCAGTCCAAAAATTACTAGTAAAAATGGGATCTCTATCACTGACAATGATCCTAGGAGTCCCATGCAATTTTTGAACTATATTGAGAAAAGCAGAAGCTACTGTACTAGCAACAAATGGCTAGGATAATAAACAAAAATGAGCATACTTACTGAGATGATCTACAACAATCATGATAACATTTTGACCATTAGATCTTGGTAACCTTATAATGAAATCCATAGAGACCTCTTCCCAATGCTGGCTAGGGATAGACAAAGGCTATAAAAGACCTAGAGTTTTGATGGTTTTGCCTTTATTTTGTTGATAGATCATACATTCAGCCACATATTATAAGACATCCCCCTTGAGATATTCCCAAAAAAAATCTTTCTTGATCCTATGATAGGTTTTTTAAATTTTTGAATGATTCCTAATTGGAGTTGCATGAAGTTCTTGAAGGATTTTTTATTTAAGAAGAGAATTCTTAGATAGATACAATCTATTTTTGTACCATAATGCATTACCTTTCCATGTGAATTTTTCAAATCCATCTAAACCCTATTGAAGATTTTGAATCAAATCATGAGCAGTAATATATAGTGACACAAAAGGAGACATTTTGGAATAATTATGAATAGAAGTATTATACCACCATTCAGTAAGTGGCAACCAATGAGCCCATTTATCTTGTTTATCAAAAACAAAACAATAGAGATATCCTTCTAGACATTTGTTGACTAACTCAATTTGTCTATCAAATTGAGGATGATAGGATGAAATATGAGCCAATTGAGTTCATAAACATGTAAATAACTCAATCAAAAAATTACTAGTAAAAATGGGATCTCTATAACTGACAATGATCTTAGGAGTCCCATGCAGTTTTTGAACTATATTGAGAAAAGTAGAAGCTATTGTACAAGCAACAAATGGCTAGGATAATGAACAAAAATTAGCATACTTACTGAGATGATCTACAACAACCATGATAAAATTTTGACCATCAGATCTGGGTAACCTTGTAATGAAATCCATAGAGACCTCTTCCCAATGTTGGCTAGGGATAGATAAAGGCTATAAAAGACCTAGAGTTTTGATGGTTTTGCCTTTATTTTTTTGATAGATCATACATTTAGCCACATATTTCTAGACATCCCCTTGAGATCTTCCAAAAAAAATCTTGATTGATCCTATGATAGGTTTTCGAAAATCTTGAATGATCCCTAATTGGAGTTGCATGAAGTTCTTGAAGGATTTTTGTTTAAGAAGAGAATTCTTACATAGATACAATCTATTTTTGTACCATAATGCATTACCTTTCCATGTGATTTTTTCAAATTTATCTAAACCCTATTGAATATTTTGAATCAAATCATGAGTAGTACTATCATGTTCCGATTTTGATCATGCTTTCTCTAGCCAATATACCTATAAAATGGTTATGGCATATAGTAGTGCCTCAACTGATTCATCTTTTCTAGATAGTACATCTACCACCACATTATCCTTTCCTTTTTTGTAGACTATTTCAAAATCATAGCCTAACATCTTAGTTACTAATTTCTATTGTTCTTCAGATGATAATATTTGTTCTAAAAAATATTTAAGACTATCATGATCAATTTTTACCTGAAAGTGATGACCCATCAAATAAGGTCTCCATTGTTTGACTCCATGCAAAATGGCCATAATTTACTTCTCATTTATGGGCTTGTGTTGATTTTTACCCTTGAGTTGATGAATTTAAAATGCTAGTGGTCTACCTTCTTCCATGAGTATAACACCCATACCATACCCAAATGCATCACATTCAACCATAAAAGTATTTAAAAAATCAGGAGTGGCCAATACTGGAGTAGTGCACATAGCCAATTTCAATTGTTCAAATGCATGGGTAGATGCATCAGTCCACTGAAAGGAGTCCTTCTTTAACAAAGAGGTAAGTGGAGCTGCAATATTGCCATAATTTTTGACAAATCTATGGTAATAACCAATAAGCCACAAAGATCCTCAAAGTTGCTTGAGTGTCTTAGGAATTGGCTAGTCTACCATTGATTAGATTTTTTTAAGATCCACTTTCAATCCTTCATAAGATACCAAATGACCCAAATATTCAACCTCACCAGCCCCAAAAGTATATTTGGAAGGTTTGGCATATAATTGATTTTACTCCAAAATGGAGAGTACCTATTTCACATATTGCAAATGGTCTACCCAATTTTTACTATAAATGAGGATATCATCAACGAATACCAAAACAAATTTCCTAAAAAATGGCTTAAAAAAATATTCATCAAACTCTAAAAAGTAGATGGTGCATTTGTTAGGCCAAAAGTCATAACCAAAAACTCATGATGGCCCTCATGAGTCCTGAAAGCAGTTTTGGGTATGTCTTCATCATGGATCATAATTTGATGATATCCAAAACATTGATATATCTTGGTAAAATAAACAAAAACATTCAATTCATCTAGAAAATCATCAATGACAAGAGTTGGAAACTTATCTTTGATAGTGTACTTGTTGAGTTATCTATAGTCAAGGTACATCCCCCAAGTGTCATCTTTATTTCCCACCATGACAAATACTGATTACTATTTTCTTTAGCTATGGTGAATGATTCTTACATCCAAAATATCTTATACCATATTTTCAATTTCACTTTTTTGGGCATAGGGATACTTGTATGGCCTGATGTTGGGTGGTGTACTACTAAGAATAAGTGTGATGGCATGATCATGCATGTGGATAGATGGAAGTCCTTTTGGCATGTATCCAAAAATAATAGAATGAGCATAAATTATTATTTGTAGATCAAGAGGTGGAGATGGCTAAGTTGGCTATACTTCCATAGAAAACAAGTGGGACATAAACCCTTAGTACCCTTATAGAGAATCTTTGTCATTTTATGGGAGCTAACAAGTTGGGGAGATTTAGATTTTAATACTCTTAGCTAAAATTTCCTTTATTCCAAATGAAAACACATGAATATTTCTTAAAAATTCATCTCAATAGTGTCCAAAGTGGTGAGCCACTAGACTCCCAGAACAATATCAGCTCCACCCATCAGAATAACAAATATAGGAGAATATAATAAGTAGTCTCCCATGGCCAACTTAATACTATGAAATTTTATTGAATAGCTAACAATACCACCATCTAAAATCACAACCTAAAATTATAGAGTTGTATAAATGAAATAGTTCAAATGAGCAACCAACTTACTATGGATGAAATTGTGTGTGCTCCTAGAATCAATCAAGACAATGACCTTCAATTTCTTAAGGAAACCCATCACCTTAAGAGTTTGGGGAGTACTAATACCTGATAGAGAATTTCATGAAATATTAGGTGAAGAGTCTTCAGATTCTTCTTGAAGAACTTCTACATCTGCATTATGTACTTCTACATCCTCTTCATCATCATTGGAACCTTCAATGTAAAATAGTTTCTTCTTAGCACAATGATGGTCTTTTCTCCATTTTTTGTCACAACCACAACACCATCCTTTGGCTCACTTATCCTCAATTTGTCATTATGTTAATCTGGTGGGCTATGAAAATGATGGTGCTAGAAAGTTGCAATCATGACTAGTAGTGAAAGTTTTCATTTTGACCATCTCTTTTTCTTCTATCACATGTGCCTTAAGGATAGGTTCTGATACAGATTATGGGCTAAAGATTCTAACTTCATATTGGATGCTATCTTTGAGGCCACCAAAAAAAATATCTATCAAATTTTTTTTAGTGATATTTTCCACCCTTAAAGAGAGATTTTGAAATTGATGAATATAATCCTTCATAGGTCATGTTTTTTGTAGCTTGGATAATTGGCTGAAATAGTTCTCTGAGACATTATTCTGATAATGAGATGTCAACTCCTCAATGAAAATAGTCCATGTAATAGGAACACCATTCTTTTTATTTTGAGCATATAACTAGTGATACCAAATGAATTACTCAAGTTCCATATACAAGGATGCCACCATCACCCTCTAACAACTAGGGGTTTGATGTAGCTCAAATAAACTCTCAATTTGGTTAATCCAAGTGAGAGGATCCTTACCATTGAACTTATGCATGTCCATTATTGGAAACATCAATTTCATACCAGTATGGGAGTTTTTGAGAGGAGTATTTGAATGCTTAAATGGAGGATTGTTAGGCTGAAACTAAGATGTGAGGGTAGCCAATTACACAGTGATATGTTACAATTCACTATGAACTTCATTAATCTCACTATACATCCCTAAAACATTATCTTGGACTGAAACAAAGTCATCATGCCTCACCAAGTTTTTTATGCCCTCTTGAAGTTGATAAATCATCAAATCTAAAGTTACAGATTCTATGTCATCAGTAGGAGTGTTAGGAGTTTTTGGTGCCCCTTTTCTTCCCTTAGTTGAAGGACCTACCATAAAAAAAACCCTAGGAGGGTTTTGACCCCCCAAAAAAGTGTACCGATAGAATACACTATTGTGATCATCTCGTCGAGATGAATCCAATGACTGCAAGTGTGCAAGAGGTAATTTTTTTCTAAACTTATTTATTTATAAATATTTTTTTTCAAAAAAGAATTTCAAGAAATATTGTACTGATGAAAAATTAATTCTTCTTGGATTGCAAGTTATGTTTTTTTGCTTTCACTACTCCAAAATGCCATGCCTCACTAGATCCAAAAAAAACATCACAAGAAACTTGCCCAAATCAAAGCTCTAATACCAATTGTAATGAAATTACTTAGATATTCACATAGAATGATTTTATATTTCATAGAATAATAAAATATGAGAGATTCACAATGATAATTGACAACAGAACATAATACTGGATAATATAGCAAAGCCATTTTGAGGGGAAACCTCCACAACAATGCACTATTGGTAGAATACTTCACACATGATGATTAAAGACTAACCACTACCTCTTACATATAGTCTACTTATCCAAGGTTATTTCATAGGCCAACCTCTCTAAGAAGATAGAGAAATGTAATCAGTAAAGAAAAGAGGTATGTAAGCCCAAGTTGGCCACACATATCCCTAGACACACTAATGGTTAAGGGCATAATAAGCTCTAAGCTACATGACTTCTCCTATGCATTCAAAATACATTTCCAATAAAACAAGATTCTTCTCTCCAAATTAAGTATGAAAGCTTAAGCAATGACTCCTCAAGTAGAATGATGGATAATCATTTGCACAAATAAATGATTATATCTATCTCTCTCTAATAAAAATGGTGAAAATGATATGTTTATATATCTAGATCTAACCCTAAAACCTTATAAAGTTTTATCTGACACAATCAACTCAATTAACCCATTTATTTAATAAACAAAGTAGTTAGGCCACAAATTAGGTTAGTTGGGTTGGTCTAGTTCCATAATGTGCTCATTTTTAAGAACAAGGTCAGCCCATGTGACTTTATTTGGTAAATGATAAAAACATATTTTGGCTTAGGTAGGGCCTATTTGAGGTGGTGAATTTATTGGAGGAATGTGTAAGGGAGGTGTCAAATCTTAGGGATATATAAGAGAGGTTTGTGCTATTTACAAGTGGTGGTATAGGTAACAACAACCTTGTGAAGTACCAATGGTCTAACCACCCCTTTCCCAGTGCACCTTTTAAGGCATGTACTTAGAAAGATTGTGACTCAATGATTTCCTATAAGAGAGAAAACATTAGTAGTTGATAAAGTTTTAAAATATTATGTGTATACATATGCCCCACTCAAAACTCATCATGTGTCATGCAATTAAAACATAGGATGGTGCTTCAGGAAAAGAACATAACAACACAATGTTAAGCTAAGAAAATTATAGTAAGAAGCAAATACGATAAATAAAATTATAGAATTAAAAAATACATACCTTTAATTACCTTAGTGTTATAGAGTAGGAAGCAAGGAGTGAAATATAAAGGTGTCTAATATAGGGAACATTAGGCAAACCTCTAAAATAATTAAAAAAATCAATTTTTTTTACTATATACATGTAATATGTAGAAAAATTATCTATGACATTAGTATTCCATAATATCTTTTAGATTGTAAAAAGAGCTAGTAGAAACAAAGTAATGATTAAAAATGGAATCTATTGGTAAATGATGAATAGGTAAATTTTTTTGAATAGTAACTATAAATAGGATAAAACTTAATTCATTTATTATTTTTACTATTTTGAGAAAATATTGCTCTAAGATACCTAGTTGAGCCCTAAGAGTGACCATCAAGTTTTAATGTGGAGGATGCCTAGAAGTCATAACCAATGTAGCTCAGGTAAATGGTGTGTTAATTTCAAAAAAAATGGTAATTTTAATTGAAATTAAGCTAGATATATAAAAGTAGATGTTAGGTAAAATGTAGGCATGAAAAAACACCCTAGGAAAATTTTAAGTAGATTAGGGTTGTAACATCCCCATTGGGATTTACTAAAATAATGTAACTAATTATATTATCATGGTGAAATATAATGAAGGAATATATATATATATATATATATATATATATATATATATATATTCCTTCATTATATTTCACCATGATAATATAATTAGTGATATTTATCATACTACTAAGTATGATAAACATAAATTAAACATGTAAATTTAATAGCTACTAATCACTAGCATTACATGAAACAAAATATAACTACATAAGGAAAGTAATTACATATAATCTAACCATGGATGATACAATAATATAGCCACTATTTTCAATTTACATGTAAAATTAATTACAATATCCATTAATCATAATGTTTCATTAATAATTACAATATTAGATACAATGCTTCGTAGAACACGAGTCTCTTGAACTATAGTATCTCTAATAATCTAAAGTGTAGTCTCCAATAACTACTGCTATGGGGAGGGAGAACATCATCCAAATGCTTTTACACACCAACCACATACCATTGATCCTCAACACAATCCCCCAAATAGGGAATGGTCTCCATTCATGAATGGCTAGATAGTGATGGTGTGGGAATATAGAGAGACAAGATAGTACCTATGTACTGTAAGATTATAATACATGATGTATACCATAATGAAAATATTTTCTAACATGATATCACACAAACATGTAAATCATACATATGTAATGACAATGTCTATCTAAACATTAATTCAACAGTTTTTTTTTAAATTACTAATGATCTGTAAGATCTATTAAATTCATACACACCACTTGATTAAATTACCTTCATCTAGCATTGGTGATGCTAAGTAAGCAAGTGAAGTCTATCTCACTACTTAGTTAGTACTAGCAATGTAAGATTTAGTTAACAATATTTTTACCAATAAATTCATATAGATTTTTATACTAGTAGGTATAAAAACAATGCCACTTATAGTAATAATTTTTATGCATACATTTAGTCTGTCAAATGTATGTGTGAATCTTTTATATATTATTTATCATATAAATAATCATCATAAAAAGTATGGTTTTAATTCCATATGAGTAAAATACATACTTATACTAAATGTTCCACTTCTGTAAGTAAATGCAAATGTAATAAAAATAACATTCTCATAACATATATTGTACATACCACACAATTACAACATTAGTCATAATGATTTAAAATACATAACTAACTTATAAACCATTAGCATAAAATTTCATTGATTATATTATACCTATTTGGAGGCTTTATACATATAATTGCACCCTATCCTTTAGGTTTTTATGACTTTATTACTTAATCAAAATCTATAACTATAGGTATGCATCTAGTATATTCATACTAGCTATATGTGTATGTGGATCTAAGTTCACATATAGATATATAATATACATTTATACACTTTTCATAATATATATATATATATATATATATATATATATATATATATATATATATATATATATATATATATATATATATATATATATATATAATGCTATGGTATTTTCCCATTCATTTTATGACTATATAATTCAATAAATTCCCATGAGTAAGCATTTAAATCTAAATAGGGTCTCAAAATTTCCTAAAGCCTGAATTAGATTCACAAATTTCAACATAAAAGATATTATTTAATTATGATCAAAATCATCCCAAAATAGTTACCCTATTTTTCATTTAATGAAATCCTTATACTATATATGTATACAATAAAATAGATTGAAATAAACCAATCAACCATCTAGTCCTGAACTTAAACTTAGTTATTAATAGAGGTTTTATACTCTTTCAAAATTTCCATCTATATCTATTAAATAAAACCGGTACCAAAAAAAATTCCTTGAGATTATTATACTTATTAGAATGAGACATAATTTTTTATAAGTGTTTGAATAATATGACCCATTTTACATATATTCACTCACACTTGACACAATCAATCTCTTATTAGAAGAGCTTATAAGTTTAGAAACTCAAATTACTTTACAGGTTTCAAAATGGAAACTTAACTTATATATTTTCTCTCATAATAACTTATATGTATACATAGCCTTCAAACTGAAGTTTTTTGTAATGGAAGATGAATATACACCATATATATATATATATATATATATCTATATATATATATATATATATATTCCTTGTTTGAATATTAAACATACACACAATCATAAATTCTCATAATTTATATATCAAAAGTGCACCATTCATTATATATATATATATATATATATATATTCAAATAACTAATGACTTCATTTATTATATAATTATGTTAATTATTTTAACTATCAAATTACACAGTCGATATACAAACTAAATTGACAGTCTCATATATACACAGGCAGTCAATTCGACATTTTTGTTGTATATATATGTTTTACTATATCAAATATCTACATATATTATGTAATAAATAAATTGACAGTAACATAGTACATCTTAACCCATTCAAAACATCTTCTTTTATTTTGACTCAGATATATATTATAATATATTTATGACTAATATAATTTACTTATGTATATATATACTTAGTTGGTCTATATACCCAACTGAGGGCATGTGTGTGTGTGTGTGTGTGTGTGTGTGTGTGTGTGTGTGTGTGTGTGTGTGTGTGTCCTATGAAGCATTTAATATATGAAAATATACATCTAAATTTTCAAAAACTTAGTATAAAATTATATATTTTAAAAAATAGCTACCTAGATTCCTATTCTCGAGCTAGGGCATCACACAGTCTAAGCTACTAAACCATTTAACCCTCACGGTTCCTTATTTATACATAACTAGTTTGTAGTCATAGGGTTTAAAGGATAATAGCTTAGTTTTATGGATGGCTGAGCCATCCATATGGCAAAGCCTATACCCTCATACAAAATTCAATTTATTTCTAAACCCTAGAAATCAAATCACTCACATAATTATTTAAACAATATAATAATGAAAACATCACCAACCTTAATTTACTTCTAATTTCACATTGAATCAAACCAAAATTACTTATTTATATTTGTTTCTCTACCTTTATTCTTCTCTTCATCACCATACCCCTTCTCTTCCCATCTTTCCTCTTATCATCTTCTACTTGCCCATCGAGTCTTGCATGCCATCTCCCAACTTGAAGTCACCATGCCTAATCCATGTTTTTTCCATTCTAATAGTGACTTAAAACTAGTTAACTTCCATTAACAATATTTAATAAATCCCTAATTTCACTTTATTCAAACTTTCCTCTTTTACTTAGTCATTATTTTATTCATTTCAAATTTGTTCATGTTAATCTATGTTACATGACCGAGTACTCTACTAAAAATACCACTTTTAATCATTTTACAAAATTATAACTATACTTTTAATCTTAACATAGTCCATGCATGTTTACAAAACTAAAATTAGGTCTTGGGATAGTATTAAGGATAATTCAACCTCCTTCCATAATTATTAAAGGTAATTATCTCCTATCTTTTTAAGGTAATATGACAAACATAATGTTGATTATCTCCTCATATCAAAATGATAGACCAAACAATTATTTATTTCAATCATAAAAAGATAATAATTTGTGTTATTACTAGTTTATATAGGATATATGTCTTTCATAATCTCAATAGCTTAAGGTGTATATTGATATTCCTGAATATCAATAATAACAAGCTTAATGTTCTAAAACATTGCAAAGATATTTTGTTACTCTATATATAATAGTAACTGGATATCATCTATATGGATTTACATTTCATAATCATAAACAAATAAGTGAATTAACCTATATAATCATATTTCAACATTATGCACTAAGTCCATGTAAATATACACAATGCAATAACATACAAGATTTATTCCATATTTATGTACTAACATTTACTAATATGCAAACTCTAATATTTAAGTACAATTAACTTTAAAAACATACTAAATCTAACAATCCAAACACATAATACATATAACATATAAAATCTAATATGGTATGTGTATGGGTTTAGCAATTTCTCTATCATCCTTCACCATCTCCATATACATCGCCCTCTATGATGATGCTCTCCTTTTGTCATGATCTGAGGGATGAACTCTCCATCAAACTCATGACAAGAATTTAGTTAGCCTAATACATTATGATATATATCATAAAAAAATGCTATAATAATTATTAACATAATCATAATGTAAAAAATTCAAGATATAGCCAACATGAAATACAAGTAACATACAACCAAACCATATCAACACATGACTTATAATTTAGTTAAGAACTAATAAATTAATTTAACAACCATAATAATCCATAGATAATTATGTAAATTAGTTTAGTGAGAAATTAGGATGTAACATCCTTTCCCCTAAAGTTGGTCATCATCCCAATGACACTTATTCAAATAATAATTATAATGAAAAAACATTATTTAGTAGATAAAGAACATAATATGAAGCATGAAATAAATAAAAAAATGTAGAAATAGCCTATAGAACTCATCATAGTCCTCCCAAGTAGCACTATCCTCATATTATTAGTCTTATAAGACCTTGCATTATGACACTTCTCTATTATGCAAATGAAGTTTATGAGTGTTAATTACTCTTATTGGTTATATTGTGACAATCCTAGGATCTAAAACCTGCAAAGCAATCCAATTCAACACATATGAAAGATCATCTATATGCCTTTTAAGATAAGATACATGGAATAATTTATGCAATAGATCTAGGGCCAATGGAAATGGAAGCCTATATTCTATAATAATGACCACTTATAAAACCTTGAAGAGTCCCACATATCTTGGTGAAAGTTTTGTTGACTTCTCAAATGTATTCAATCTTTTTTGTAGCTTAACCCATAAGAATACATTCTCACCTACTAAAAAATATCTAGTTATTCTCTTTATATCATCATATCTCTTTTTCCTATCATTGGCCTTGGCCAATATCTACCTATTTTTTATGACTTGATCTTCCATTTTTGAAAGCATCTCAGTCCCAAAGACTACCCTGTCTTCCAACCTATCCCAACTGATTAGTGTCCTACACATTCTTCCATAAAGTGCTTCAAATGATGCCATTTTCAAAGCTGATTGGTATGAGTTATTATATGAAAAATAAACCAATGGATAGTATTCTTCCCATTTTTATTTATGATCTATGAAATAATACATACAAAGAAGATCCTCTAACACTTGATTAACTCACTCAGTTTGACCATTAGTCTGTTTGATATGTAGTACTAAAGTTTAGATACATACCCAAAGATGAATTTAGATTTAACCAAAACCTATAAGTCATTCTTGGATCATGATATAATATTATCTTCTTTATAAATTCATGCAATTGATACACTTCCTTTGTGAATCTCTTCTCAAGAATTAGTGCATCATCTATCAATTTGCCTAGCATAAAATGTGCTACCTTTGTTAGTTTATCAACTACAACCAAGATCATGTCATGTATATTATATGAAAATGGTAATACTTGGAAAAAATCCATACTAATAATATTCCATTTCCATTTTTGTATGTCATGTGGATATAACAATCCAACTGGATGCATATGTTTAGCTTTCACTTGTTGACATTATAGACAACATAACACAAAGTACACTATATCTTTCTTGATTCCCTTCAAGAAATAAAGTGGTCTAATTTATTCCATGAGATTGGTTACTCCTATATGTCCTAAATATGGGGCATTATGAAATTAATTTAGCATAGTGCTTCTTAGATCTCTTGATCTGGTACATACATACTTTCATTATATCATAAAAGACCATCATTTTCTAATATGTATCATTTATACCTTGGATTATGATAATTCTAAGACAAAGCTTTCATATTTTAATCATATAATTTAACTCCTAATGATAATTTTATTACATGATCTATTAAATTAATCCTAATAGTAGCCACAACTACTATGTACCTTATGACTTAAAGCATCAACGACTTTATTTTATTTGCCTTTGATGTAATAGATATCAAAGTCATAGTAAAAAAACTATAACAAGCATTAAAATTTAGTTGGATAAGGATGTATTTTAGTCCCAAATTATTATTCTTGAGCTTAAATGGTTTTCCTAATAGATAATGTTTCTAAACTTGAAAATCATGAACAATGACTACAAGTTCAACATCATGAGGGGCATAATTCACCTCATAAGGCTTCAACTTCCTTGACTCATAAGCTACCACTACACCATCCTATATAATGACTCCTATTTCATCCTTAGATGTATCTATGATCATTTAAAATTGACCATTGGGATCAGGAACTGTTAACACTAGTGCTAAAGTAAGCCTTATTTTCAATTATTAAAAAACTACTTTATACTTATTTGACTAGGTAAAACTTTGATTCTTATGTTATAAAGAGGTAATCCAATTAGCTATCTTAGAAAATTCTAAAATTAATTTCCTATAATAGCCTACTAATCCCATGAAACTCCTTACCTTATGGAAATTCTTTGTTGTCAACCACTCAATAATGGATCTTATCTAAGTTGAATCAACTAAAATGCAATCCATTGAGATAATATGTCCTAGATATTTCACTTTATTTTTGAAAAATTCACACTTGGACAATTTCCCATACAATTTTTGCTTTCTCAGACATTATAAAACTAACTTCTGATATTGAAGATGCTCTTCTTCATCCTTAGAATATATAATAATATAATCTAAAAGTAACAAAACAAAATGACCTAGGTAATCTCTAAACACATTATTCATGATATTCATGAATGTTGTAGGTGCATTCATCAATCCAAATGGTAACATTGTAAACTCTTAATGCCCATAATGAATTATAAATATCATCTTTAGAATATCCTCATATTTTATTCTTAACTTATGATATCCATCTGTAAGATCAATATTAGGAAAGACCATTTCTCCTTGCATATGATTGAAAATATCATCTAATTGAGGTAATAGATACCTATTTTTTATGGTCACTTTATTCAACATTCTATAATCAATGCAAAGTCAAAGAGTTTTATCCTTCTTGATGAAGATAGATAGTACACCTCATGGTGATAAACTTGGTTTGATCAACCCTTTGGAAAATAATTCCTAAATTTATGCCTTTAATTCAACTAATTTAGTGCTTTTCATTCTATATGGTGCCTTAGATTGAGGTTCCAATCCTAGTTTGATATCAATAGAGAAATAAAACTCTTGTTTAGGAGGCAATCTTGACAATTCCTCTAGAAAAAACATCACATAAATTTCTAAGGAAAAGATAATATTCAATTGAGGGTTTTTTAGTTTCATCCCTTTCATTTATATTAACGATAAATAATTGACATCCTTTTCCTTAGGCTTTCTTGAGTCATATTTTAGAAATCTACCTAAGCCTTAAGTCTCTTTTCTTACCCTGAATTAATGTCTAATTTATAGAATAATTTAAACACTCAACCCTTTTTAGATAATAGTCAACCTTGGCCTTATTGTTTACAAGTTAGTTGACTCTTAGGATCACATCATATGACCCTAGTGGTGCTCCATAAATATCCATTAATGTTGTGAATTCAGGTAACCTAATTTATGCTTTTATTAGACCCTTGTCAACTTGGAATTTAGAATCATTCCCATATTGTATCAACCATGCATTTGCCATTATTCTAGACTTTTTAGGTAATTTTTATATTTCTAAGAGCTATAAAACATTTCATATCCCATGTATCTATCAAAATGGAAACTGGATGTTTAAACAAAATACTTGACAATTTTATGGGTGAATCTTAGAATTTGGCTTACCAATTATTAACTACCATATGAATACATTAATTAAAAGTTCATTGTTAAAGGGCAAAACCTTTATTATTTAACTTATCTTGGGTACATTCATGTGAAAAATGGTCACCTCCATAGATGAAGCAATATCTTGGTGGTCCCTTCCTAGTAGAGTATTAGTTTCCCTTAAAATTTCTTTTATAACTATTACCTAGTTTGTTGCTACCTGAACCACTATTGAATTTAGTATTTTGCCTCTTAAACTAACTCTTGGAGTCTCCACTCCTATGCTTCCAATTCTTATTTTTTAAATTTGGGTTAGAACTTTCAAACTTTTTCTTAAACTTTTCCCTGAAATGAGCAAGAGATTTCAACTTTTAATCTTATTTGACTACTTTTTTAAAGACTTGGTCCATGTTAGATGGTCCATGAACATCCACCTCTCCACCAATATGGGATTTTAATAACATAATGAATTTTTCAATTGTGAACCTCTCATCTACCTGATATTGAGGTACATATTTTAAAAGTTTGGTGAACTATTCCCATTACTCATTCACCAATAAGTCTCTTTGCTTTAGATTATGAAAATATGTAAGATTTTAGTCAAAATATAATTTTTGAAGCCAAAATTATCTAAATAGTGTCACAAAATACTCATAAGTAGTGGTGATCAAGTTTAGATTCATTTCTAACTTCTTGTTATCCCACCATGTAGTTGATTCTCTAACCAATTGATATGTTATCCAAATAGATTTGGTGACCTCAAAGTAGTTTATAATATTGAAATAATTATCCATTTTATTTAACCTTGCTTCAACTCTGTCTCCCATAATGGTTCCATCAAACTTAGGTGGATTCACCTTTTTCATATGCCTAGCCAATTTCATGGCTACACATACTCTTGTGTCCTAAGGCACATCCTAATGTCTCTACTCTTGAGTAATTTACTAATCAATATTATGATATTTAATCTCATAATAATGGTATTCCTCATCATATCCATGAATTTCCTATTCTAGGGCCATAATTCTATCCCTAATCTCATTCATGTTTGAAAGAATCTGATCTATCTTTGTTGCTTATTCAGTGGCAAATTGGTTAGGATCAAATGGAGGGTTATTGTCATTGAAATTAAAAGGAACCTCTGTAAATGATCTTGATCACACCATTATTCTTTCTAATATCATAAGAATACAAAAATGTTACTGGACTCATTAATTCCTAGAATTTGAGCCATAACTCTAATACCATAATGTAATATGCCCACTGGGATTTACTAGAATAACGTATTTTTTTAAAATTATATTCCACTTACTCAATTATATTTTTCCACTATTAATTATGATAAAAATAAATTAAACATGTAAATTTAATAGATACTAATCACCATCATAACATGAAACAAAACATAACTACACAAGGAAATTAATTACATATAATCCAACCACAAATGGTACAATAATGAAACCATTACTATCAATCTACATGTATAATTAACTAAAATATCTATTGAGCATAATGTTTCATTAATAAATATAATATTAGATACAATTCTCCATTAAACATGAGTGTCACAAACTCTAGTATCTTTGATAATCTCAAGTGTAGTCTCCAATAAGTACTATTATGGGGAGGGAGAACATCAATCAAGTGTTTTTCCACACCAATCACAAACTATTGATCCACTTCACAATCCCCCAAATAGGGAATGGCCATCCCTTCATGGATGGGTAGATATTGATAGTGTAGGAATCTAGAGAGACAAGTTAGTACCCATTGGTTGTAAGATTCTAATACATGATGTGTACCATAAATAAAATACATTCTAACATGGTATCACACAAACATATAAATAATACATATGTAATAGAAATTTCTATCTGAATATTACTTTGGCCAAAGTTTTTAAATAGTTAATGATCTTTAGGATCAGTCAAATTCTTACACATCACTTGATTAGATTACCTTCATCTAGCATTAGTGATGTTAAGTAAGCTAGTGAAGTCCATCTCACTACTTAGTTATTACTAGAAATGAGAGATTTGGTTAAAAATATTATAACCATCAGATTCATATAGATTATTATACTAGTAGGTATAAAAACATGCCACGTATAGGAATAATATTTATGCATATATTTGTCCATAAAACATATGTGTTGACTAATTTTACCCCTATGTCAAATTAAGTCAACCCCCATTTTAATTTTAAACTTTCATAGGGTCTCCTAGATTGGAAATTGGTCCTTTTATCACCAAATATTACACCATATAAGAGGGTGTTTAAGCCTCTTCTAGATTTGGGAAACATAGGAATAATTCAAAGTATGTGAGTGTACCTATGGTGGAAGTAAGCCTCTAGATATAAGGGATAGCTCCTTGAATGTATCTTGAAATGCTTATCTCCTAAACTAGTGCTTGATTGTGGGAAAAGAGTTATTATTTTCCATGAAATGGAGATTATCTAAGAGGTTGACAAATGAATATGATTTTTACATGACCATCATACTTATATCACTATGAAACAAGGCATACAAACTAGTTTCGTAGTCCTAAAGGATTACAACATGAGTGTTTCAATATAGAGGTGATATGTTTGAAGAAACCCAAGGTAAAATGAACCAGAGGGAAAAGTGCACACTCTAAGAAAAATTTCACATGTAAAGGAGCCTAACACACATGACTACACTCTATATGACCTGTTGAAATATAAATTCTTGCATGAAGATGAGAGAATAAGGGAAGAAAGGATAGAATATTATCACTTTGCATCACCATACATCACTTTTCACACTTAGAAAATTTTTCATTAACTCAAAACTTGACTTTCATTAATGTTAAAAGGCAAAATAAAATGTAATTCCAATAGGGCTTCACCATACATAGTGTGGTATTAGTTTACAAGAGCCAAAATGGCTACTACTTATAGAATTTGAGAGATAAGTGAGAAGATTAAAGTCCAAGACTCATAATAACACTTGTCAAAATGAGAATAGGAGTTACACATGCAAAATAATTAAGTGTAAGATATACCATGCAAGGTCTAATAGGACAAATGACCTTCAAATGCATGAAACTCCTAAAATGTGGCATAAGACTCCTCATTATTTTCTTAGAAAATTGCCTTCATCATTTGACGCTTTTTGAATGTCCCACAACTAACTAGGGAAAAAATTGATGAATATACTAAGGGGGATAGATTGTAGACATACTCTACCATGAATTTTTTGCATCCCTAATATCAAGATTCTTTTGGAGATGAGTTATCACTACCTACATCTCAAATAACTCCTCTGTCACCCACCCCTCACACTTGGCATCAAAATTGGTTTTATTTATCCATTAAAATCCATATAGATGATTTAATGACACATTTAAATACCTCTCATAGCCTTAGATTCATCAGGTATATCTTAAAAGGCCTCCCATTTGAAGTTCTCACCCTTCTCACTATCTTGCTCACTATGCTAGTTTTTACTGGCTGAGATGGAGGCACTTTTATAAAAACTTAATAGTTTTCATGTTGCCTAAAATGAATATTATAGGATATATTAAGTCCAAATCCTTCTCCTAAAGTTTATTTCATCTCTTGAAACCTTGTCATACCTGTACAACACTTAAAATAGTCAAGAAAACCTCATTTCCCCTGTTCATACAAGTAGGGAACACCTCAAGTGATTAGGAAGGATATATGTATTGTTTTCTATAAGTTAAAATTTATTGATCCATTTAATGTCATATGGATATCTCTCTTTCTTCATTTTTTCCAGCGAGTCACGAATCAGGGTTTTAGGCTCTTTTTCACCCTTAACCTTTGTCAATAGAGTTGTGACATTAAAATCAAGAGCCCATATCACAAAATGATTTATCAAGACACTCTCCAACTTGTCTAATATCCTTGATCTCCCATACAAAGTTTATAATAAGATGTGATCATTTCAAATTACCTTATTGAGCTTTATTTTGCATTCTGCATAGGCCTAATGTGGTTTTAAGCCCAAAAATGGATTTATTATGTTTCCTATGCAAGGTACAAGATTTAACACACCTTATAACTCCTTGAAAACATTTTATAACTCATTTTAGTTCTCACCTAAGGCTAGAAATAAAATTGAACTTCTAGTTGGGCTTTAGGCATAGTTAATACAATATAGGTCTACTTGCACTTTTGTCTATTTGGACCACCCCATTGTGTTTCTAACCCATATGCATGATTTTACATGTTTTTAATGTATTATCAAATATTTACATACCTTATTTCAAGGTTAAACCAACCCTTATCTCACTTAGTTATCCTCTTCCTTCAAAGTTTACAAGTTTACACCATAGGGGAGTACCCTCTATTTGAGACAAAACAAAGAGTACTTCCCCTATTGTATTATAAAAATTGAATATTATAAGGACTTATCCAAGCCATAAGGATTTTATTTTTTAGGTTTTAACTCTTGATGATACCCTTATCACCTCCAAATACATTAAAAACTAAGACAAACATGTGTAAACTATTGACTATGTGCATGTTCTGACATGTGACTCTAGGGTGCCTTTGTTGGAGCCTTTCTAAACTATATTCCATGATATGAGGATATATTGAGATATATAACATCATGATAAATGTTTTCAAAACTTTTTTAGTTCATAAACCTTGACAAACTCTTTACACATGCCTTTTCTTTCAACTTGACTGGATTGTTGAGTTTATATGTATGTTTGGAAGAGGCACCTGTAGGTGTTATTGACCAAATTTGAATGTTTAGTCAAATTGGGGAACCTATAGGTAAAAAATTGATCTTATAGGTCTATATTTGGTGTAATATAAGTGTCATTTTGTGTATTATAGTTTAATTTATGTCAATTAATATTATATTGGCCTTGGTTAATTAGTTTTTAGGTCCATTTATCATTTTGGTCATTTTAGGGTTCAAAATGGATGCAATTAATTATTTTTACGAGTTTATTGTGAAAAATTAGTATTATAAAATCTTACATAATTCCCCATGTGTCCATTTTAGTCTTAAGTAACTGACACAACTAAGATATGATAGGTTATGCGTCAATTTTCTCAAGGAAAAGGAATAAAATGGCACTTGTTTAGCCTCCTTGGGAAGTGTGCTAGTTTTAAAAGGTTTATGTGTGACTATTAATATCCACCAAACTCATATCAATGCTTGAATTTATTTTTAAGTGTCATTTTATTCCCAAAACCATTATGTTCCTTTTTGGCTTTTAAAAACGTGTAGAAATGACTTTTAGGTTTTTGCTTGATACATCGAGTAAGAAGGGTTTTAGGTAAAATTATATTGGGAGTTGTTTTAAAATTAGATTCATTCATTTACAGATAATAATTTTCAATAATTATCAACTATTCTTTATGAATCATCTATTTGAAGTTGACTGTATAAATCTACCTACTAATCTATGTAGCCTATAAGTTTTGCCTTGGTTTGGAGAATTACATATAAAAAAAAATTTAATATTTGTTATATATGATGTTTTATTACCATTAATATTTTATCCATGATTTTTTTAGGTTTCATGGTGTTTGGATGAGCTAATAACCTCAGTTTTGTAAACCGGCTCATTTTGAGAGTGACAGACAATTTTGTCACCATTTTAAGATCTTCATGTTTGATAATGGTTGAATAATGTTGTGATATATATTTATATGTTTTAAATTCCATTATTATCCATTTTTATATTCCAAATTTATTCTCCAAATAAATCTTCATAATTTGCATTCTCATATGCTACACAAATAGTCACTTGTTGTCCCTGGTTGCTTTGTATTAGGTATTTGCAAGAATCATTTCACATTGAAAATGGGTTTTGAAAATTTTATTGAAGATTTGAAACATCATAATTCTTCATTCCAATATCATTTTAATAGATCAAGTGACCATGAAAGTTAAAATCACACCATACATGTTTCCAACTCATTGTATGCCTATGTATGAAATATGTATCTACAGGGGTGTTAGCAGAGATATAAAAGTACCTATATGGAGAATATTAGATAGATAAAAACTAATTTGAATTAATATCATGTGTTTGTGATCATAACATACCTATTTAAATTTTTAGTTTGGCAAAGTGGAAATGGAATTATGATTACGGAAGAGTGATTGTATATTTAGAGACATAGTCCTCAAAAGGGAAAAATAGAGGCTCAACCATTTGGGAGTTTTCATATTATAAATATGACTAATAATTTTTATAAATATAATGATCATATCATTTATCCCTTGGCATAGATAATAACCCTACAAAATATTGAGCATAAATGACTTAAGGAGGATGGTTGTTGGGAGCTCCAAAATGTACTTTTATACACTAAACTCAGTTAGTGTCATCTACAGACTTTGACCCAAAAAATGACTCCACTTCCAAAACGTGGAAATTAAAATTATATTTTCATGCTTGAATATTTATACCAGGTGTGAAAAACACACTAATGACTTAGAAATGGCCATCTACAACCAAGTTATGACCATGATAGGTAGTAAGTGAGAAGTGTGCCTAGGTGAGGTTTCAAAGCCACCAAAGGTGAAGAAAATGAATCTAAACCATATCTAAGAGTTTTTAAAAAATTAAAAGGAGTCTTAATAATAATTTTAAGGCCTAATTATATTCATGAAAATCTATAGCCAAGGGTCTAATAAACATGGGTTCATAGTCTCAAGGAGAAGCTCAATTAGGGAACCCAAGTGCATAAAAGGGTTATAAGTGAAGTTAAAATGATGGGATAGCATATTAACACACTATTAAAGGACATGATGACATATATGAACCATTATAAATACATTATAAGCTTATGTAGACCTCTTAAGTACCTAACATCACCTACAACCTTGTATATGAAGATATAGGTAGTGAGTTAGGAATAGGGTATTCTTGGTGCTAAAAGAGACTATGTTTGGTAAGGTTTGGCATTGAAAAGGTGGAAAAGTGACTCCATAGGAATATACATGTGTTTGTAAACATTATTTCAATATTTTTTCATGACAAAACAATAACAAGGGTCCATTTTTAAGCAAAACACAGTCACAGTCAACTATGACTGAGTAGGTAGAGAACATGAGGGATATGTGAAGGGAGTGAAGTGATGACTAGTTTTATAATACCTTTTTTAAACTTTTTTTGAGTTATATACATACCCAAATATCAAAAAATAAGTATATAATGATTCCAAACCAAGCACACATAGTCCACACTATAAATTCATACAGTCTATTTACTTTCTTAGGAGATAGTTTTGGATTTTGTAGGCTTTGAGAGGTCAAATGAGGTTACCAAGAGCATAAATATCATATAATTAATCATAAATACCTATATAATTATATCCAATGTCAAATTTTAATATAAAAATAAGGGAAGTACCCTCTATTTTGTCTCAAATAGAGGGTACTTCCCCCATGCTTAAACATGTAACCTTAAAGAATGATGAAAAATGGGTGAAATAGAAGCTAAGGAGACCATTAAAATAAGTATGTAAAGTTGGAAAACATTTAATCCTACATAAAAAAAAATTATTTATAAGGAGGAAACCAAATGGAGTGATCTAAACTACAAAGGTTTTAGTCAAACCTAATGGGCAGAATTAAGACCTAATAGCCAATTTGAGAGCCTTTCATATTTCTAGCCTTAGGAAGGATCTATAACAAGTTGGAAAATGTATATGAGATAGTTTTATATATTTTTGAGACTTTTAAATATATGGAAAACATGAAAATATTCATTTTGGATTTTAAAGTGTAGGCAGGCCTATTGAACAAGTTCTAAAGCTAGCATTTAAAGGTCGATCATCTTCATTTATAAATTTTGATAAGATATCTAGATGATTGAAACATGTTTATGGGATGGATATAGATGTGTTAAATATTTTTTAGGTTAAATAAATCACCAAGAAGCCATTTTTAGCTCTTAAAACCACTCAAATGTGTAGGAAAGAGGAAAAGGATCTCGATAGGGAAAGATTGGAAGCTTATATATATTTCATGATGCTTCACATGGGGTATAGATAAGTTTAGAAAAGTTATAAGGGTTATTGAAAAAAAAACCTATGAATTTTTTTTGAAGGTTGGACATCTAAACTTTATGAACTAACCTTAAGACCAAAAGAGGTCTAAAACCCTTGCAAACCCTCTCCCAAGACCAATTTGAAGAAATGGAGTTGAATAGTTG
The DNA here is from genome assembly GCA_037957365.1 of Torreya grandis. Lineage (NCBI taxonomy): Eukaryota > Viridiplantae > Streptophyta > Pinopsida > Cupressales > Taxaceae > Torreya > Torreya grandis. Next base: position 434,732 of record JARHVA010004744.1, read on the forward strand.
ATCAAATGAAATATTGTGCTCATAAAACCTATTGAAGGTTATATAGGACTCCCTCATGATCCCTCACATGCCAACTACTTTTACGAACCTATATGGATAGGTGAAAAAAAAAGGGTTTTCTCACTATTTTGTGTGTTTTGTAGGTTCTATCAAGACTATAATCATGAAACCAACATTTGGAGGAATATATATACTTGGGATAACCCATAATGTCAATTTCATACTAAAAAAAAACTCTTAAGTGCCTCAGTCAGTCAAACTGGCCTAATGGACAAGCTAGGGAGAAATGTGAAAACTTTAAGTGTGGCATTTTAAGGTACCCATGATGCTTATAGGGCCATAGGGGGTCTTGATAGGTGTCATAAACTTCCTCTCATGGATTTTCATGAGAAATAGGTGCCAATTTTGATGCCAAATGTGTAGAGTGCATGAAAGAGTAATTTTCAAGACAATAGATGATGATAACTCATTTTTAGAGGTTTCTAGAAGACTAGGCATGAAACCAATGCATGTAAATTCATGTATAATTTCCATACCTTGTATTTAAATCATTATACCTTGTATTAATTATTTATGGGATGTTGAAATAGGCCCAAATCGTGAAAGTAGTTTTTTGAGCTAGAATTAGGAGTTTCTTGCCAATTTTCACGAAGTTTATGCCTTGAATTGACACTTGTGCTTTCAAACCTTACATGGTTCATCCCATGTCATTATAAAATGAAAAAATAAACCTTAGATCAGCTTTAAAAGTATCCTTATGACCTTTGGACTTCTCTCTTATTCTCTCTCTCACAAGTTCTGTAAGAACTAGCCATTTTGGCATTGTATTAGATGCTCCACATGAGTATGGAAAATCCTTGCTCATTTATATACCTTATAATCAACAAAATTACTAAGTTTTACCTATTCCATGACTATTTATAGTGTGATTTACTTGAATTTTTAATTTTCTTAGTGAAGACTATGGACCCCTTAGCAAGTTGTCACATTCTCTCACCTATTTGTAACTTCTTCTTACAGGGCATGTGATGTGTTCTAGGAAATGTCAAAGTTTAAATGAGTTAGTATCTTAATTAATTCCATTCAAGGCCTCTTACCTAGTCCTCCTATTTTTGTACATTCATCCATAACCCCACAATATAACATTAATGAAAGAAGACATAGATTGGAGAGTGTATGTTTAGTTTGTCCTTTGATTTCAAGTGTAGCATGCATATGGTTGGATATCATCAATCAATTTGGTGTATCACCTCACTTAGATAGTTTGACTTCAGTTATCTTTTTCCATTTTCACCCCAAAGTTTAGTAGTAGTAGTAGTAATCTAAAGTGGTACATCAAGGGAGCTAGCCATATCTATAGATTCACCTCATTCTTTAGGATACCCACAAGCCTAGAGGTGATTACAATATGCCACTTGGATGAAGAGAGCTTTGCATCTCCTCAAAGGGTGCAAATCCAAGTGAAAATAGGTGCATTTACATAATTTAGGTCTTGTGTCAATGTTTAAATATCTCCTTAGAGTGTTATTGACCATTTAAAATTTAATTGGATCTTTTCAAGTCCTATTCCTATAATACAAACATCAATAACACCATATTTTGTTAACTACCCTTCTACAGTCATATACAGTTGACTATGTAGGGGTCTTTTAGGTGAGAATATTCTTAGAAAATATTTCATACAATATACTGTCATTTTGGGATTCATATGAGGTCTTAGGAAACTTTTTTGAATATGTATGTGCCTTTATCCACTAGGATTTCATGTATAGGTTAGTGACATATACTATAGATACCTACAGTCAACAATAGGTGGTCTTTTGGAAACCAAGGACACCTATAGGTATGCCTATTAGGCCCAAAACCTAGTGTTACAACTTTAATTGGTGCCCTTCGAAGCATTGCAGAGGTTTTCAAATGTTTAGGACTAGTCAAACATGGGGACATACTCTTGTATTATAATTTTGGGCACGAAGGTCATTTGATACTCAAACCTTATAGATATCACTATCTACATCTAGTAAACAAAAGTGCATCTTTAGATTCTCCTAGTAAGAAAACAAATTTACCACATTAATCACTTCCTTTTACAATTTTTTACCCTAGGATAGGGATATAAGATGAGTGAATTTGAATTGGTCAATACCTTTTGTGACATCATCAGTCATTAACACCAAAAATTTTATTTTTGTGTTTTAGGGAAACTTGTCCCTAACTTCACATTTATTACCTTGGAGTGGCTTTTCACTCTTTTCTACCAATCCAATGTTATAAACATAGTTTTAAATCTATTATTAACAAATACAACCCTTGTGGGGATCTCAATACATGTCATACACCTTTAGCTCACACTCTTAGACCTGTGTGAAAGCCACAAGTGGGTGTGAATTTACATGTATGTAGGAAGTGAGTAAGAATATGGGAAGTGAGCATGGTAAGTGAGAATTCAATGGATTTTTTACCCTTTTAAATTATATCAATGCATTCTTAAAACTTTTAAGGATTGAGACAAGTTTCAAAACTACCCTTCTAATGTCCTCAGCCTCATGTAGGTGTTGATTCAACTATGGTATGCAGGCAGTGAATGGAAACATGAGGAATACACATGGTGTATGAATATATAAAAATTATTATATTCTCTTAAAATATTAAAATGGATTATACAACAATAAATACTTGAAACAATATTAGTTATCTTTGTTCAAATGTGACATTCTCTTCATGACACCTGTAGGTGCATTTTCATGGTGTATGACTATGTGGATGACTGAGTTGACTATCACAGTCCCTCCTTTGTCAATTAAAGGGTTTTTAATTGATTTTTAATGATTAAAAAATATGTTAAACACATATTATAGTATTTATCACACCTTCATGAGGATTTTCACACTTCAGGACACCATTATAGCAGTTGGGAATAAGTAGAAAGTTAATTGTGTTTCCATATGACTACATGTTTGAATCAAAGCATTAAATTTAAATACCAGGCATTAATAAGGTGGTTTATATGACATTAGATACATGGATAACATAATATCACATCCATATAAAGCCCTTTTAGAGAACCAAACCTTTTACATGTAGTGAAACTGACTACAACCTCACATAGTGACACCTTCTTGCAATTTTGACTATTTTGCCTATGAAATCATTTATAAACATGAAAATAATCATGGGAATAATTATAATAGATATTAAACATACACTATAAGCAAATTTAGTATCTGAGTTCTAAATAATATCTCAAACAAGAGTGAAAACTATAGGGTGTGGGAAATAATAGGAAAAAAATACAGTCAATTTGTTAGAGATGGTTCATAAAGTATAAGACATGATTCCTTAAAATGAAAACAAAAAATTGAATCTAACCAAGTTTCATATCACCCCCCAAAGTCATTTGATATAAAAATTCTCCTACTGGCCATACCAACCAAAAACTTATTGACTAATTACATGTGTATGATGGAGTGATGGAAGATTAAAATGGTTTTATATCAATTTTGGAACTTTCAAAGCATTTAAATCATGTAAATTAGTCTAATGAATTTTAATATCCATCCCACAACCTTATCCCACATGACACACTCTCTCATAAGCTATACACCTTTCAAACTTCTTCTTTTGGACCTTTTTTCTTGGTTTTCAGTTATCACCTACAAGTTTTCAATTATAAAATGACATTTATTATAGATAATAACATATTTTATGTTTAATATGAGTTTGGAACACTTAGACATAACTCAAAACCTTACCATTTGCATTTAATGCTCATTTATGACCCCCAAGTGACCCAAAATGACATAAGAAATAATTAGACCATGACCAAGGTTAAAATGATATAAAATAATATATAATTAACTATTAAACACCCTATGATATTATATCATACCAATATATAAGTTTTTGACTATAGGGGGTTGACCCATTTTAGCTTGTGGTCAAAATGGTTAATATTCTTAGCAATTTCCCAAGGGTTTATCCTTATTATGCCATAACCAATTTCCTAATCCTATCCATTATGATATGGATTCAACTATACAAATTTTTTACACATAATATGACTTTGAAAACACACCAAACACAAAGTAAGGCACACAAAACAAGACACACTAAAAATAAACACACGTGTTCAACTAGAACACTTATAAAACACAACACAACTAAAAGAGAACACACACACTTATTATACTATTTACAAGCCTTAATATTAAGGTGAAACATATGATAATACCTCAAATAGGGTAAAAAATAGTCCCCTATATGTATTTATCACTCCATGAGGGCAGGCTAACATGAGGAGCATGTTCATCACCAATCACTTGCATATGTAGGTGATCAAGAAGCTTATCATCTTTGGACCTTCTTATGATTGAAAGTGGATTGTTTGAAACCTCCATGAGTGATATTTAATTTTCTATAATAACCTTTATTTGGGATACAACTACTATGATCTATGTCATATCCATTGTATGCTTTCCAAAAAATTGCACATTAGAGTGTATGGTAGTTGTCTCATCTTTGTGCTCTTCTATAACAATATGTAGATGTTTTGAGGTATCAAGATCCTCATTTTCATGATCTAAAACCTATGAATATGGATCAACATATGATGGATATCTTTATTTTCCTTGAGGCATAACAACTTATGCCTTGACCTCATTCTCTATGTTCATAACTCCTTGGACAGAAACTACATCAATCTCTTTCATGACTGTAGGTCCTTGACCAATAGAAAGACATTCAACTCAATGTTTTAGAGGCCACTTGAAAACATGATCATTAGTCTCTTTATAAATCTCAATATTAGATATGCAATCTCTTTGGGAAAAAGGAGACTTACCCAACTTGTCAAATTCTTTGCATATGATATTGAAAATTTTCCATAGTTCCTCTTCATTCACAACATGAAACACTTCTCCATGCTTGGTGAGACAAACCATGTCATTTTGTTAGAGGAATTAACCAAATCAGATTTATACTTATTTATAGGATAAATAACATTACCAAGCTTATCAAACTCTTGACATATGACATCTAAACTTTGTTATAAGTCATCTTCATCTACCTCATGAGTGTCATTATCAAGTCCAACTTCATCAATGGCAGGTATAAAGATGTCATTCCTCCCCTTATGGTGCTTAATTATCTTTATCAACCTATCATCATCATCATATCCATGAATCATATATTTAACTTTAACAACTTGTGAATGTTTGACACTTAACTTAGCTTCTTCAAATGGTTCTTCATACATGATATAAGTACCAAGGTCAGTTTTCTCAAAGTATGCATAAGGATCATACTCATATACTGTAATATCCCTTACTTAGGGGCTCCTTTATCTGCAAAAAAGCTCTGATACCACTGTAATGTCCCTTACTTAGGGGCTCCTTTTCTCCTACAAATGCTCTGATACCACTGTAATATCCCCTGTCAATAGAGATATATGGAAGACACAAAACTATGATACCAAAGACCAAAGCTCTGATACCACTGTAATATCCCCTTCAAACAGGGAATATATAAACTCATAAAGCTCTGATCACAGATACAAACTTGCAGAATAGATTCAAAATAAGCATACACAAATCATAGTATAATCTCTCAATAGCAATTAAAGATCACATTACTTGTTCTTCTGGACAATTACACAATTGAGTCTCTGTTATACAAAATAAAGAATATTAAAATCTGATCTTAAAACCCAGACATTAGCAAAATCTGGCAATGAAAACTGGATCTGGAAGGGTCTCGGCCTTTCTGTGTCGACACACAGTCGCCGTCGTCGGTCGATATCTCGCCGACGTCGGTCTCTGTCGGTCGGCTTTCTGCCGACGTCGGTCTTCAGACGGCCGAAGTCGGTCACTGGAAGCCCTGTATCTGCCGATGTCGGTGTCTGAATAGCTCTGAACGGACCTGTACGGATGTGGTACGGCCGCCAACCTGTCTTCTTCTTAACCCCTGATAGCTGAATAGCCTGATCTCACGAATATAGATTCTAACACAAGATCTATCTCTGTATAACTTATTAGATCAAAACTAAATAAAGAAAATACCTGGAAAGCTCTGTGATAAACTTCTGTGTGAAGTTATCTCTCAACCCTGGAATTCTGTGATAACTTCTGGATGAAGCTATCTCTCAAATATGTATCTCTGTGATAACTTCTGGATGAAGCTATCTCTCAATTTGGCAATAAATCAGCTGATATCTCACAGCCTCTAAATCACACACAATGAAGAGGGAACGTTCTCCACTGCAATTGGAATCCTGGAACCCTTGGCTCAGTCTTCACAGAAGAATTTCTTCAAATCAATAATCAATAATCTATGCATCATAATCAATAATGGCCTCCATGTGAAACCCTTATACCCTCAAAAGATATGCTTGCCCTAATTAGGGTTTTCTTAAATTAGCATTAGGGTTTCTAATTTAAAATTAGAGCAAATAATTAATAATTAATAATTAATTATTACTGAGACCAAATAATTAATATTTGATTAAATCAATCAAATATTAATCTCCCTCAATATATGTCGGATCCTCAAACCGATCGAAGCAGGTGAATTAGGGAGTGATTCCGCATATGACCATACCAAAATAAAGGTGCTCCGCTGCATGTCAAATATCCCTAAATAATAGGAGCATCAATCAAACATGTCTGAAAGACCCTGAATGAAAACCAAATGTAGAAATTCTGCGAATCAAAGTCAAGCCAAGCTCCATTATGACCCTCTATCCATCATATTAGCCTACGAAGGTCGTATAATAGGCCAATCATCAAATCTGTCAATGTCCATGAAAAAGGGGACATGACAATCCGCCCCTCCGAAAATTGCTTGTCCCCAAGCAATCTCGGAACAATGAACTACTCGATCCACCTGGATCCCAAATGTAGTTATGCTCTGCACTGCTGTGAATCAATGCAAGTACCTGTAACATCAATAGAAGTAGAACAAAGAGGAACCCATAATCAAATTGGTGAACACAACTCAACCAATCTCTGAAATCACAACTGCCCTGGATGTGTCGATACTGTACGCTGGGTAATTGGCAACTGCGAAGTCCATCTACAAAAGATGGTGTTAATCCATCCCATAACTGATCCCTCTGTAACGGTGGCACAACCAACTGTACCATACTATCAAATGTGTGAGAAGAATCAGTATAGAGACTCAAGTCTACTGGTCTCTCAAACTCATTAGAATCAGGGACTCCCAAATCCTGAATATATGTGTTAGCCTCAACAATATGCTCCTCATCAGCAGGTACAAAAACATACTCATCACCAATACTCAATGTACTAACCTCTGAGTATACCTCCACACTCTGAATGCAAGCATCAGGCTCATCCTCACTGTATAACACATGAGCTGAACTCACCTGAAGACAAAGCTCATCCACAACATCCTCAACTACCCCTATCGGTGAAGGTACTACAGATAAATCATCACCTGAAGATGTGTTAATATCTCCCTGTACTGGATCAGCATGTCTGTCAAACTCATTATGCAAGTTGCTGCTTGTCATAGGGAAAGCACTACGATCCTTGGGCCTATTAATTAGACTCTTTAACCACTTACAAGCTCTAGGTGAGACATTTCTCCCTTTTGTCCAGACATACCATAAATCTTCTGCCAAAAGTTTAGAGATTTTATCCTCCTCCTCAAACAAGATTGTGAACATGATAGAGTGCATGGATGCTAATACATCACTGGAATGAAACTCATCTAAAATATTCCAAAATATTTTAAACATATTTCGAATGCCAGCAATAAAACCTACTAACATCATAATGTTTTCAAATCCATACCTTGCAAAAGTTTCAAGTAATCTCGCCCTCTTTGCGAAATGAGGATCTCTAATGTCACCCAACTTGTCAAAGCTTGTCACCATGGCATGAAGTACCTCTCTCATAATCCGGTCATCATAAAAAGTAAAGCCAGCTACTATTCTCATGATTTCACTAATACAAGAGAGAGTTGCAAGTCTTACCACCTCATGATGATGTCTCAATAATCGGGGCTTCACCAAAGAATCAAACGCTGGAGATAACACTGTTTGCATCTCATAAGAATTTGACTGCTCAACATTGTGTAAGTGAATTTCTAACTCCTCCAGAGTTTGTAGAAGGTCATCTGCTTGCTGTAATGGATGTTCTATCTGCTTCTTTGCATTGTGCACTCTCTCTACCAAATCTTTGACACTTGGTAGCGCCATGCTGATACCCAAACTACCCAACAGGATGGCAAGACATTAGCTCTGATGTGCCCAACAGGATGGCAGGAATTTAGCTCTGATACCACTGTAATATCCCTTACTTAGGGGCTCCTTTATCTGCAAAAAAGCTCTGATACCACTGTAATGTCCCTTACTTAGGGGCTCCTTTTCTCCTACAAATGCTCTGATACCACTGTAATATCCCCTGTCAATAGAGATATATGGAAGACACAAAACTATGATACCAAAGACCAAAGCTCTGATACCACTGTAATATCCCCTTCAAACAGGGAATATATAAACTCATAAAGCTCTGATCACAGATACAAACTTGCAGAATAGATTCAAAATAAGCATACACAAATCATAGTATAATCTCTCAATAGCAATTAAAGATCACATTACTTGTTCTTCTGGACAATTACACAATTGAGTCTCTGTTATACAAAATAAAGAATATTAAAATCTGATCTTAAAACCCAGACATTAGCAAAATCTGGCAATGAAAACTGGATCTGGAAGGGTCTCGGCCTTTCTGTGTCGACACACAGTCGCCGTCGTCGGTCGATATCTCACCGACGTCGGTCTCTGTCGGTCGGCTTTCTACCGACGTCGGTCTCCAGACGGCCGAAGTCGGTCACTGGAAGCCCTGTATCTGCCGATGTCGGTGTCTGAATAGCTCTGAACGGACCTGTACGGATGTGGTACGGCCGCCAACCTGTCTTCTTCTTAACCCCTGATAGCTGAATAGCCTGATCTCACGAATATAGATTCTAACACAAGATCTATCTCTGTATAACTTATTAGATCAAAACTAAATAAAGAAAATACCTGGAAAGCTCTGTGATAAACTTCTGTGTGAAGTTATCTCTCAACCTTGGAATTCTGTGATAACTTCTGGATGAAGCTATCTCTCAAATATGTATCTCTGTGATAACTTCTGGATGAAGCTATCTCTCAGTTTGGCAATAAATCAGCTGATATCTCACAGCCTCTAAATCACACACAATGAAGAGGGAACGTTCTCCACTGCAATTGGAATCCTGGAACCCTTGGCTCAGTCTTCACAGAAGAATTTCTTCAAATCAATAATCAATAATCTATACATCATAATCAATAATGGCCTCCATGTGAAACCCTTATACCCTCAAAAGATATGCTTGCCCTAATTAGGGTTTTCTTAAATTAGCATTAGGGTTTCTAATTTAAAATTAGAGCAAATAATTAATAATTAATAATTAATTATTACTGAGACCAAATAATTAATATTTGATTAAATCAATCAAATATTAATCTCCCTCAATATATGTCAGATCCTCAAACCGATCGAAGAAGGTGAATTAGGGAGTGATTCCTCATATGACCATACCAAAATAAAGGTGCTCCGCTGCATGTCAAATATCCCTAAATAATAGGAGCATCAATCAAACATGTCTGAAAGACCCTGAATGAAAACCAAATGTAGAAATTCTGCGAATCAAAGTCAAGCCAAGCTCCATTATGACCCTCTATCCATCATATTAGCCTACGAAGGTCGTATAATAGGCCAATCATCAAATCTGTCAATGTCCATGAAAAAGGGGACATGACATATACATTTACACCATATTCATCCAAGAAAAAATTATAAATTCCTTCAAGTTTATAGTCTCCATCATCCACATTAGATTCCTCCTTCTCATAGACAACACAATTCATATTGGAACTTGATCAATGTAGGGCTCAATGTGAAACCTTGTGAGAAGTTGAGTTCTTATGGTCACTTTAGTTCCATAATATTAGTGGTATAATCATTGGGGGGTGAATCAGTGATGAAAGATAATCCAATTAAATTCACAACTCATAAACATTGAGCATAAATCAACTTGATCAAGAAACATAAACATGAGATCACATGCATCTAAAGTATACATAAGAGCATACATCTCATGAACACATCGTATATGTAGAAAACCCTCTTGGGGAATAAAACCCAATAAAACTTATAGGATGGACTATAGTCATATAATAAAAATAACCAACATTTATACCAAAACCAACTGATCAAGGAACATCCATCCCTTAGTTTAGTGAGACACCAATGCCACAAGGAGCTACTACCCTTGTCTAGCTAAACACCCACTACAACTAGACTTTTAACAAGATTTACCTTGAAAGGAGGAACCAACCCCCTAAGAAACCAAGCACCACTCATCTACCTAAAAATTTCACTTTTAAAACCTATTTCTTCTCTTTAAATGATGATTATCATCTTTGTATGCACTCTTCACCTCTAATTTCTCTCAAGCTACCTCTAGAGCTAACTTGCTCAAACTACCTCTTCTAGGCTCATTAGGTCCAATGACCTATGTGTCCTTCATAAAATTGATTAGATAAATATGTTTGATCTTCCTCACACTATAATTTTTCTTACTAACCTATGCCTTCTCTTTCAAAGGTTCTCTTATTTTCTTAAATCCACAATCGCACAACTACTTAACTCTCCTCTAAAATATAGAAACCATCACATTTGCTTTCACTCTTTATAGAGTATTTAAGAATATTATCTTCTTGGTTAGCTATAATACTTTAATTAAACCTTCATACTTCTATTATGATAATACATAGCTCATATTCATTGTCATAGGTCAACGATAACATCTATGGGTCACACTTAAGTAGCTACACCTTTCAATTAGGCCTTAGTAGACCTTATAGGTCTCATGGAGATCTATTACCCCTTTATCACTTCATCAAGAACAAAAAGAACATAATATAAATTTAAAATACATGGGTCCACTCCATATGACCTATAAGACATCTTCAGGTGATGACTCCCACCAAAACCCTCTTCTACTAAAGCACAATTTACTCAAACAATATTTTGTACACAGTAACACCATGAAAGAATAAATAGTAAAATTTGAATCCTTTGTTCATAATAAATATGGATTTTTCAAACATCCAAAATAAATATAGATAATTCTCATGGATTATAAAACACTCTCCAATAGTTAGATCATCTTGAAACATCAAAATACTATCAAGAAAAACTCAATTACCCATCTCAAATCACTTGCGAAACATGATCAAAGACAAAATTAATTTTGGAGGCTAATAAATTTGAATGTATGATTATTAAAACCTTATAATAATATCCTCTATATTAATATTTAAGTAATTTAAAAAAAATCTTTTTACTACATCAAAAAATTCATCATGGATCAAAATATAATAGCAAATTATTGAGCACTAGTTTTCTCTCATTGATTTGAAAAATCAAATTCCAATAGTCACTATTCAAATGTTAAACATCAAAAAATTTGAACTCATCTCATTATTCCTATAAAATTTAAAAAAATATGCATCATCAATATCCTTAGAAGTAACATGGTCTTTATCTTACAATGCTCATCATTGATCTTTGATCTGAGCTCCCATGATTGTGCTAATTGGTAGCCCCGCATGCCCTCTAAGCATCTATTGACTTATTGAATTAATATGCACCATTGATATATATAACAAGATCATACAATCCATTATATATTCATATGATAGGTTTCATGCTCATCATTATATCTGCTACTCAAACTCTATGATTGTGACACATGTTACTAGAACATGCCTTCTGAGCATCCTTTGACATATTGAATTAGTACACACCATTGATCACTATATAAAAATATCACATGCTCTAATATATCATTATCTAGTTATATTAAACTCTTTCCACTATATATTTGATCTGATTAAACACTGAACATAGATCTTTGATATCATAAAATTGATTATGGGAATTTATTGAACTCTATTTGACAAGCCAACTTTTCACCTTAATAACTTTTGCTACATTCCATGTCTATATATAAAATTTGAACCACATGATCACATTTAATAGGGGAATTAATTAATGTCTCAAAGTACTCTTGAAACCTTCACATGTGTGAAATATAACATCATCAATCTACTCACTTACTTTTATATATCAAGATGACTACTTGAGCTTAGACATTCATATGATTGTTCTAATGAATTTTGTTCACTTCCATAAGATCTCTAATCACTCATAACATCCCATAGGGTCTTTATAAAATTTACATATCATCTATATCATCCATCATATCCCTATCCAATTCAAACACTAAAAAACCATACAAGGACATCGAAGCATATTGAAGCACTCTTTATCATTGTCATTCTAGCACACATAATACCACATCAACAACCTTGGTCACCTTGGAGACATCATTGATAAAATTACAAAAAATTTCCCATTTATCATTGATGTCAAACACCATTACAAATCACTTTCTACCCCTTTGACACAATAACAAAGTGGTCTTAACTCCAAATCTTATGGACCTGAAAAGACTTCAAGGACCAATAATCAGAAAGGAACACCTCTAGGAGATGATATAGACACCTTATAACATTTTGAATAGCTTTTATTACATTTATCTTCTCAAACATGATCCATGATAATGCTCTTATTTGATCATACATAGATTCTATTAATATAAAACATATAGGAACATCATAAACTGCATGAACCTATCTTGAAAACATTACAAGGGACTCCCCCTAAGTCACCTAAGCTTAGGCACCATTTAAGCACCTTCAAACCATCTATAACCATGAATAAATATCACAATTTTCTCCATACCTCTTCTTTGATTTAACTACATAGTCTTTTGATCCTAGGACTTGAGTATTTACAAAGCTTCCCTTTTGTTTATGCATGAAGATTCAATGCATTATCAAAGCACCTGACTTGGTTTTATGAAGTCATCATATTAACATGCTTGAGTTCACATATGTGTTAGACTTTTTCATATTTCCACCATGACTGGAACATCTCACATATGCTCCCCCTCACATGATGAAAAAATATTCAATCCTTTCAAACTATCTAAGTTAGCTCCCCCTTTTTATGTAATAGAATATCTTGATAACTCATCATCCTTGATCAGATACCTAGAAAATTCTATTTCTTGCTTGCAGACCTTGCATACACAGCTTCATTCTTCACCATATTGACCAACTAGACCATCCATCAAAGATTAACCAAAACTTTGACTTTATGATCATTGTTTTTGAATATATTTTATCATGTCCTTCCACATTAAACCAACACAAATTTTTATGACTTTTCTTATCCTTCAACATCAACCAAAGCTCAACTAGTATCCACCATGATTCCTCTTGATGACTAGTGTCTCCTTGAAGCCTAGATAGAGACACCCTATCCATAATGCCCTAGAATAATATGAAACCAAGAGTTTCCCACAACTCCTCATATTCCTTATCCTCATTGGTTATTTGATATTGATTATTCTTCTTCTTATTTTTAGATTTAAGAGAAGAAACATTCTCATCCACTTAAATATCCCCCTTTTCTTCAAATATTGGATTGATAACATATGGAAAGAACAAAGATTTATGACATACCTTTTCAATAGAATAAAGAACCTCATAAATGGGCATTGACAAATAATGTTATTTTCATGAAACTTGCTTAATAACATCAATATGTTCTCTTAGATCCATACACACCTTAGAATTAGTCTCAACTAGCACCTTGGTCTTTTCTTTGATCTCATCTTGTACTAAATTTTGATTCTCCTTTTATATCTAGGTAGATGATACATTCTCTTGGCATTCATGAACGTTCATATCTGATTCCTCTTTTTCTTTATTAGGCATTTCACCTTGATCTTTTATCTCATCTAAATTATTTTTCTTGGCCTTCACTTCCTTAAGATTCCATACCAATGATTGACCTTTCTTGAGCACTCTATGATGTCCTATGACTTGAGAGCTTGATTTTAAAATATATTGCAATATGACCAACTTGATGACAACAAAAACAAAGAACATCATTCATATTTTTATCTTGATGAATATTATGAATCTCAACAAACATACCATCTTGTCTCTTAGGTTAATTATGCTCAAGCTTGTTTGTCTTATGTCTCCCTACCTAGGTTAGTATGTTTCCCATGAATTTTGTGGAAAAATCTAACAGTATGTCCCATTTCATGACAATGATAGCATAATACATTATCCATACCTCTATCTGACCAGCTGCTCTTCCTTCTATAGTTTTTTTTCCTTATGACCAAAGCTATAAGAAACATAATAATGACCATAAAATATATTTCATACCTCATTGCACTTGGATACCTAATGATATTTTTTTATTGATCTTGGTAGTAGCATCCTTACTATCTTGAGATGACCTCTCTTTCTCTTTCTTAATCTTGTTTACCTTAACAAAAAATCGCTCATGCTCATCCTTTAATGAATCTAGCTTGGTCCTCGATTGAACACTCTCATCCTCTTTAGCGCTCATACTTGAACTTGTAGCCTTTAACTAAATTTTGAGAACTTGGATAGTCTCCTTATCCCTCTTAGATTCTTTATCCATGTCATCCTTTAATATACATGATTACTTTTCAATAATATTTATAGAATCTAGATTGGACTTCAACTCATCATGCTCACCTTACTTTGAACTCAACTTGGCATTTGTCTCTTCTAGATGAGTCTTGATATGTTTGCATTCTTCCTCTTTTGAACTTAGATTAGTCTTTGTAACCCTTAATTAATCTTAAAGATCTTTTGTGGTCATCTTGTATTCTTTGACTATATCACTTAATCTGTCAAACTTGGTTTTAAGATGATTGATCATTTCTCTACATTTTATGAACTATTTGTTAAACTCTTTAACCCTCATCTCATGCTCATCATCCTTGGAATTAAAATTACTCTTCCTAGTCTCAATGTGACTAATCTATTCTTCAAGACTTCTAACCATTGATCTCAACTCAATATTTCATTTCCTCAATTACTTATCCATCTTTGTACCTTGGATCACCTTCAAGTGGTTAAACTTACATAGAAGGTCCTATTTTGATACCAATTATTTGTGGTATAATCATTTAAGAGGGGTGAATTAGTGCTGCGAGATAATCCAATTTAAATCTTAACTCTTAAACATTCAACATACATCAGCTTGATCAAGCAACATAAACATGGAAGCACATATATCCAAATTATACATAAGAGCATACATCTCATGAACACATCATATATGTGGGAAACCCTCTTGGGGAATAAAAATCGCTGAACCCTATAAGATGGAATAAATTCATATATTAACAAGATCTAATATTTAGACCAGTATTGATTGATCAAGGAAAACCCATCCCTTAGTTTAATGAGACACTAATCCTATAAGGAGCTACTTCCCCTATCTAGTTGAGCACCCATTACAACTAGACCTTTAACAAGATTTACCTTGCAAGGAGGAACCAACCCCATAGGTAACCAAACACCCAATCAACTACCTAAACATATTACCTTGACCACTTGTTTCTAATATTCAACTGATGATGATCACCTCCAATTTCTCTCAAGTTGCCTCTAGGGCTAACTTGCTCGAATTGCCTCTTTTAGGCTCATTAGGTCCAATGAACTAGGTGTCCTCATAAATAAATTTGATTAGATAAAAATGTATGATCTTCCTCACACTTTAGTGGTTCTTACTAACCTATACCTTCTATTTCAAAGGTTCTCTTCTTTTCTTGAATCCACACTCACACAATTGCTCAACTCTCCTCTCTAAAATCTAGAAACCATCAAATTTGCTTTCACTCTTTATAGAGTATTTAGGAATATTATCTTATTATTCATCCATAATAATTACCTTAACCCTTAATTATTATATTATTCTAATACATATCTCATATTCATTTTCATAGGTTAGCCATAACATCTATGGGTCACACTTAAGAAGCTACACCTTTCGATTAGGCCTTAGTAGCCCTTATAGGTCTCATAGAGATATATTACCCATTTATAACTTCATAGAGCACAAAAATAAAATAATATAACTTTAAAATACATGGTTCCACTCCATATTATCTCTAAGACATCTTCAGGTGATGACTTCTACCAAAACACTCTTCTGCTAAAGCACAATTTACTCAAAAAATATTTTGTACACAATAACACCATGAATGAACAAATAATAAAATTTGAATCCTTTGCTCATAATAAATATGTATTTTTAAAACCTCAAAAATCCAAATATATTATCCTCATAGAGTCTAAAATAATCTCTAATTGTTAGATCACCTTGAAACATCAAAATGCTATCAAGAACAACTCAATTATCCATCTCGAGTCACTTGCAGAACATGATAAAATAGATAATAAACTTTGGAGCTTAATAAATTTAATTTTATGATAATTAAAAAATTATAACAAGATTATCTATGTGTACCTTGAATTCCTTTACAACTTTTCTTTTTACTTCATCAATAAATTCATCTTGGATTAAAAAATATTAGTAAAATACTAAGCACTAGTTTTTCCTCATTAATTTGAAAAATCAAATTCCAATGGTCACTATTCAGAGGTTAAACATCAAAAAAATTGACCTCATCTCATTATTATTGGAAATTTTTAACAAAAACACATCGTTTATCTCCTTATAAGTATCCTAGTCTTTATTTTGAAATGCTTACCATTGATCTTGGACATGAGCTCCCACAATTGTGGCACTTGACAGCCCCGCATACCTTTTAAGCATCCTATTGACTTATTAACTTAATATGAACCATTTATATTTATATAAAAATATCACATTATCTATTTGATCTTCATCTGATAGGTTTCCTGATCACCTTTAGATCTGCTTCTCAAACTCCATGATTGTGACACATGTCACAAGTGCATGCCTTCTAATCATCCTTTGACATATTAACTTAATATGTACCATTTATCATTGTATGAAAATATCAGATGATACATTATATCATTCTATTAAATTATTTATATTATATCTGTGATCTGATTAAATTATGACCATAGATATTCGATATCACAAAATTGGCTAAGTATGGGAACTTATTCAACTCTATTTGAGAAGTCAACTTTGCACCTTAATAACTTTTGATACACTCCATATCTAGACCTAAAATTTGAACCACATGATCACCTTTCAAATATAAATCCATTCATGATTCAAAATACTATTGAAACCTTCAAACATGTGAAATATAATGTCATTAATCTACTCACTCAATTTTATCTATGAAGATGACTACTTGAGCTTAGACATTCATATGACTATTCTAATGAATTTCGTTCAATTACATAAACATTATAAGCACTAATAACATTCCATAGGGTTTATGAAACATGTAAATATAATAAATATAATCCACCATCTATCGATCTAATTCAAACACTGAAGAACCACACAAGAACATTGAAGCACATTGAAGCACACTTTGTCATTATCATTCTATCACACATGACACCTCATCAACAACATTGGTCACCTTGGAGACATCATTGAAAAACCTCCAACACATAAATTATCCTAAAGGATAATAAGGATCAATAAATTGAGAGATATCCACCTATCTTGGCTATAAAATCCCTTGAAAGGTAGATTACAAAGTGAGTTGGGAGGTCAACAACAATTATGTCTTGAAGGATGGGAAAATTAGGATAATCATGCAAGAAGACCTTAATTTTTATGATCAACCCTATTATTTAATAAAGTGTACCATCTAATTGGAGAACTAATTTTATATGAGTCTCATATTTTAGGCCTAACTCATCAACTACAACTTTGGGCATGACTAAAGTAGAGTCTCCAATATCAACTATGCAATTGTGCACCAATTTGTCACCTACTATGAGAGTGAGGTAGAATTATGGACGTTTATCTACTTTAGTAGATGGTTCAAAAATGGAATTAATGAAATTTTAAAGGATAAAGTGACTATGAGTTTGACTTGAAGGTGAAGGACTAGTAGGGATAGTGGATAATTTCTTTTACAATAGCTCTTTTTGGCTAGGCATGTGAAGGACATCCCACAAAGATATTGATGATTTTGAACTTTTCAAAGAATCCACTATGTTTAGGAAAGTATTACTTACCTTATATTGAGTCTTTAGAGTCAAATTATTTCTTTAAACTTGAGGAATTGAGACACCTTGATTATATCTTACCATATTTTGACTTAGAGGAGGTGTAGGTGTGTTTGGAGCTGCCTTGCTTATATCCATACTTTGTTGCCTTGAAGGGAGATTATATGAACTTGTAGGCATGATAATATCTCCTCCTCCAACCTTTATCTTAGACCTTTTATTGTCTATAATGTATTCTCCTTGATTGAGTACAAAAGTGTCTTCCACCAAGAAGTTGGTGAAACCTTTTCCATGAGGTTGCTAACCTTCCTTTACTTGCATCATGACTTCATCTTTAGCTGATAGGAGAGGAGTGAATCCTCCTTGAGAAATAAAATATTTCTCTCCACCTTAATTAGCATCTATTAATTGGCCTTATTTCCAATCTTCTCCTTGCACCAAGTTACTATGCACCGGTACCATCTCTCTTGTATTGGTAGTGAAGTTTAGATTGTAGACATTGGCAGGACTATTAAATTTAGGCTTGCCTTAACCTCTTCCTCTCCCAAATTTTTGGCCATATTTATAATAATATGGGTATTAATTTTGATATTCACCTTATTTCATGGTAACTTGTCTAAGATGAGATCTTAGCATTTTAATTTTTGCATCTTTATCCATGACATTATCTTCCTTCTTAGGAGTAGATCTAAGCTTAGTATTATCATTAGGAACTTGGGACATGCTTGGAATATTATAAAAAGTATAAGACAATAGAGGTATAGACACTTTAGGAGGTAATTTCCTATGTTAAATAAGACCATTTTCATCTTTGATGGCAAGTTCATATGCTTTGGGAAGATTGAAACCACCCATGGATTGAAGAATTATAGCAATTTCTATACCAATGGGTCTCAAGTAAGTAGGGAACAAAAAACTAGCAAGTGGCCTCATCGGAGGAGGAAATATATACCAAGTCTTTTGAAACCTCTCATTGAAGTCATGCATTGTTTTATTAGATCCTATTTTGATCACATTTATCTAATGGATGAGAAGGTATGGTCACTTTCATCTTCAAATCTAGAATTCAACAACACTCCAAATTCATCCCATGATGTGATGCATCTACAGAGCAAAGTCCTATACCAATCAAGATCTTTCCCTCTAAGGGACATGTCAAAGAGTCTAATATCAATATTTTATTTAGTGACATTTTGGAAACTAAAAAAGTTAGAGATATCCCTAATGTGTTCACTAGGTGTAACATGACTCTCACCATTAAAACTGGGCACACTCTTTATGGCATTAGGAGGAATGGCATCATATGCTTGAAGATGAATTAGATTTTTAGTATTAAAGTTATGAAAGGCATGATTCCTATCCATATTTTATTCAATATCTTTAATTTCTTCCACCTCTTAATTTCCTTGGATATAAAAATCTTCTTGGTCTTCAAAAAGAATATTAGGATGAGGGTTTTGAACTTCAAGAGGAAGTTCAAGCTAAATAGGTGGATTAATGGGGTTGAACACTCTACTAGATGATGACATAGTAAGAACCATGAATTATGAGGACAAGTTTATGAAAAAAAATGGCCTTGAACTAGATTTTACCTTTAATGGAGTCACCAAATGCTAAGTAGCACACCAATTTAAATTTTATGTTGTCAAGTCTAGTAATCACCTTAACAAGTTGTCTTGATGATAATGAGTCCCACTATGCATGCTATAACTATTTTCATAAAATACTAAACCCTAGAAGAGGATGTTAAATCCTTTTATAAATTTAGGAAACATGGGAATACTTCTAGGTATGTGGGTGTACTTATTGGTGTTCTAGATTTTTACCCTAGCTAAGTAGAAGATTGTTCAAGTCTTTTACTCAAATCTAGTCTAACATGGGACTGAACCTAGGTTGTGGGTCACCTATCATAGGGTTATACCTTTAGAGAAGGATATATTCCTTATGGATCTATCACCTAAACTAAAATCTAACTAGGAAAAGGGAGAGAAAAATGGGTAACAAAGCATGAAAACATGTAAAGGAGTAGATGCACTAGTAATGTAGTTATTCATCCACTCTATCTGAACTTCTAATAAACACTAATGAGATCATATCTACAACTCCAAATAGTGTTTTATGCATCAATATATCATGAAAAGGTTCACCAAATGATCAAAACCTAAGGGAAGTGATGGAGAGGCCTAATTAAAGGCACTAACCAATCAATATATCCACTTGTTATTTTAAAAAAATGGCATTTAACACTAAACATGACCTGTAAAACAATATAATCTAGTAGCTAGGTGAGATCAATACATGACAAGGGATATGTTTCTACCACATATACAAATCAATCTGATATTAACACACTATACCTGAATGATAAGATTTGAAAAAGAGTCCTTTATTTATCTCAAAGGGTTACAAAGATCAAATCTGGGTAGAGTCTAGTCATGCCCAAGAGAGGGACTACCAAGCTTGTTTTCAAGGCTTATAATCCTATATTTATATAAAAAGGGATGAGAGAGAGAAGGAACTAAGCAAATAGAAAACATTGAAAGAGGTCCAATTGCTCGTGATAGATTAACATTTTCAAGGATGTTGAGTCATTATCTTACCAAGAAGGCATAATTTCAAAGTCTTTGCAAAAGAATTTAATGCTCCATGATCCTTATCCAACTACCAAGTCTTCATTTTAGGACTCCATGCCATTTTCACATGATTTATTGATGAGGACAAATCCTTTATGCCTTGAAATTGATAGAGATGCTTGGTTTATTTTTAGTGGCTAGATGTAACTATTTGTTGAAAATGTGACCCTATCAATAGGTGAGATTATTATCCATGATTATATTTATGTTTTTACTAGTTATAACTTGAACTTGGGTCCATTTCATATATAGAAAACCAATATTAGAACATTACTTTTCACACAGTCATAATATTTATGAAAACTTGTAAACTGCTTGACCTTGCTTCATAGACACTGGTCTATCTTCACCCTCTATATTAGACCCAAAATATCTATTTTACCTATATGGAGCTTTAATGATGATGTTTGGTCCTGAAGTATTCATCCCAACTTGACTCAGATCCATATTAGATCACATTTAAGCTCAAATCCTTTATATTATCTTTACTTGGGTGTTATAATGTTGTGTTGACCTTCATCAAAAAGCCTTGGGTCTTGATCCTACTCATTAGTTGTCAAATGCTGACTTATACCCTTGACTTTTATAACTTTTGTTCACTTTGTTGATCTTCTTATGCATAAATTCCTGTGAGCCATCGATCTTCTACCAACTGAATGTGCTTGTGCCACTTGTCCTTGACCCATTAGCTCCTTGGATTCACTAACCTCTTTGACTCATGCTTGCCGTTTGTTCTTGATGAGTGATTAAACATGAACCCTTATATCTACCTAAGACCCACTTCTTAACACCCAATGGCTCTTTACCTATCTTAAAATTGACATTTGTGTGAACATCATTTGATGCCCATTCAGACATATTTGATTTATAGACTATCAAATTTAAGCTTGCATGTTTTTTGTCTGATATTTATTTTGACATTAGTATGAATGTCCTATGTTTTAGGTCTAAATTTAAAATCCTATAACTTGAAGTGTAAAATTCATGGAGGCACAAAACTTATAGGAGATATTCTTGAGGCCAAAAGGAATGAACCCATTTGATTTATTGGTCTTAGGAACCTTCTATGTAAAGATATTAAATGTCAAGTTAACTGGTATATTCATTCCTACATGATGTTCTAGTTGACTTGGCTAATAATGAGAAACTTAGTAAAATCTAACTGAGGAGCCAACTTTGAACATGCACAACTTCTATCATACTTTGGTAGATGATCTGAAACTTAGCACATAGAAACTAGGGACTAAGTTGAACAAACTCATATGATCACTTTTTCTTGAGACTACCACATGTGCAAGATATGGCATCATAAATATTCTCACTTAGCTCTATTTGAGCTTCTTCAAAAATGGATAAGTATGTAAACTTAACATATTTTTCCTTAGAGATAAACTTTGGATCTTCATATATTTTGATGCACTTGGTGGATGATCTAAAATTTGGTGCATATGTTCTTGTGACTAATGTGAATAGACCCATATGACCAATTCTTCTTAATTCATCTGCACATGGTAATTATGACATCAAGAAAGTGCCTACTCAAAATTTATGCCAATATACCCAAGTGTCTCAATAAACATAGTGAAGAACCAAATAAATCCCATGTATTTCCATAGTCATTCCAAATACTTTTGACATCCTATAGGGTCTTTGCAACTCTATACATGTCCTCAAAAATTGACAAATTACACTTCAAATGAACTTAAAATGTTTTAAAAGTCTTTCAAGCTGCATGATCTTCCTCTTTTATCATTAGATCCTTATCTCAATCATGAACATTGCTCAGTCCTTGAAAGTTCTGTATGTAAGCAAAAAATGGCCAACATATTTGGAAACTTAGTTGGGGATCAAGCCTACTATGCTTGAACTCAGACCATGTACATGACACTTAGACTCATAACAAATGACTTCAAGAGACCTCTTGATTTGCAAAGATAATAGATTCCACCAAAACAAAGAAGAAAACAAAAAAAAGTAGGGAAACTATCCTAACAAAGTAAATGTGCAAATAAAGCACTTATTTGGAACAAAATATAAACAAAATAATCTAATTAACCATGAAAAAATATGATCCACCTAGATTAAAAGGGAAATTGATGAACTCATGCATTACAAAAGATGGTACAAGTTGCAAAGAAGGGGGTTTATTAAACATGACCTTTGAAGAGGCACTCTTTTTTCTAATTATTTCTCTTAACATCTCTTGAAATGAGTTATCAATAGCAAACTAGTCACCAACAAAGACAAATTCATCTTTTACTTCTAGATCCTTTTCATGCTTCTTGTCAACTACAACCTTGTCAAGTGACATCTCATTTATATATTGTACTTGAATGGCCTTTTCCTTCTTATTAACTAATGAAATATCATCTAGATCTTCAAGGAGGTCTGAATAGTCAACCCAAGTTGCATCATGATCTTGAATAGGTGATTCTTGATCAAACTTCTCAATAACATGCTCTCTAATGGGAAACATATCTTTAGAAAGATATTCAATATCTTGTAGAGATTCAAGATATAGATACCAATCATTCTTTTGTTCCTCACTTTGATCAACCTGCATAAGATAAATTTGAAAGGTAAATTTATCCTTTTTATCAACTGTTTCAAGTTCATGAAGCTCTTCATGGGGTTCTTCCATATCAAGATCAGCCTTTTCTTATATACCTAAAATAACTTCTTCAATATTAGATATATTATCAATTTCAACTTGTACCTCAATTGAAGCATCAATGAATTTTTATTCATCATACAACTTGAAGCATCTTCTTCACATTCTCCAAGATCTTGACTTGCAGCTGCAACCTCTTTCTATATCTCCCATAGAATAGGATCCTCTTGAATAAGGGAGATGGTGGGAGGGTGTTGAAATTATTTGGTTTGAGAGGGAATATGAAGCATAAAAGGTTAATAAAGATCATATTTTGGGATCTTGAGGGAAATAAAATCATTTAGAGATTCTTGAGGAGGGAAAGATAAAATTTTGAGAACTTCTATATTCTGTTCTTTCTACCTATCCATTACTTCATCAAGGTTTGAAACCTTTTTGTCTTTATGAACAACTTGAACTTGAGGGATGAGTTTTGAATAAGGGGGAATATAAGAAGGTTTAGCCAATTAAATAGGCTCTATACTTGGCATGTGAATATATTTTTAAATAAGTTCTTGATTCTAACCACTAATATCCATTGGCACACACTGATTATGGTTAAGAACTTCATGAGAATACAGAATACAATAAGAATAGTAAATAACACAAAGGGGTCTTTCAGATAACTAATTCAACTCGATAAAAGGAGATATGGCTCCTGCTACGCGCGCGAACAGGAATTTGAAATCGGCTGCTGTGTTTCGAGCTGCCGGTGAGGCTGTGGTAACCATTACAGAGGAGGCCCTTCCAGTTGGCATAGGGAGGTTCCAGAATACCCTCAAAGGGATTACTGAAGTGGGGAATGAAGAAACCACAGCTGTGGGTCCGGCCTACGCCCCTGGTTCAGGGCATGGAATAGGGAGTCGAACCTATGTAGATGTGGCAGCCTTTGAAGCACATATACACGAAGCTCAGCCTCATACAACACTTGCACCTACGCGAGTATCACCTGTAAGTGCTTTAAAACCTATTAAAGTAACTTTAGATCCTGAATTAGCTGAAAATATCTTCCAGGAAGAAAAATGGTTATCCTCTTGTGCTGCCATCTTCTGTTTCCGTGGTTTTTGGCCCTCTTTAGTTGATCTACAGAACTGGATTGCTAAGAGTTGGCCGCACATCGAAGATGGTCAAATCCATCCCTACGCCAGGGGTTTTTTTATAGTAATATTTTAAAGCCCTAAAGATAGGATGTCTATTTTGTGCCACAATAATTTTTCTTGGCAGGGCAGATTTCCTCTTATGGCCAAACCTTGGCATAAGGATTTTAATCCTCTTTCGGAATCCTTTAACAAGATCCCTATATGGGTGTGTCTCCCTCATCTTCCAATTCATTGGTGGCAAGAGGTAGTTTATAAAACCATTGGAAATGCTATAGGGGAGTTTCTATATGAAGAAGACAGCATGAAAAGCCACCATTCGACTTGTGCACGATTTCTGGCTGATATAGATGTTTCAAAGGGCCTTCCTGAGGTGATATGCATTGAATCCCCAAGGGGTACCTGGACTCAAATATTAGATTATGAGGGGATTCCTTTTAGGTGTTGGAAATGTCACCAGATGGGACATATTGCTGCCCGTTGTGGTGTTGGGAATAACAATCCCAAGCGTTCACCTTCTTGGTGGCCAAAGGATTTCTCTAAACATCCTTTGGAGACATCAACAGAATCCGAGATCGAGAATGAGGAAGATTTGCAATCTGAATCAGAAGATGGAGAGGAATCTCTAGAAAAGCAATCAAATGAAGCCTCTGAGGAGGCTGTAGTTGAAGTTACAGCTGAGCCTGTGGAGGAGGTGGTGATCTCTTCCCCTATCCAGAAGGATCTATCTAAGAGCCAGACTGTGTTAGAATGTCACAAGGAGTTTTTGCCTTCTGGGGGCCAAAGATCAATGTTTTCTGAGGCATGGATTGCTGAGGCAGCTAAGGTAGAAGAGGGGTGGACAGTAGTCAGAAGAAAGAAGTCTAAGCCTTTGGTCCCTCCTCTTGAAATGAATATTCGGTCATGCAAAAAGAAAAATCTGAATTTAATAGATTCATCCAAAGTTCCTTTCCGCTGATTGGTATTTTGGGGGCAGCAAACTGGTCATTTTCTCTGTTTGCTGGTTACGGATCTGGAAGATTGCTTTTGGTTACCTTTCAGATTAGTGTTTTGACTGTTGTTTTATCATGTTCTTATTTGTTGGTTTCAGGTCCCTGTAAAACCTATTTTCAGTTCTTTCTTGTTTTCAGGTTCTTGTTCTAACCTAGTTGTGCTCCATTGTTTATCTTTCTCCTTGTACAGGGTTTCGGGGTCCCTTCAAAACCTATTTTTACCTTAATCTAAAACTAATTCAACTCAATTTTTTTCCTCTCACAAGTCTCTAATTTCTCTAATACAAAGTTACAAATCTCAAGGCTCTCCTCTAGATCATTAGACACATTTTGAAACTACTCATTCACTTCTTCATATTGGGAATTTGAACCTACTTTTCTTTCATATGATAGTAATTTAAGCTCTATTTCATCCATATTTTATTTTAAACAAGATTTCTCATATGCAACATCATAGCCACATGGGAAAGGTGAAATATGGTTTTGAGATTGATATGGTTCATAAGGAAGGTAAGAGTCTTGCTCTTGGTAATAAGGATCATGGAAAAATTTATAAGGCTCATCATATCTTTGATAAAATTATTAGTAAGTCTGATTAGGCTCATAAAAAGGTTCATATAGATCATGATAGGGCTGATATGATTCATCATAGGGCTGATAAGGAGGTATAACATAGAGATTTTCTTCATACATAGTCATGAAAATAACATAAGGATAGTGAAATGAAAATGAACTTACTTGGAAACTACATGGACTTTTAAAAATAATTGCTTAATCATAGGATCACCAAATTCTTCATGAATAAAACTATTACAGCTACAATTTCACCAAGACCAGCTCTAATGGGTCCCACTAGGCATGCCAAAATTATTAGTGTTATAGATTTTCACCCTAGCTGAGTAGAATATTGTTAAAGTATTTTACTCAAATATAGTCAAACAAGGGACTAACCCTAGGTTATGGGTCACCTATCACAAGGTCAAATCTTTGGAGAAGGCTAACTTCCTTCTAGATCTATCACCTAAAATAAAATTTGACTAAGAAAAGGGAGAGAGAAATTGGTAACAAAGCATGAAAACATGTAAAGGAGGTGATGCACCAGTAATGTCGTTGTTCATCTACTCTATCTAAAATTCTAACAAATACTAATGATATTAGATCTGCAACTCCAAATGGTTTTTTATGCATTAGTATTTGACGCAAAACTTCACCAAATGATCAAAACCTAAGGGAAGTGATGGAAAGGCCTGATTCAAGGCACTAACCAATCAATTTATCCACTTTCTATTTTTAACCATATGACATTTAACACTAAAAAGGACCTACAAAAAAATATAATCTAGTAGCTAAGTGAGATCATGATTTGACAAGGGAGATATTTCAACCCCATATATAAATCAATCTGATATTAAAACACTATACTATAATGATAAGATTTGAAAAAGAATCCTTTATTTATCTCAAGAGGTTACAAAGATCAAATCTAGGTAAAGTCTAGTTATGCCTAAGAGAGGGATTACCAAGCTTAATTTCAAGGCTTAGAATCCTATATTTATATAAAAAGGGATGAGAGAGAGAAGGAACTCAATAGATAGAAAACATTGAATGGTGTGCAACTACTCTTGATGGATTAACATTTTTGAGGATGTTGAGTCATTGTCTTATCAGGAAGGCACAATTTCAAAAGATTTAAGAAATAATTTAATTCTCCATGATCCTTTTCCAACTACCAAGTCTTTTTTAGAGGATTCTATGCCATTTTCACCTAATCTACTGATGATGACAAATCCTTTGTGCCTTGAAATAGATAGAGATGCTTGGTTTGTTTTGAGTGGTTAGATGTACCTTTTTATTGAAAATGTGACCCTACTAATATGAAATATGCTTATCTATGATATATTTATGTTTTTACTAGTTCCAACTCAAACTTAGGTTCATTTCATAGATAGAAAACCTATCTTAGACAATTGGTTTTCACACAGTCATAATATCTATGAAAACTCGCAAATTACTTGACCTTACTTCATAAACACTGGTCTATCTTTACCCTTTGTATTAGACCTAAAATATCTATTTTACCTATATCAATATTTAATGATGATGTTTGGTCTTTAAGTATTCATCTTGACTTAACCTAGATCCATCTTGGATCATATTTAAGCTCAGTTCCTTATATTAGTTCTTCCTAGGTCTAATACTATTGTGTTAACCTTCATCAAAATGTCCCAAGGCTCGATCTTGCTCATTGGTTTTCAAATTATAACTTAGACCCTTGAAATTTTTAACTCTTGTTCCCTCTATTGATCTTCTTATGCATGGATGCCTGTGAGCCATTGATCTTCTACTAACTGAATACACTTGTGCCACTTGTCCTCAACTCATTAGTTCCTTGGATTTACTACCTACTTTGGCTCATGATTTACATTTGATATTGATGAGTGATTAAACATGAGCCCTTATATCTACTTGGGACGCACTAATTAACATCTAATGTTTCTTTACCTATCTTAAAATTGGCATTCATGTGAATGTTATTTGACATCCACATAAACATCTTTGATATTTCATAGACTGTCAAATTTAATCTCTTATGATTTTTGTATGATATTAATTTTGACATTATCATGAATTTCCTATGTTGAATTTCCAACTTTGAAATCCTATAACTTGAAGCACAAAAGTCATGGAGGCATGAAACTTCCAAGGGATGTTCTTAAGGACAAAAAAACCAAACCCATTTGATCCGCTAGTCTTGGGAGCCTTCTAAGTGAAGATATACAATTATCAATTTGATTGGTATATTGATTACCACATGAAATCCTAGTTCATTTGGATAAGTATGGGAAACTTAGTGAAATCTAATTGAGGATCCAGATTTGAACATACATAACTTCTACTGCACTTTGATAGATGATCTAAAACTTAGTGCATAAAAATTAAGGACCAAGATGAACAAAACCATATGATTGATTTTTATTAAAACTAACACGTGTAAGATATGGCCTCATAAATATGATCACTTAGCTCTATTTTATATTCTTCAAAAATGGATAATTATGGAAACTTAGTGGATTTTACTTAATAGGCTAACTTTAGGTCTTCATATCTTTTGATGCGCTTTGGTAGATGACCTAAAATTTAGCACATATGTTCTTGGGACTAATGTGAATAAAACCATATGATAAAATTTTATTAACTCATTCACACATGGAAATTATGATGTCAAGAAAGTGCCTACTTAGGATTTTTGCCACTAGACCCAAGTGTGTCAATGAACACAATGAAGAACCAAATGGATCACATGCATTTCCATAGTAATTCTAAGCACTTTTGACATCCCATAGGGCATATTAAACTCTATACCTATCCTCAAATTTTAACAAATTACACTTCAAGTGAACTTAAAGTGTTTCAAAAGTCTTGCAAGTTACATGATCTTCCTCTTTTATTATTGGATCCTTCAATCAATCATGAACATTGCCCCTTCTTTGAAAGCTTTGTATGTAGGCCAAAAATGGACAATAGTACCTATGGTGGAATTAAGCCTCTAGATTTAAGGGGTATCTCCCTGAATGTATCTTAAAATTCTTATCTCCTAAACCAGTTCTAGCTTGTGGGAAAAAAGTTAGGATTTTGCATTAAATGGACTTACTCTAATAGGGATATACACCTTTATGATTTCCACATGACCATCATACTTCTATCATAATGAAAAAATTCATAAAAACTATTTTTCATAGTCTTATATGATTCCAACATGAGTTTTTCAATATAGAGGTGAGATCTATGAAGAAACCCAAGTTAAAATGAACTAGAGGGTAGAATGCACACTTTAATAACAATTACACACTTAAAGGAGCCTAAAACACTTTAATAAACCCTCTATGACCTATTGAAATAGGAATTATTTCATAAACATGAGAGGATAAGGAAATCAAGGATAAAATATTATCACTTTGCACACTTAGATAAGTATTCATGAACTCAAAACTAGATTTGCATTGATGTTCAAAGGCAAAATATAATGTCATTTTATCACGACTCCTCATTATTTGCTCAAAAAACTATCTTCATAATTTGGCCCTTTTTGAATCACCACAAATGAATAGGGATATAAGTGATTATTTCACTAAGGGATAGGGGTTGTATACATTCTCTACCATGTATTCATTGCATACCTAGTCATAAAGATTCTTTTGGATATGAGCTATCATTGCTTGCAATCCAAATAACTCCTCTTTCACTCACCACTCACACTTGACCTAAAAGTTGGTTTCAATTTTCCATGAAAATAAATATAGAGTATTTAATGACACATTTCAAGGCCTACCATATCTTTATATTCATTAGGTAGACCTTAAAAGGCCTCCCAATTGAAGTTCTCATCCTTCCACTATCTTGCTCACTATGCCAGTTTTGATTGGCTGAGATAGAGGCACTTTAAAAAATAATTAGGAGTTTACATGATACCTAAAATTAATATGATATGCTATATTAAGTCCCAATACTTCTCCCAAAGTTTCTTTTATCTCTTGAAACCTTTCCATACCTACATAACACCAAAAATAGTCAATAAAACTTCATTTCTCCCCAATTTATACAAGTAGGGAATACATCAAGTGAGTGGGAAGGATCTATGGAGAGTTTTATATAAGGTCTAAACATTTAACAATCCATTTCATGTCATTTGGATAGTTATCTTGCTTCATTTTCTCCATCAAGTCATGAATCAGGGTTTTGGAGGATTTTATGCTCTTTCTCACCCTTAGCCTATGTTCATAGAGTTATGACGTTAAAATTAAGAACCAATCTCAAAAAATGCTTGATCAGGACCCTCTCAAAGTTTTATAATCTCCTTGATCTCCTATGAAAAGTTTCCAAGAAGATGTGAGCATTTCAATCTGCCTTATTGAGCTTTGTTCTTCATTTTGCACATGCCTAATGTGGTTTTAAGCCCAAAAATGGTCTTGTGTTTTATCTACAAGGTATAACCTTTAACACAAATTATAAATCCCTACCAACATGTTAAAATTCATTATATTTGTCACCTATAGTGCTCACCTATCGATAGAAATGAAATTGACCCTCTAGTTGTTCTTTAGGCCTAGCTGAGACCATGTAGGTCTACTTACACTATTGCCTGTTTGGACCACACCATTGTGTTTGTGATCCCTATCATGATTTTACATGTTTTTTAATATCTTATAACATCTCTTCAAACCTTATTTCAAGGTTAAACCAACCCTTATTTCACTTAGTTATCCTCTTCCTTCAAAGTTTGTAGGCTTGTACCATAGGGGAGTACTCTCTATCTAAGACAAAATAGAGGGTACTTCCCCTATTATCTCATTAAAAGTGAAAATTTTAGGGACTTATCCAAGCCATGAGGATCTTTTTTGTTACTATTTAACTCTTTATGATACCCCTATCACCTCCATATACATCAAAATCCAAGGTAAACATGTGTAATTTTTTTTACTTTGTGCATGTTTTGACATTTGACTATAGGCTAGCTTTGTTGGAGCCTTTATAAAATCTATTTCCATGATATGAGGATATCTCAAGATGTTAAAATCATGATTAAGGTGTTCCCAAATTTTTCACTTCACAAACCTTTCCAAACTCCTCACATATACTTTGCCTTTCAACTTGATTGGATTGTTGATTGTGTATGTGTGTTTACAAGAGGCACCTGGAGGTGCATTTGCATGATTTAGGTCTTGTATCAGTGTTTAAATAAATAATTAGAGTGTTATTGACCATTTTAAATTCAATTTGATTTTTCCAAGTCTTATTCTTATATTAAAAACATCAACCACACCATATTTTATTGAAAGCCCTTCCACAGTCAGCTATAGTTGACTGTGCAGGGGTCCTATAGGTGACAATATTCCTTCAAAATTGTGACCTACAATCTATTATATTTTTGGGATATATTTGAGGTCTTAGGAAGAATTTTTAAACATGTATGTGCCTTTATCCACTAGGATTTATTTTATAGGTTAGTGTCATAGACTGTAGATACCTACAATTAGTTGTAGGTGGTCTTTTGGAAACCAAGTACACCTATAGGTATGCCTATTAGGCCCAAAACCTAGTGTTTCAAATTTCATTGGTCCCCTTTGAAGCATTAAAGTTATTTATAACTATTTAGGACTAAAAAACATGGGGACACACTCTTGTGTTATAATTTTGGGCATGAAGGTCATTTGATACTCAAATCCTGTAGATATCACTATCTAAATCTAGTAAACAAAAGTGCATATTTAGATTCTCCTAGTAAGAAAACTAATTGACCAGATTACTCACTTACTTTTATAATTTGTTACCATAGGATATGGATATAATATGAGTGCATTTTATTTGGTCAATTCCCTATATGACATCATCATTCATTCACACCAAAAGTGTGGAGTTCTCTATTTTTGTGTTTTAGGGAAACTTGTCCTTGAGTTCACATTTCTTCCCTTGGAGTGGGTTTCTACTCTTGTCTACCAATATAATATTATAAATAGATATTTCAATCTATTATTAACCTATAAAACCATTTTGGGGATCTCAATACATGTCATACACCTTCAACTCACACTCTTATACCTTTATGTAGGCTACCTATGGGTATGCATTTACATTTACGTAGAAAGTGAGTAAGACTCTGGGCAGTAAGAATTTTAATTGAGAATTCAATGGATTTTTTACCCTTTAAAATTATCTCAATTCATCCTTAAAATTTTTAAGGATTGAGACAAGTTTCAAAACTACCCTTCCAATGTCCTCAAACCTCTTATAGGTGTTGATTCAATTGTGGTATATAGGCAGTAAATAGAAACATGAGGAATGCACATGGTGTATGAATATATAACAAGTATTATATTATCTTAAAATCTTAAAATGGATTATACAACATTAAAATACTTGAAATAATATTAGTTATCTTTCTTCAAATGTGACGTTCTCTCCATGACACCTGTAGGTGCATTTCCATGGTGTATAACTGAGTTGACTATCACAAACCCTCCTTTGTCAATTGAAGGGTTTTTAATTAATTTTTCATGCTCAAAAAAATATTTTAATCACCTCTTATAATATTTATCACACATCCATGAGTATTTTCACACTTTAGGACACCATGATAATAATTGGAAACAAGCAAAAAATTGACTATGTTTCTATATGATTGTATGTTTGAATCAAAGCATGAACTTGGAAGATCAATCATGAATAAGGTGGTTTATATGACATTAGATACATGGATAAAATCATATACTATCCAAATTAAACCCTTTTATAAAACCAAACCTTCTGTAAGTAGTGAAATTGATTGCAACCTCATAGGGTGACACCTTCTTGTAATTTTGACTATTTAGCCCATGAAGTCATTTATAAACATGAAAATAAGAATGGGTAGAATTAGAGGAGATATTCAACATCATATGGAAGAAAATTTAGTAGCTGAGTATATGAAATAGCTCAAACAAGAGTAAAAATTGTAGGGTGTGGGAAATAATAGGTAGAAAAACACATTTAACTTGTTAGTGATGTTTCATAAAGTATAAGCCACAATTAATTGAAATAAAAAATTTAATTTAATTTGACCAAGTGTACTATCACCCCCCAGATTCATTTGATCTGAAACATCTCCTACTAGCCATACCAACCAAAAACCTATTGACTAATTTCATGTGCATGGTGGAGTGATGGAAGAGAAAAATGGAAATGAGTCTGAGGAAGTTGAAGAGCCATCTTATAACCTTCTCCCATATGACACTCTCTCTAATACACCGTACACCTTTGAAACTCCTTCTTTTGGACCTATTTTCTTGGTTTTTATTTATCACCTACAAGTTTTTAGTTATAAGATAACATTTGAGATAGAGACTAACATATTAGACATTTAATTTGAATTTAGAACACATGGACACAACTCAAAACCATACCACTTAGATTTAATGCCCATTTGTGACCCAAAATGACATAAGAACTAATTAGACCATGACCAAGGCTAAAATGACATCAAAACACATCTAATCAACTACAACACACCCTATGACATTATATTATACCCATATATATTTTTTAACTACATGGGGTTAATCAATTTTTATTTGTGGTCAATATGGTCAATAGGGTCCATGGTCATTAATGAGGTCAAAAACTTTGTTGTATCTTTGTCATATTTGTAAACATGTCTTAGTAGCCTTTTATCACCTTTTGGTAATGTTAAAGTGAAATGTAAGGTTTTATTATTATAGGCCATTAATAATTTTATCTTTCTAGTATAATTTCACATTCATACAAACACTTACCTCTATAACCTAGCTCTGATCTACATCTTTAAATGTAGTATTTACTCTTGACTTGTTTGTCCTTACTCCTTTGGTTTCAAATCTTCTTTATCTCTACCTTAAATCTCCTTCTAGTCTTCATTTTTACTATTCACCCATTCAACACAATCTCAATGGTAACCTTTTATCCACTCTCATACCTAGCAACTTTGATTGTCTTACCATAACTTATACATGCTTATACAAAAGCTCAATAAGCCAATTGGTTCTCAAAGTATGGTTCAGGACTTTACTTGCTCAATCAAGGTGATCATTCTCTCTATCTTACCCATAATAGTCTTATGATATCCATCATTTCATTCATAAAAAATTCAATACACTCTTTACATCTTCTTACCTCTCCTTCTACTTAACAAGGTCTACTTGCAACCTTTTTTAAGGGCTTTTGGCCTTGTACAGATAAGTATAATAGGAAATTATGAAACTAACCACCTTTCCAACTACCCTCTATCCTCACTCATATCTCTATGAAGTTTAAGACTCCAATTAAACTCTTAGATCACTTTGTATCACTCACTTTAGGTCACTAATTAGGCCTATTAGGCTTTCCCTTTACCCTGTTTAGTTATAGGCCTTTTAAATTCATATATATCCATACTATATCAATTTTAAACCCATTAAATATCTTATATAACACCATTATACAACAAATATAAAATTTTGGTAACTTTACATCTATGGATTCTCTTGTAATATGGGTTTTGGTTTCAAAACCCTCATTTTAGGGTTATACTTGACTGTGCAGGCCCAAGAGGAGTCAATTTGATCTCCTAGGTCTAAAATGGATTTCAATAATCATTAAAGGTTGAAATATCTTTTCATAGTATATACACACCATATCCAATTAAATTTTCCTCTCTAGGACCCCTCTATTTAGCATTCCTTTGACATTCTTGTACTCATTATGTGTGCAAACATAGTTAGGTTCTGGGTTTAAGTACAAAGATCATCAAAATACTCTATCCAAACTAATGGAGACTATCCAAATAGTTAAATAACATTGAAATAGTAATATTACAAACACAATGTTATTATTATCACCTTACATTCCATCTTATCTTTGTGTAGAGAATACCTACAGTCTCCACAACCTAGGAAATAGGGTCTAAGTACAAGGCTTATTGAGATACCTTTCAAAATGGATTTAAGTTAATCAAGGAACTTCAATAATTTGTAAATACATACTTATCAATCACAATTACATTCCAATCAATATTTCACAGGGTACATTTTTGCATATAGGATGCTTACATAGTCTAAATAAGCATAGACTACAAAATATAGGGTTTGAAAGTTTAATTACCTATCAAAGATCTCTTTATGCATATTCTTAGAAGTAATACACATTCCATTTAAATTTACTATCATTATTTGGTGTATTTACATAAAATACACATACCATTCTATGACACTTAAAGTCTTTCAAATCACAATGTAAATCAATCTTCAAGAATACAGAATAATAAGATGAAACATGCTCTATGTATTAGTTACCAAATTCAAGAAAATTCTTATTAATTTCCTCTTGGGGTTACATCTTCTTTATCATTCAAATACAACCCCCACTCTACCTTCCACAAAACATTTACAAGTATATACAAGTTCATAACTACTTTTCCCAATGGTTCTTGTTCCTCTTAACAACATTGTCAAAGCTAAACTAACCATACCTAAAAAACTTGTCTAAATGAATTATCAAGTAACTCATGTACTCAGTGCAACACAATTATTCCCTTCTAGGACCTCATCAAAAATATTAAAATATTTAGGTTCTTCCAATCATTCTTAAAAGACTCAAACTTGACCAAAAAACATTCATATATTCAAATTGAAGAAATGGTGGGAAAATGCCATGTAAGCAACAATTTAAATTCTAAAGACCCCTAAGACTCTTAATCAAGACAAACACCTTCTAAATGACTTATACTAACTACAAAAAATCAAAATTAAATACCATTTAAGATACCTCTACATCATTTTCATTAAGTGAAAAGGTTTCAATAGGACATATAATGTACCACATGTCACAAAGGTGTCAAAAGAAATTTGAAACTGAAAAGGATGTATGTTTAATGTGGAAACAAGAAGATCACTAAACAAAGGTCAATTTCAATTGTTATATAGATTTATGTAACCCAGCTGGCACATGTGACCACTTTATGGAGGTATTTTTAGATCCTCATAATTCACTTCCATGCTTAGGTAGCTTTGATATGTCCAAAAATGGCAAAAATTGACCTTTCTCTCTCCCATCACTCTCTTAGGTAGGTCAAATAGGTCAACCAATTAGAATTGGTATAAATAGGAGTAAAATTAAAGTTATTATAATTATTTGGTGATATTAATCCATTTTTTATTCCTTTCCATGGTAATAGTTTCTAGTTTGGTGGTTTGTACTCTATGAACAATCTTTAGAATTGTTGATGCCTTCAAACTGATTACACATCCCCACACCTCTATTTTCTTCTTTGTTTGTAGTTGTATATGTCAATAAATTGGTGTGTATAGTATTTCAAAGTATTTTCCTTCATTCCATTTTGATTTCACCAAGATTGGCACATGTGAATATGAATAAATAAGCAAAACTATCTCATTGAGCCATAGGTTGAAATTAATGGTTTGTAGAATAGTTATTTTTAGTTGCAGAGTTTCATCTTCCTATAATTGTCTTTAAATCAGAGGTAATGAATTTTTTTTACATCCTCTTCAATCATGATGATACTTTAATCAAATTTCAACTAATTAATGGACATATCAAGCTTTGAAACCAAGTGAGGTTAAATGTTGAACTGGCATACAAGCAAACAATGACCAAGAAACTTTGACTATATAGTCAATGGAGGTAGAATGATAGAAGATATTGAGAGAAGTTCAAGGTTGATGATGCAACATAAGAGACCTATTTTGATATAGGGTTGATATTTTGTGAAATAATTAACAATAGTAAGAGAGATAGTCCAAAATTGAAATTGCATACACAGTCACTAAGTCTACATAAATATCATAATGGTTTTAATTCAATGCAAAAGAGGTGGAGTAACTTTGAAATGGATTTATAGGTGTTTGGACTAATTTAATACATTTAAGAAGGCTTGAGAATATCATAATGATAGTGAAGATGCCATTTCATATAGTCAGACTTAGATTCTTGATTCACAAAGTTAGAAACTTGATCAATAGGATAACTTACCTTAACTTCTCCAAAAGGGAATCCTACCTCATATAATGTCACATATTAGTGAATGTTCATGAAGTCTAAGTGAGCCTAATGGTTTCATTATTTTAGCCTACACATAGAATAAACATGATATTTTAATAAAAAGATTGAGATACTAATGGTGGAATGGTTTTCAAATAACTCAAATTCTTGGAAATTATGTAGACAATTATAGTGACATTTGAACCAAAATGAACATGTACCTTACAGTAACATAGTGTGATGATAGTGAGAGATGATAACATAACCCTAAGGTGAGAGTGAGTTAAAATAAGTGTGGAATGGTATTATTAACCTAAAAATTAACTTATGGAATGATTTATAGTGTTAAAATTTATATCACTACCTATAATAGTCCTTTAGATTCTTCCTAATTACCACCTACAAGTGACACAATCAACACAGTCTATAAACTAGCATAAGCAAATACAAAGTATAGGTTTGAGAAGGTAAATAGAGGTTTATGATGGATGAAACATATTAAAATCACTATAATAGTGGTAATGACACATTCAAAAGTGTTTTAAATAAGTAATAAACTCAACCTATAGTTCTTTCTGATGTTTTTCAAACTCTATCAAAACCCTATACTTGCAAATAGACCTAGAAACTAGTTTTGACAATTTGAGGTATTAAGATCTCTAGAGAGGTGATCTAATATTTAAAATTCGTAAAAAAATGACCTCATGACTTTATATATACCTATATGGTCTCATTTATTCCAAAAAAAAAGGAAGTTCCCTTTATTTTATCTTGGCTAGAGGGCACTCCATGAGTAAGGCAACCTACTGACATATTGTGTGAATGAAGAAAGGACAAAGAGTAGAGATTTGAATTATTTTTGTAAGATTTATATAGTTTTAATAAAGATAAATAAATTTTTATAATTACTTAAATTAAATTCAAAAACCTACAGGTGGTTATATACATAAGCACATGATCTAGGTCTACTATGCCTAAAACTACGTCTAAACCCTCAAGGTGCCTAGATTCACTTCCATGACCACATGATATTATAATAAATTTTATGACATTCATGGGATATTTTAGGATGGATCAAAACCATTATTTTTCATAGAACAACATAGAACTAGTCATTTTGGCCTAAACTTACTTCAAGGTTGTCTAGAATGCAGTATAGGAGCTCGAGGGCCATTTTATTTTACTCACATCTATAATAAAGAGATGAATGAGACCCTAAAAAAATAGGTATAGTTTATAGGGGTATAATATTCCAACTTAATGGAATTGGTTTAGGGATCTAATGTCTAACCTTTATGAATAATCACTAAGAAGCTAACCCTTGTAAAACCCTTGTTTGAACCTGATGGAGAAGATATGGTGGGAAATACATTAAGAGGGAGTAAATTAGTGTTTAAACTTATTTTTACTTTTCTATCACTCTCTTAGGCTTCTCACCATCCACCTTTTTCATACCATCACTTGTGCAAACATGCCTAATTCTTTGTCTTTTTGTAGAATTTGAGGTGTCTAATAGGTAACTAGTAAAATTGAATAAAGGTCATTGAGGGAGGTATGCAGGGATGTAATATAACTCCTAATACTAATATCTCACCTTATTTAAGAATTAAAATGCTTATAATATACCTTTTATTGTAGGTAGTCTTAAATAACATAGTGAGAAGAGAGTGACTACCTAAATGTGATTATGAGAAGTATGTTTTACATAGGTATATTTGATAGACCAGAGGAAAAAATGTATTTAAAAGGTGTCTAACACCTAATATAACTAAATTTATTAAATAATTTAAAGACATCATAGTGATAAGTGTATGAACTATGCCTATAAGGCTAATACATGGCTAGAGACAGTGAATGATAAGTGATAAATGGAATCTATCAATTGGAGGACATAGATGACTGTCATAAATAATATCCTTACCTATTAAATTAAAATAATATGTTTCAAGGCCTTCTAAGGTAGTTTAAGATATATAGACTACTCATCATCATGAGGGTAGTTTCAATGAAGAACATGAAGAGTCTCTATGCCAACTTGAGGAATATGTCATATTTCAGATTGACACATGTTCATGAGGATTTCATAACCTCTTTTCCAATTCATTATCTTGTATTTTAACTTATTTTAAATTATTTAAACTTGTCCTTTTAACCTTTCCACTTCTCTCCTTCTCTCTCCTTTACTATTATATATATATATATATATATATATATATATATATATATATATATATATATATATATATATATATATATATATATATATATATGCAAGCCATTTTGTCATGTGTATCTAATCCACACCTAGTATGGACAAGACCTGCTAGTTTGAATATTGTATTTATCTTTGAAATAAATATTTCCAATTTAGTTTTGATTTCATAAATTCTTATCTAAGTGTGTGAAGTAGTGCATAGTGTAAATAAAAGTGATAACTATTTATCCTTGTGTTCTCTTTACTCTTTCATGTTTGGTGCAAGTAGTTCTCCCTCTAACATGTCACATGAAGTGTAGTTCATGTATTTGTATATCTCCAAGTGTAAGGAGTAGAATTAGTGTCTGCAATCTGACCTCTTATTCACTCACCTTTATAATTTCAATTTGTATCAACTCCATGTTTGAAATAATTATGTTAAATCAATATAGGATGTTGAAATTAGTAATGTGAGTTATCTTTCATAGTGTAAGTGCATGATAGTCTAGTGGATATCAATATGGTGTATCACCTCATTATAATAGGTTAATTTTATGCTTCCTTATATCTATTTTCATCTAAGAAAGTAAGAAATGTAGGTGATAATATATCAAAGACTAATATAGGGAGATAGCCCTTAAACCTATAGGTTTACCTATACTATAATAAACCCATAGGCCTAGAGGTAATCCAATATTTCACTAAATTTAGATGAGGTTTTAACAACCTATATAGGGTTCAATTATTGAGTGACAATAGTTATGGCACACCTAGTGGGACTAAGATCCAAAAGAATTGAATAAAATTTTGGTGTTTTTTCTACCTATCATCTTTGGGAAGTTTACAACAAACACCAATGGTGACTCCAAATGCAATCAACTAGTTATAAGTATCCTAGGTACTTATCGTGAATGATTTTGATGCTATGTTGTGTTTCATTTGACTAATGAAGTTGGTAGGGATTAACATGATGATATTTTCCACTATAAACCCCATACAAACCTTGTCATGAGCCATATTATGTATCTCAATAGACCTATCAAGAGTGTTATCATCCTTATGATCCATAACATTCATAGGGTTAGCCTAATCTTCCCTTGTATGATCATGATGGTGTTAAACATCCCTATGAAGAAGAATATGAAGAAGAATATCAATAAGAGTATCAATAAGTGTCTCCATTTCAATATCTACCTTATTCTCATAAGCTTTCTCATGAGGAATTAGATGGTACCATTAATTGAAAAGCAAGATATAAGCTCTTACAAGCTCAAGCTAGTCAAATAACTCAAAAAGTTGAATCTTGCCAAAATATCCAATATTACCCTCCTCCTCCTACTTCAATTTCACCTCAAGAATAATAATTGTTGGCACTCATGCCAAATATTTTAAAATTAGAAAAGGTGATGAGAAAATGGGATGAATAACTTGATGTGATACCTATTCATCTCATAGAGAAGTTGAGAAAGTTAGTTCAATTATTTATAAATAAGTAGAGGTTGGTTGAGGAAAATTTTGAACAGTGTTGTCATTGATTTAAAGATGTCAAAGATTTATTTCATTGATTGTAAGGTGCATCTAGTGAAGATGGATGGTGATTAGTCTATGAGATATAATATTGTGTGATTGATGTGACAAGGAAGCCATGTGACAATAGAGAATTTGAAGGAAACTTGATTTCTATATATTAAGAGAGAGTTTTAAGGAAACCTAAAGATTATTCTATTGGTTAATGTTAAGGTTGATGTCAAGGTTCAATTAAAGTGAGCATTAAATCATGTTTGAATACTAGTAATTGAGTACAAGATATTTTAAGAAGCCCAATCTAGACTTGTGAAAAGGTGTGCATAGTGAATTTTGGTTAATTAAGTAACCACAAGGTTTTGAGAGGTTTTTTGGGATTGTTTGATCATGTAAGATAAGTTTAGATAATTTTAAAAGTGTTTCAAGGTCAGTTGTCAAGTTTCAAGTGTTTGAAAAGCCTAGTCATGGCATGTAAAGTCCTAGTGAGAAGGTTTGATCATGGTGGCTTGGTGAGATAAGTGCACATAAGCATGATTTTTTGTATAAAGTTGCTTGAGCATGTATATGAAACATTTAAAAATTCATGTGAGTCTTAGGGTGAGCCTAGAGGGTATGACCTACAGACCTAGTTGCAATTAGACCACTTTTAGACCCTACTTGGCCTAATGAGGCATCATGATCTATTTTTAAGGAATATGAAGTATGTTTGACATTTTTTGAGAATTTTAGATATTTTTGGAGAATTTAATTGAGGTGGATAACACATGGAAAGATTCATGAAGGTCAATTTCAAGTCCTAATGTGATTTGTAGGTCAAGGTCTAGAGAGCTAAGAGAGAGAGTGTGGCCTAATGAGGGGTCATGATTATATTTCAAGATGTCTGAGATCATTTGACCATGGAAAAAGGTATTATATGTTTTTTAAATCATTTTCACAAGGTTTTAGTTCATGTTTTGTAAGTTAAGGCATGAAAAATGGTTTTGAGGTTTCTCAAGTGCACAAAATGAAGGATTATCAACCCAAGAAGGACGTTCAGGTGTTCATTGGCACATGTAACCTCTACATGGGAACTTAATCCATTAATGATATATGTTTAAGGGTATTATATCAAATTTATAGGCATTAGTTTTTAGAATGAGGGGCTAAGCTTTATGAATGATTACAAATAGTGGAAGATGGTTTAAACCCTCAAAGAACTCTAATAGTGACCTGATATGAAATAATTTGTTATAAAGTGATAATAATGGATTATTTGTGTATTCAAATTATTATAGGTTGTATTAAACTCTCCCAAGAATATCTAGGTGTGATTAAGTCTTTAGGTGAGTGAGTGGACCCTATAGGAAAGGCCGTATTTCTTGGAGATTTATTGTAGAAGTCAGTATTGACCAAGTCAAAGGTGATAAATGAATGAAGCAAAAAAAATTAGACTTGTATTTTGTGTCCATGAAGGTTTATCTATATGTTATATCCCTTAATTATGCTAAATCATTCATCCAAGTTGACTAGTCACTAATAAGCCTAATGATGAAAACAATGAGAAATCCAAGCAGTAATGAGAAGGTGATTAGGGATGTGATATCATGAATTAGATGAATACAAGTGTCTGGATATGTTTTTAAATACATTTTAATATTGGATATAAGTTTAAAAGATCATTTTAGTTATAAAATTTTGTTCAAAAAGTTGATTTGTCTAGCTCAGTGAGGTCTATGTATAGTGAGGCCATGAGATTGGTTTGTAAGACCAATATTACCATTTTACCATGATATATTTATATCTAAGAGTTTAATAATGATATCATAAGATCATACAAATTCATTTAAATTATTTTAAATTGGTCATACATATGTTGAAGTTCATTGCGATCATGACTATGCTTCAAGGCAAACTAGCAGTTTTAGGTAAGCAAGTTGCAACGATGAGTTTGAGGCTTTATGCCCTAAGTACAAGTATATAATGAAAATGGTGTTGTATTTTTGGAATTATATGTGTCATTAATTCTTTTTATAAAATTATTTTGGCACTAAATGTATTTAAAGTTTCTAAAATTGGTCTTATATATGTTGAAGGTTATTATCATCATGATTGTGTTTTAAGGCAAACTAGCAGTTCTAGGTAAGCAATTTGTAACGATGAGTTTAAGGCT
The DNA here is from genome assembly GCA_037957365.1 of Torreya grandis. Taxonomy (NCBI): domain Eukaryota; kingdom Viridiplantae; phylum Streptophyta; class Pinopsida; order Cupressales; family Taxaceae; genus Torreya; species Torreya grandis. The sequence continues at coordinate 477,660 of JARHVA010004744.1, forward strand.
CTATGACCTAAGTATAAGTATATAATTAACATTATGTTTTAATTTTTTAATTATATATGTTATTAATTTTTTTATAAGGTTTGGTAGTTAGTACAAGTAGTGAAAATGTTGAATCCTAAATGGGTTGACTAGTTGAGTGAGGTATATGAGAGAGAAGGTCAAAAATTTGGTCTACAAGACCAATAATTTCCATTATAAATTATATATATATATATATATAATTTATAATGGAAATTATTGGTCTTGTAGACCAAATTTTTGACCTTCTCTCTCATATACCTCACTCAACTAGTCAACCCATTTAGGATTCAACATTTTCACTACTTGTACTAACTACCAAACCTTATAAAAAGAATTAATAACATATATAATTAAAAAACCAAAACATAATGTTAATTATATAAATATAATTAGGTCATAGAGCCTCAAACTCATCGTTAAAAGTAGTGAAAATGTTGAAGCCTAAATGGCTTGACTAGTTGAGTGAGGTATATGAGAGAGAAGGTCAAAAATTTGTTCTACAAGACCAATAATTTCCATTATAAATTGTGATATATATATATATATATATATATATATAATGATGATTTAATATAATTTTAATGTATTTTAAGTCTTTGAATGTGTTCTTTCAAGTGTCATAAGTTTAAGTTTCCATGATTATGTTTTGAGGCCAGTTGGTAGTTTAAAGTGAGCATTTTGTAGAGAAGAGTTTGAGCCTGTATACCTTGAGTTGAAGTATCTAATGAAGTTTGTGATTAAAAGTCATTATGTTTTTTAATATTCTATTTTTTTCCATGATTTTTTATCTAATTGGTTTTTTATCTTTAGTGGTTTAAGATAGACTTTCTGGGTATCGATAGGCATAATTATGAACGATTCTAATGGTGTGCTTCAAATGGTGGTTGGACATAAAAAGTATAATGGACATAATATGAGATTATTATTTGTATATTGGAGTTTCATATGAATTTTTACTTCCATTTGTGTATTTTTAAAGTGTTCCTTGGAGATCAAAGGGCAACGTGTGCTAATGAAGACCTAGTTGAATTAGGTCTCTTTAAGGCCTAATTGAGGTATGTCAGACCTAAAGGGACTAAAAGTACATTTTATTAATGTATATGATATGTATTAATAAATATTCCATGGTTCACCTAATATGTTAATGGTTTTTGGACAACTAATAAGAATATTAACAAGAGGTTTGTATATATACAAGGTAGTTTTAGGCCTATTTGAGTGTGTAGGAGTATGTGAATGAGATAACACATTGTTGAGTAGACTAAGGTCTTATATAAAATAATAAGAGTGTATAAGAAAATTTATGAAATTTTTAAAGAGGTTATGTATATGAAAATCAAGGTCACATGACCTAATCAGTCTTTAAGAGACCTAGAAAGCAATTCGAAAGGGATAAGAGTGCAAAGGGATGAAGAGGTGGTCATCATCAGTCAGTTGAGAAATAAGGTGTAATGAAGGTGATAAAATAAAATAGGTGTTTTATTTGGTGATGATTAATCTAGGTGTTGGTGTCTCCTTGTAAATGGGTGATTGTTAAAGCCTAACTAAGTTGGTGCTTAGCTAGTTGGGGTTCGTGTTCCATGTGAAGTAGGTGCTTCACTAAATTTTGTGTTTATATTATAAGAATATATTCCATTTTAAAATATAAATGTGTTTTATTAAACTTAAGGTTTTTCCACATATTTTATGTGCTTTTGTGTTTCATGATTATATGGATATGTGTTTATGCTTGATAGATCCATATGCTTATTTGAATGGTTCATGATTGCTTAAGTTAAATTGATAAGAAATTTTTTAAAGATTGATTAACCCACCCCACCTCTTATTCATTTTTATTACAATAATTAGTGTCAAATAAGGTCATTTACATTAGGCCTAATAGCCTAAAAGAGATCTTAGAAGGATGACTAGTCAACAAGCTCAAGGTGGTTTTCTCTACTTGTAAAGATCCATTATTTGATGGAATTAATTATGCCTTTTGGAGAATTAGAATGAGGAAATATATAATTTCAATGGTCCATGACATATGGTAGTGAGTTTTATATGGATAAAATACACCCCCTACACCACCAACTGCTGTAGCAGGAAAGAAGGAAAGGGAGACTAATTCCAAGGCAATGGATATAATTATATGTGGCTTATCAGAGGTAGAGTTTGTGAAGGTGATGCACTATGAGTCATCCAAGGTGATATGGGATAAATTAAATACCATATATGAAGTAGATACCAAGGTTATGGCCAAGTTATAGACCCATAGGATATATTTCGAAAGTCTAAAGATGAATGAAGATGAAACCATTTCACCCTACCTGTTAAAGGTTGATTAAGTTATCAATGTCATTAGAGGATAGGGAGAAGATGTGAAAGAGTCTATAATTTTTCAAAAGGTATTGAGATCTATAACTCATAATTTTTATTATAAGGTGTCTTTAATATAAGAGATACAATATTTGGATAATCTAAAAATGGATGGGATTCATGGCATCTTGACTACCTATAAGATGAGAATAAATGAAGGGAGGGCTCCCAAGAAGGAAACAATATTCAAATATAATAAGAATTAAAAATACAAGAATTTTAAGGATGAGGAATTCTTAGATGTTGATGATGATCAATTGATAGCCATATTTACAAGAAAATTGAGGTTTGGTTTTAGTAAATATAAGGGTAATCTACCTTTCAAAATTTTCAACTTTGGTAAGATTGGTATCTTTGCATCTAAGTGTCCTATCAAAAATAAGGATGAGTATGATGAAGAACATGATAAAAATCATGTAGAGATAAGAAGGTCTATAATCCTGACAAGAATAAAAAATATTTTAGGAATTATGAAGGTAGGAAAGGGTCATTTAAGAACAAGAGAAGTTTCTACACCAATGAAGACAATAACTCATCTGATGTAGGTGACACAAGTTCATCTGATAGTGATGATGATAGTAATTAAAATGAACATGACAATAATGAAACCCTATTTATGTCTATATAAATATACAATGAGGGTTTCTCAAATGGGAAAGGCCTTATGGTTGATGAAGAATCAGATGAAGAGGCTGAAGTAAACATTAAGGCATAATTGGTAAGTGCTCTAGATGAATTGAAGTTCTAAATAAGGAAGAATCAAAAACTAAGATAATTATTTAAGGACTATGAAGAGTAGATTGGCTTGTTTAAGGAGAGACTAAGTGACACTTCCAAGGAGTATGATGAGATCATAAATCAGATTGAAACACATATGGAGATAGTCACTATAAATATAAAGGTTAAAGAGGAAGAATGCACCAAATATAGAAATTAAATGGAATCCTTGAAATATAATTTGGATCAATCATCTATCAAGTTTAATAAATTTATGAAGTTTGAAAAGAGTATTGATGCTCTAGATAGTATCTAGAGTAGTAAAAATTTTACAAGTGATAAGACAGGTATTGGTTTTAAAGAAGACCAAAAAGATGAAGCTCAAGTCAAGGAGAAGGATATAGAAGATAAGAAAGTCAACATAAAGAGATCAATCAGACAAATTAATGCTATGAAGTATACTAATTCATTTAATGGTTACTATTTTGTATGCAGTCAATTTGGTTATAGAGAAAGAGAGTGTAAAAGATCCTCCAAGAATGAGTATTCATAGGACTATGGGAAGAGTCATAGTTCACATCAATAAAGAGGTATATATGAGGTTGTTTTTTATATTTATCAAAATTTGGGACACATTACAAGATTCTACCCTAATATAGTTATAAGTCTATCAAGTCAAAAAAAGAAGTTTATGTAAACACCTAAATCTGGCCACCGATAACCTCCAATCAAGCTTTTGACCAATTTCCACCCAAAATACACAATTTAGCCTAAAAATATTAACACATGATAAATGATGTGAAACTGACATATTCAAGTGCTGATTTTGGCCAGGGTATCCCTAAATTGGGTAATGCAATTTATGGGCCAACTAACTTTGGTCAAATCATTTCGAATAAAAATGCTAATTTTGCACTTGGGTGTTCTGGATTGATCTTTTTTATTAAATATTCTACACAATATACATGCCTTTGTTATTTTCTATTTGTAACATCCTAAATGGGAATACATATCCAACACATTTGACATTGCCTTCCAATTCTAATCTAGTCAAATTTTGGCCCAATAACAAGGCATTTTGATCAATTTGAGTAATTTGTGCACAAAGTGCTTAATCATGATTAAGAGCTAATTAACCCAAATCAAGGCCTAATAGAAAATTCCATAGAAACTTGTTAATAATTATTTTTGAAAATGAATATGGAATATCTGCATCATCAAGTGACCTCATTTCTTGGGAAGACATCTCTAGGCCATAAATGCCATAAATATCAAGATTCATGCCCTCCATGCTTCATCAATGCCTTCCATGATGCCCTCCATGCCTTTTAATTTCCTCTTATTCCAATTTCATGATGAGGATAATTACAAACTTAATTTCAAGAATTGAATTAATCCTCAACCACACATCTCAATCTTGAGATGGATAGTTCAGGTTGATTTTAGATATTCTCAAAAATCTATAAATAGAGAGGCCATGAACATCATTTCTAAGCTATTTTGTGCAAAGTTATAATGCACAAATATATTCAAGAAGCCATTTATACTAGTGTTACCATGCCAAATTGATTCCAAGCTATAAGCCAAAGGTGCCAAGGAGAGATGGAGGTAGAAAAACTTCCATTGCCAAGGACTTCATGATCACAAAGCAAGAAAGCCACAACTACAAAAGGAATTTGGAGCATCCAATGAAGGAGAAGGAATTTTTTTTATTTTGATTCCTTGCTTTCTAGTTGTGTTTGTCATTTTATTTTGTTAACTAAGCTTGCTCTAGTGTCTAGGCCTAGAGATGTTATGCTATTAGTGTGTTTATTTAATTTTGTTTATCATTTTGGAACTAACACCATACTAACCATCCTCTCTTGAGTCAAATTCCTAGATCACATACTAGCATGACCGATGGGACTAGATGCATCTCATACATGAAAGAGATCCTTTTACAACTCTAAAATATTTATTTAGGCTCTTAAAACTCTTACAAATTGATTTTCTAACTTTATTTTTCCATTTTAATTTGCCACAGTTTTACATAGTAACCGACATCGATAAGTAAGGCTGACATCGATTACATAGCTTAACCAATGTTAGTTAGTAAAATTAACATTGGTTAGATCTCAATTAGCCAAAGTAACTGATGTCAATGGTAATAACTGATGTCATTCACTATGTTTTTCCAAAAACATAGACCTAAGAGCTAGTTTTTCAAAGTTCATTATTTCAATCTAAAAAGAGATTTAAAGCTAAAGGACATGCTAACAATTTTTTGGTAGAACCAAGCTTAACATTGGCTCAAAACATGTTTAGATCACCTTGTGCATGCTTAAAATCAATTAAGAACCTTGTTTTGGTGTTTAACAAAGAATTTAGATATTTTTGGTGAATGTTTTCAAAGTTTGTAACTAAGACCAAGGGGTCAAATGAACTCCACCAAATCTTTCATTTTGGGTTTAAAATTAAACACATTTGTCAATTCTTATTTTTAATAGTTGTTTAATAAAATTTTGTTTGGAAAAAAGAGGAATTTTGCATGTATGCTCTTCCATTTATCCCTATAAGGAACCCTTGAAATCAAAAGTGCCATTCCTATTACAAGTAACCTAGTCCAAGGCTTAGAAATAAAGTCATCTAAAGAACTTCCCAAAAACTTGTCAAAGTTTGGGTGACCTTGAAAATGACCCTAAAGTCTTTCTACTTTCATGCTTTCTTGATTTTTATGCAAACTTGGCTTGAGAGGGGGACTTCATCACCTCCTAAAAGTTCTTAAGGGAACAGGGTTTCATCTCCTAGTATTGACTTCATTTGGTTCCTTTGGAGTTGCACATATGATGTAGTGGCACTTTAGACATCATACTAAACTGAGAAAATAATAAGATGTAGTGATTGAAAAAAGGACTAGACCTTTTTGCAACAAGCTAAGTGATATAGACCCAAAATTTATGCTTTTATTTTTCATTATTTGGTGTGAAAGTCATTGTGTAATTTATTCCCCTAGATTGTTCAGAAACTTGTTAGATCTTAGACAAATCCCCACTTGCCATAGAAGTATTTTTGATGCAAGGTGCACCTCAAGGTCCATGTCATAGTACTGTCATTTGAGAGAATGGAGTGTGTAAAAACCCTACTATATAATGAACATTTACTTTTGGATGAACACTTAAAATCCTCTCAAATGATGTATATTGATGGATTCCAATAATACTGAGCAACCTTGTTAGTTTAGGATCTAAAGGTGATTAATTAGTTGGTCTTTTCATAGTTTAAAGTCTTGTTTGGAGTCAAAACATGGTATAAACAAATAATCCAAACCAAACACATTATCCAAATTTTCCTTTGAAAAAAGAAGCATTATGTAACCCACATAAGATCATCAATTTTACCTTGTTCAAAGTTCATCAAAAAATTGAGAGTCATATCATCCACTTTGGCATAGTTATGCTACCCAATTGAATCTAAAACTTTACCAAAGTTGTTCAAATCCTTCACTTATAATCTAAATTTAGAATTTCACCTTTATAATTTTATAGGGTTGATGTGTTATGTGGGTTTTCCATTTGCACTAAACTTGAGGGAACTTTGGTTTAATTTCCAATTTGGGTTGAAGGTTGTTTAAGACTCATAATCATTATCATCACTTGATAGACTTAAGCCATTTTATGCTAAACACTTGCACTTTGAGTCTATGCTCCACAACATTTTAAGTCAAGAAAAGTAGTGTTATGCTATCAAAATTGTGGAGAAATGTCTTTGCCTTAGAGAGTCTTTAAAAAAAAACTTTTTTTATCACATATTTTGGATAGCATAGTGTCATTATACTACCCAAAACATTTCAAATATTGTTTCATGGAGCCTCTTGCAAAGAGTCCAAATTTATTCCTAAAAATTCAGAATAATCTAAGTATACTTTTTGTGATCCTTTGTCTAAAGCACAATTATACTGTTTACCTTTGTCTAGCTTATTTTTCAAAATAACCAAGTTTTATACCATTATTTATGAGAAAATAATTATTCCTAAAGTGCCTTTTGTTTCATACCTTATAGCTAGTTGTTCAAGTTCATGACCAAGAATCAAATGCCTAGTGTTTGTTAGAAGTGTTTCAAATCTATTAGATTAAAACTTTCATCTATTTTCAAAGTCTATATTTTGTCATTGTTTAGCCAAGAATCCTAGCACACAACTTGTTTGAGCCTAGCTTTTAATGTCGCATTTGGATAAAGACCTAACAACTTTTAAATTCCTAGATTAGACTAATTTGAAACACTTCAACTTTAGAGTTTGGCATTTTGATTTTTGATCCATTTACTTGCTTAACTTTGTGTGAATAGTGAAATGTTAGATATTTTACACTAGCTTTTTTCCTCACAAATGTTTGCATAAACCTTTTTATCCTTTTGATAAATCTAGACCAAGTTGAAGGCATCATTTATTTTAGATTCTATTCTTTTTAGAGTTTGTATAACTCTTTTACCTTTTATCACAAAACATTGACTATGGATCCCAACATGTATTCCTACACTCATAGTGGACTCATGTATAATACAAGGATTAGTAATTTACGTACATAGGAAAAAAATGATGCAAGACCCTTATGTGGATAATATTGCTTATGAGATGGATTCTTATCCCTCTTATAATACTCAATCAAGGGCACAAAGCCAAGATCCATTGGCTAATTACCTGGTTAACACACCACTTTATTCAGAATAAGACCAAGAAAAACCACATAATACCTAGTTATAATACCCATAGTGGACAAGTTAGTTCTTCAAAAGTCATATTCTCCTAATACAGTTTCCATGTATGATCCATTTTTGTTTGAGAACTTTCTTTTAGAGAACAAAGATGAGATTTAGGTTAGAGCCATAGAGTTAGGGGCCAAGTTTTTGGTAGACTTCCTTAATGAAAATTTACCAAGTCTAGTAAGAATGCCCCAAAATATCATTTACAATCAACAAGCTTCTTCTATAAATCATATGGCTATAGTCCAAACAATATATCAAGACCTTAATATATCCAATCGAGGAAAAAACATCATGGAAGATCAATTTAACCAAATGCAAATAGCATATCAAACCTACCAAAATTTATCACGTGATTTCAATTAGATGAACATGGTGAGTAAGCCTCTTATCAACCTAGTTCCTTCAACCAGAGTGTTGATAGAGTTAACTGGACAAAAGAATCTAAGTTTTGACCCATTCATACAAATGACTTTGATAGATAACTTGATGCATATGCCTATTATAAAATAAGTGTGTTTGGTTTCTACATAGAATAGTGAGCCAAATATAGTAGACAATGTGCAACTATCATCCAATCTTGATCAAAGTGGTACTAATACACAAACAATTAGCCAACAACATGTGTCTATAGTTAATCTCACAAGCAGATCATCATACCAAGGAATAAGAGTTTCTACAACCCAGTCTCAACCAGCTACTTCCTCATGTGTACAACCTATGAGATTAGGTAATCAAATAATTAACAATGTCATGCCTCAATGATAAAATATGATGAATCTTACTCCCCATCAATAGGTAATGAGTAGTATAACAAAACAACAGACATAATCTAGTGTATCAATGTAATAGAGGATAAATGCATTACCACCTCAATCAGGGGTAACTAATGTTCCATCTCACTAGGTAATAATTAATATACCTTTTCAGTCATAAATTAATATGCCAATTCAAAACCAAGCAATGACTAGTCAAAATCATGCAAATATTGCTCAACAATAGATGTTGAATCTACAACCTACTTTCACTTCCTCATAGGGATTCATGTAGTAAGGAGGTCCCCATGTTTCTCAAGTACCTACTAGAGAGCCGTTGGTTCAAAATGTGCCACAAATTTAGAGACAAGGTCTTGATCCACAAGTTCCCACTCCACATCAAGGTTTAATTAGTCTACAGCATGTCCCTTTTCAACCATATCAGGCATAGTATAGTTATATCCTTCCATCTTAACCACAAAATCCTCCAAGCCAAACCTTTATTGCCAACCCAAACCAAAATATCATGCAACCAAATATGAAATTTCATGTACATCCTAATCCATGTATGCGTATTCCTTGTCCATTCCCCAACCAAACCAATATACCCCAATATGTATCTCTATCATACCCTAGTCAAAGTGTCCCACTTGTGACCTCCCAACCATCTACCCAAACCAACTTTCTCCCTCAAACCAATGTTCCTTCTAGTTTCTTATCCCAAGAATTGTAATAGATGAAGGATGAAATTGCTACCATTCAGGATGGGAAGTAAACTAAAAAGTTCAAATTAGATGACGTATGTTCCTATCCATTCAACATGAAGTATTTTCAAATACCATTTCCTCCAGGATATGAACCATTGAAATTTGACAAATAAAATGGGAAAGGTGACCCTAAGGATCATTCAACCAAATTCTTTATTGCATGTCAATCAGTGGCATATAATGACATATACCTTTTGTTGTTGTTTCCAAGGATATTGGCTAGATAAGCCTTGGAGTGGTTTTTAAAGTTGCCCAAAAATCTATTAATAGATTTTGATGATATTTTTGATAAGTTTATGCAACACTTTTCCTATAATCTCAAGCATGAGATTTCATTAGTGGACTTAATGCAAGTAAAGCAAAAAGCTAGTGAGATTTTTATAAGTTATTTACAATGATGGAGATCCCTTACAAGCTATTTCACCCATCATTTACTAGATAATTAATTATCCATTGTGTTTACCAAAAAAATTTATAGTGACATAGCTTATCATTTAGAACTATAATGTGCACATACATTCAAGGAGATCATTGATAAAGGTTTGTTGATCGAGTGATCAATAATTAATTAAAGAGTCATTAAGCTTAATTTAACTAATCAAAATCAAGATACCAATCAGGGAAATAACCAACATCCCATTCAAGAACCAACATCACAACCAGCACAGGCCAATAACCATGAAAGATCAAAGCAATTTAACTATAATAGGAATGTTGTGGGGAATGGAGTAACTGAGTCCTGTTATGTCCAAATGGTGAAAACATCATGTGCACCTCCTTTTTAGCTTAATCCTACTTAACCAATATTTCAATCACAATATCCAAAACTTGCATAATAATTACAACAACATTTACCATTACAAACCCCTCCTCCTAAGATAACCATGCCTACACATCATGTCTTTAGTGACCTAAGAGAACCTATTGAGTTTGTATTTCACAAGATTTCTATTTCTAATCTAATTAGTTGGCCCATACCAAAGCATTATCTATAGGGCATTTCTTATCCTAATTGGTATCATGAAAATTAATTATATGACTATCATCAGGTCAATGGGCATAATCTATGAAGATGTGTCCAAATTAAGCATTTAATTAAAAATTTGTTAGAGAATGGGGAAATAACATTGGATAATGGTGCTTCCACTTCCAATTAAACTCTTAAGATTTATCAAAACCCATTTCCTTGACATAAAAATTAATAAAAACAAAATAATCAACAACAACAACAATAATGAATAATGTAGTAGCAAAATCAATAGTATCAGAATCAAAGGCCAAACTAGTAGAATCAACAAAATCATTAGTAAAACCCATAATGATAGAACAATGGACAAAACCAAGGTTAGAATGATAACAAACAATAAACCTACCATGCAGTTGCACATGACTACAATAGGCTTGTAGGTCATATTGTAGGGGGTAGAATTAATACCATCTCTATTAATCTTAGACCAAGTACTAATTAGCCTAGACCATTTATAAACACTAATATTTAGCTAAATTACATAGATAATCCTTCTTTACCCTAAGAATTCATACATGTAAACCAACAAACTAGGACTTCCCCTTTTGGACCTTATATCGACAACTTGTTCTTGCCACTTGACCATATGCAAGTGCATCGGCAACTAAGACTTGTCCTATTTGGTCCCACATCATTTCTGACATTAGTTAGCAATAATGGTCCAATATTTAATCTTTATTTTGAAATCACAACATGAAGGCCAAAGATTATTATCCTAGGCCCATAACCATCTGCCACTTTGCCTATCATCCAACCAACCATTTAGCCTTAGAATAAACCATTCACTACTAACCAAGACAAGAAATTTGATATTGTGGAACAATTGTAGAAGACACCAACATAAATTTATATTTTATTTTTGATATGAACATCAATAATCTTCAAGAACATCTTGAATGAGTTTTTGACCCAATCCATAGTTTTGAGTAACATATCCCTTGATCAATTTCAAGCTTTGGTTGGACACCTAGCTCTAACCCAATAAGTCATATTCAACTAAAGCAATATGTCTTCCCTTGGCCTACTCCATAATAATTCATTATACATAGAAGTTTATATAAAGTGACATAAAGTGAAACATGTCCTTATAGACAATAGATTAAGCCTCAACATAGTGTCTCTAAATCTCATCAAGCTTCTTGGGTACATAATGGTAGATCTTTAACCATAAACAATAACTATCAAAGCCTATGATGATAAGGAAAGAGAGTCATAAGGAACCATTAGTTTACCATTTATCATTGGGCCTTTAAGCCATGATACACTTTGCCATGTGGTTGTTCTTGAGTTATCATACAATATACTTCTAGGTAGGCTTTGGCTGCATGAGATTCATGCAATCCCATCAATGTTATACCAATGTATCAAGTTTTCCCACTTAGGGTTGGAAGTGAATATTTCAGGAGATTTACACCCATATGAATACTGCAAACATCTTGAGGTCAAATTTTAAATCTATAATTATCAGTATGACATGAATCCAAGTTCGAAGTAGGATAAAGGAAAGGCTATACTTATTGATCCTTAACTAGATAATTGCATAGATCCTAATACCTTGGATTCCCTTTCCTACATACCACCTCCTGAAGCTTCTAATCATTTTACCATTTTGGATAATGGATCAAGAGAGTATGTGACCCATGATACATTTCATATTGCCAATCTTCCTCAAAATTTGAAAACCTTTGGGTGACCTAAAGTCATCCCACATATGCATTGGTGATAAAAGAATAAAGATAAAGGACCTATCACATTTGTACCAGCATCTGGCCTAGGACCTGACCCTCTTTAAGGGGATGACTCATGACAACCAAGTTGATTGTTATTAAAATGCAAAATATCCTATTCCCAATAGGATCATAGAGTGTCACAATTATGAAGGAAGAGGCCTCGAACTGAATCAATAAGGAACCATCAAGCCAATTTACATGACTAAGTATGAAAGACCTTATAGACTTAGATTTAAACTACCTAGGGTTAATCCCACATATCTTAGTCAAACTCCATCACCAGTGACTAGTGATGATGATGTTGATAGTGAAGTAGAGTCTGATCATATTCTCACCTTTGATAACCTAGCTAAAACCAACTTGTTTGATACAAATTCCATTTGTACCCTTACCTTGGCCATTCATCATAACCCTTTACCATTATATTATCACCTACTGATAAATTGGGACCAACAAGAATCTAGTTTGTTGATTGATAAGTTCCAAAATGATGAGGCATTTTATGATTTCTTAGGCCTTAGAGACAATGTTCCATTGGGAGATCACAAATTATGATTCTCAATCATATTGGATTCTACAACCTATTTTGGAGAGCGAGTGAATACCCTTAGCCAAAAAAAATAAGTAAAACATTGAGGTCCCAAAGTGAAAACCTCTTTGAAGTGCTTTTTGACTAGGGAAAAAGTAAAGATAAAGGAAAGTCTAGTGGTGAAACCCTATTTCAGGCACCATTAGATGGGGGTATTCATTCTTCTTCAAATTTAGATTAGGAGACCGCCAATGATAAACATGCCTATGGACCCAAGTTAAAATTTGAGAAACAACAAGTATTTAATCAAATTCTCCAATAATTTTTGACTATTTTTGTTACATGGCCAGATCTCCCACTAGGAGACTCAGATTCATCATGCCTAGGAGAAGTTGAAGAGCAAGTCCAAAAAAAGGACCCTGATATAATTCAAAAATTCAAGATATTACCTACTATATTTTAAGATGGCTCAACCCTTCTAGTTGAAGATTTAATAGAGGTATATATCAAGACTCCATTAGACCTAAAATGGATAAATTTAGGCATATCCATCACTGAGGAGGAATAAGATGTCTTTATAGTTTTATTGAGAGAATTTGTAGATATTTTTACATGGGCCTATTCTGACATGCTAGGTTTAAATCCCACCTTGGTTTTGCACCACCTTGTGGTTAATCATGATGTCAAACTGGGAAAACAAAAGCTACATAAGATGCATCCTTGCATTGTTGTATTGGTAAAGAAAGAGTTGGAAAAACTCTTAGAAGAAGGATGTATCTGACCCATTGATTACTTAGAATGGATCTCTAATGTTGTACCTATTGGTAAAAAGCTTGAAAGGATTAGAATTTGTATTGATTTTTGAGATATTAATAAAGCTTATCCTAAAGATAATTTTTTCTTGCCCAATATTGACATGATCATTGATTCCATGGTAGGTTATGAAATTATTTCACTCATGGATGGATTTTCAGGATATAACTAGATCAGATTCACACTAGAAGATCAATATAAAATAATATTCACCACTCCATGGGGAACATTTTGTTATCAAGTGATGCCATTTGGAATTAAAAATATTGGATCTATGTATCAAAGGGCCATGACTATCATATTCTATGATATGATGTATGATATTATTAAAGACTATGTCAATGACAAATTAGAAAAATCTAAAACCAGAGGCCAACCATCTAGTAGTGCTGTGTAATATATTTAAAAGATTACAAGAGTAAAAATTCAAACTTAATCCAAAGAAATGTTTATTTGGTGTAAATTTATGTAAATTAATTGGATTCATCATGTCTCGTAGAGGTATTGAAGTTGATCTAGCTAAAGTCCATGCTATAACCAAGATGCCACCACCAACCAATTTAGAGCAACTCTGTAGTTTGTAGGGGAATATCCAGTCAATCTAACATTTCATCTCTTAGTTATTATAAAAGTGCCATCCATTTACACACCTTTTGAAGAAGGGAGTTGTATTTCACTAGGATGATCACTTCCAAATAGCTTTTCAACAACTCAAAGATTATCTTGTTAATATGCCTATTTTACTACCTCCTATGCTAAGAAAGCCATTCTTGTTATACCTATCAGCTATCAATCATGCCCTGGGAACACTCTTGGCTCAACATGATGATAATGAAAAGGAGCACATTTTATACTACCTAAGTCATACCTTGGTTACATATGAACATAACTATGCACCTATTGAAAAGGCTTGTCTAGCCATGGAGTTCACATCTCAAAAATTGCATAATTACATGTTGAATAATAAGTCCATGGTCATTTAAAAAGTATATTCACTCAAGTATCTACTATATAAAACAAATTTACAAGGAAGAATGGCTAAATGGATCATTCTTCTTAGTGAATTTGACATAGAGTATGCCAATTAGAAGGTAATCAAGGGACAAGTTCTTGCAGATCACCTTACTGAAGCACCTCTCATGGACACATAGCCACTCACATTTTAATTTCTTGATGAATCTATCATAACCATCATTAACACATCCCTTAAGGAGCAACCCTAGAAACTATATTTTGATAGTTCATTCACTACACATAGATCATGGGTAGGCCTATTTTTTATTACACCATAGGGGAATCTAATCCCTAAATCATTCAGAATCAAATTTCCTTGTATAAACAACATGGCCAAGTATAAAGCACTTGTTTCAAGACTTTAAAAAGTAGTGCATTGGAATATATCTCATCTCCAAGTTTATGGTGATTCTCAGTTAATCATCAATCAGGTCACATATCATTTTCAAACCAAAGATAACAAGTCGGTCCCATATAAAGACATGGTTGACACTCTTAAACAACAAATTGCCAACATTTAATTTGAGCACATACCAAGGGCTAGTAACATAACTATAGATGCCATGGATACTATTAGTTCTCTAATTTTACAAATATATAAAGCTAGAGAGTATTAGCTCATCATCAAGAATTTGTTAGCACTAGCTCATGAACCTTCCACCATTTCCATGATTTGTGATATTGTTGGTCCTGATTCTATTTGGTACTCAGACCTTTATAACTACCTTCATGACCAAGTTCTGCTACCTAACTTATCTCAAAAACAAACCAAAGCCTTCATTAATCTTTACTTTACTTGGATCCACCCTTTACCCTCATAGTTTTGATGGAACTCTACTTCATTGTTTAACTTTGATAGAGTCTACACTAGCATTAAGAGAAGTTCATGAAGGATTATGTGGCACTCATTCTATTAGGATAGTACTTATAAAAATATTTTATGTTCTAGTTATTATTAGCCTACAATGGATGTAGATGCCACTGCATATGTAAAAAAGTGTGATAAATGTCAACAATGTGTTAATCTAATTCATGCCCCAGTAAAAACTTTGAAATTGATGTTGACACCATGGCCATTTTCTACACGGGGACTTGACCTCATTGGGAAGATTAACCTCACTTCCTCTGATGGCTATAAACATATCCTTACCACCACTGAGTGTTTCACTAAGTGGGTTAAAGCTATACCCCTCACTTATGTGATTGGAAAGCAAATTTCAAAATTCATCTTCAACCATCTCATTTGCTACTATGGTATCCCCTCTGACATTATATTTGATAATGGAGGATCATTCAAGAACAAAGATATAGATAACATATATACTAAATATAACATCACACAACATTTTTTTACAACATATTGCCCTCAAGGTAATGGCCAGGCTGAGGCATCTAACAAAACCATAATCAATATCCTTAAAAATATTTTCAATGATGTTGGTCATGATTGGCACCTCTAGATATTCCCTACCCTTTGGGAATACCATACCAATCATCATACCCATATAGGAGATGCTCCATACTCACTTATTTATGGTAATAAAGCCATCCTTCCCATTGAGGTCAAATTGCCTTCACTATGCATCTCTTTCAAGCATGTCTTAGATGATCATGACTATCGAGTAGCTCACCTGTAAGAGCTAGACCTAATTGATGATAAATGTACTATTACACTCAACAATATTCAAGCATATCAGAACTAACTCAAAGGCCATTATAATCAGTGTGTTAAGTATAAAAAATTTGAACTTGGTGATCTTGTTCTTAAAGAAAACTAAAAGAATACCATGTTTGAGAAGAAGCATAAATAGAAATTAAAACCAAATTGGATAGGGCCTTTCATCATTACTATAGATTATGGATCAGGAGCATACAAGATTGCCACACTATATGAAGATGAACTTCCTAAGCTGATGAATATTATTCATCTCAAGTGGTACTATGCTTGAGCGCTAAGGTGTATTGTTTGTAAGGACTATTTTAGTTATGCATTTTTATCATTATTCTTCTTTGTAAATACCATCCTTATCTATCCTCTTCATCATATCCCTTTTGGATTTTGATCTATTGACTTAGTGTTTTCTAAATTCTAGCCCATTTGACCTTGGTTTTTGTCATTTATTACACATTTTCAACATCAAGGTATCTGATTAGTTTTATTAGTTGGTTCAAGAAATTTAGACATAGATTGTATTTTGGGCTAGGGTGATAGAAGTTTTGGAAATTACATCTTTCATTTTTTATTCCTTTCTTACCACTGGTCTTGATACTAATTATAACCACCTATGGGAAAATTAGTACCATTGATCTATATCATTGTGTCCTATTTATAATTGCCTATGGGAAACATTAAGCCTTGATGTACCAATTTTCCACTTTCTATGTCATACTATGCCTTTTTACCAACTGTGCCTATCTTATTTGAATTGACTACTACACGAGTCAAATTCCTCCACTATAAGGATAGAACTATAGTGACTTGAGGTCCTACTCTCAGCCTATGTACGTAGAACTCAATACTTGTTAAGGTCAACTTAGTCACCCTTTCCACCATGTTCTCACCATTTTATAAGAACCCTAAGCCACACTCTCACCATTTTATGAGCACCTTAAGCCATTCTCTTGCCATTTTTCAAGGAACCTAAGCCACACTCTTTCCATTTTAAAATCAACCTAAACTATGCTCTTGCCATTTTGTGAGAAACCTAAGCCACGCTTTCATTATTTTGCGAGCAACC
This sequence comes from Torreya grandis, assembly GCA_037957365.1. NCBI lineage: Eukaryota > Viridiplantae > Streptophyta > Pinopsida > Cupressales > Taxaceae > Torreya > Torreya grandis. Next base: position 494,866 of record JARHVA010004744.1, read on the forward strand.
TAAGCCATGATCTCATCATTTTATGAGAAATCTAAGCCATGCTCTCACCACTTTATGAGCTTGAACCATTTAAGTGTCTCGTCATTCTTGATCAAGTTGAGATACTTTAAAAAATTCCAAAAACATTTGAAAAATCATTAGAAAGGAATAAAAACATTGACCACTTCTTTGCCTTAAGATTTTGGGAACCCTTAATAAGTTACAAGTAAATCACTTGTCATTTAGTTTCCCCATCCTTTTTGTCATTTTTTCTCATGAACTTTCCATTTCAACACCATTCCTCTTCTTCTATCACATCCGTTCTATTTTTTTCCTTAGTTATCACATTCTTCCCATTCCGTGGGAGAACTACATTTAGCCTAAAGTTTTTTATTACATATTACATCCATGGAACTATCTAGGCAACATCCACTTGCCTAGTGCATATGGAGATATCTCAATCACCCCCTTAATTTTCTTCTATTCCCCCATTTTGTTCATTTGTTAAGTTGTCACGTATTTTCTAGGGGCAATGTTCATAAGGTTTCTATTACGTTGTTTGTTTGTTTGTTTCTACTTATTTTGTTTATTTGTCTATCTATTTATTTGCTTTCAGCACTATTACCTTGATTCAATTTATCTGTATTTATTGGGTCATTCCTTTCCCACACTTACACTTGAATCCATTCATATTCATATGTTTACATTGTCATCATGGTTTCTATCATTGGTGCATTATTTTCTTTTGAGTATTGGATTATGGGAGTCAGTCCTCATGCATATTTTAGCCAAGTCCTCATGATGTTATACCATGATGCCTACTAATACATTATATAATAAACCTCAACTTCAAGAAGTCTATTTATCAATGGTGGCCTCTCTTCAGCACTGACATCTTGATTCCATCCTAATCATATCCCAAACAGAGTAATTAACCACAAAAGAATTGTAACCTTTATTAGTTTGGATGAACATCTCCCTACTAGTAGGTTGTTCCAATTCACCATTACCCTCTATGTTATTTAATCATCATCCTCATCTAATTTTATCATGTTTTCCATAATTAGGGTCCAATGATTATAACTGCTTATGGGCAAATCATTTCACACCATCCCACCTACATTTCTCAATGATTATAACCACCTTTGGGCAAATCATTGTGTTGTCATAACTTTACTTTTTCTACCTATATAGGGGCATGTTATTCTCTTTTTTTTCTATCCTAACTAGGGCATCACCATCTTCTTAATGATTATAACTACCTTTGGGAAAATCATTGTGTTATCATACCACATTGCCACTATCAAGGTATAATGTTTATAACCAACTTTAGGAAAACCATTGTACATTATCCCATTTGCATTCTAATTGATTTTGACTAATTTTTCAATATCATTGTGTTTCCACCCCATCATATTTTATTTCTTTGGTCCCCTCATTTCACTTCTTATCAAGGGACCGTTTGTTGACCTACTTGTGCCAACTATTCCCTCAAGGGGGCATCATACAGTTAGTTTATCATCATTAGAGTTGTAGGTATATAAGACCTTTTAATTATTTTAGAATACGTTACTATGATTATAACTTGTGATGCCTTCCCAAATAGGAGCAAACTATAGACACCTAAATTTGGCCATCGATAACCTCCAATCAGGCTTTTGGCCAATTTCTACCCAAAATGCACAATTTAGCCTAAAAACACTAAAACATGCTAAATGATGTGAGAATGACATATTCAAGTGCTAATTTTGGCTAGGGTATCCCTAAATGGGGCAATGTAATTTATGGACCAACTAACTTCGGTCAGATCATTTTGAATCAAAATGCTAATTTTACACGTAGGTGCTCTGGATTGATCTTTCCTATTAAATCTTCTACACAAGATGCATGCATTTATTATTTGATATTGGTAACATCCTAAATGTTAATATAGATTCAATTCATCTAACATTGCCTTCCAATTCTAATCTAGTCAAATTTTCGACCAAGAAGAAGGCATTATGATCAATTTGTGCACAAAGTGCTTAATCATGCTTAAGAGCTAATTAACCCAAATCAAGGCCTAATAAAAAATTCCATGGAAACTTGTTGAATACTTATTTTTGGAAATAAATCTATAATATCTACATCAAGTGACCTCATTTCTTGGGAAGACATCCTTAGGCCATAAATGCCACAAATATTAGGATTCATGCCCTCTATGCCTCATCAATGCCTTCCACAATACCCTCCATGCCTCTTAATTTCCCCTTCTTCCAATTTCATGATGAGGATAATTAAAAACTTAATTCCAAAAATTGAATTAATCCTCAACCACACATCTCAATCTTGATATGGATAGCTCAGGTTAATTCTAGACATTCTCAAAAATTTATAAATAGAGAGGCCGTGAACATCCTTTCTAAACTATTTTGGTATAAATTTTTTTATGCTAAAATATCTTAAAGGACTTGATTATAAAAATTTATATTAAAAATTGATTCCAAGCCAAGCCAAGCGATAAGCCAAAGGTGCCAAGGAGAGATAGAGGTAGCCAAGCTTCCATTGCCAAGGACTTCATGAGCACAAGTCAAGCAAGCCACCACTACAAAGGCATTTGGAGCATCTAAGGAAGGTGAAGGAATTCTTATGTTTTCATTCCTTGTTTTTTAGTTGTGTTTATCATTTTATTTTTTTAACTAAGCTCTCCTTAGTATCTAGGCCTGGAGATGTTATGTTATTAGTGTGTTTATTTCATTTTGTTTTCATTTTGAAACTAACACCATACTAACCATCCTCTCTTGGGTCAAATTCCTAGATCATAGTTTAAAGCCCCTAGAGTACAATAGAGAAGGAAAATTAATGTGTGGAAACCAAATAAAATATAGGTTAGTCATAATTAGTCTACAAGTTCAAATGGAATGTTTGCTATGGTAGAGCTTACTTTAGATGATAAATCAAGTTATGAATGTTTGTTGTCAGCTCATATTAATGATCAAATAGTTGATGAAGATGTCAAGCATATAATACCAATCAAACCTAAAATTATACTTAAGGATATTAAATCTTGTGAGAACATGAAGATCTAGGAATATCTTTAGGTTGTATTATTTTAGTTCCCTATGGAAAGGGGTGACTTCATTAGGCTTTATGGAGTTAGTTTTTAGTTAACAGAAGATTGATGGATGTTTGGTTTGAGGGGGAGATATTCAAGGTTTTCATATGATCCAAGAGTAATTATTGACAAGAATATAAGATCTCAATATATTAATACAAATGGGGATTACATAATTCTTTATTTGATGACAAGAATATGGAGGCCTAGTGTGTGATAAAAATATTTATTTCATATCAGTCATGACAAGAACAAGGTGAGTGGTATTGAGTTTTGAGTTCATTTGAAGGAGGATTGCATGAAGCATATTTTTGTAACAATTAATACTCTATGTGTTGAGATCATATTAAAATAATGTGTGGTTCTAGATGGTAGTTTGTGGAATACCTTTTGTCATTAATGTCAAAGGGAGAGAAAAGTTTAAGAAGGTAGATTGACCAGATTGGGGGAGTTCAAAGTGATCAAATTGAATAATTTTTTGACATAAATGACAAAGGGGGAGTTTATTTTTAAAATTTTGTCATTAATTTCAATATGTCAAGTATTGATGTCATTAATTTCAAGGTGCATCTGGTGAAGATGCATGGTGAGTGGTCTATGAGATATAAGCTAGTGTGCTTGATGTGAAAAGGAAACCATGTGATAAGAGAGAATTTTAATTCAACCTAATGTATTTATATTGAGAGAGAATTTTGAAGAAACCTAATGATTATTTTATTATTTTATGTGAAGGATCAGGTCAAGTGAACATTAAAGCATGTTTGAGTAATAGTTCTTGAGTACAAGGCATCTTGAAAATCCTAGTCTAGACCTTGTGAGAAGGTGTGTATAGTGAAGTTTGGTGAAATAAGTAATCACAAGATTGTGAGAGGTTTTTTTTAATTGTGTGATCATGAAAGATAAGTTTAGATACTTTTAGAAGTGTTTCAAGGTTAGTTGTCAAGTTTCACGTGTTTGATAAGCCTAGTCATAATACTAATCATGGCATGTAAAGTCACAATGAGAAGGTTTGAGCATGGTGTATTGGTGAGATAATTGTACACAAGAATGAGTGGTTTTATAAAGTTTCTTTATCATGTATATGAGGCATTGTATCACTCATGTGAGTCTCAATGTGAGCCTACAGGGGTAGGATCTATAGATCTAGAATGCAACTAAGCCACTTATAGACTTTGCTTGGCCTAATAAGGCATCATGATATGTTATCTAGGAATATGAAGGATTTTTTACTTTTTTTTTTATCATGTGGTATGTTTTTTGATCATGTAAATAAGGTGGAGAATACATGGAAAGAGGCATGAAGGTCAATTTCAAGGCTTAATGTGATTTGTAGGTCAAGGTTTAGAGAGCAAAGAAAGAGAATGTGTCCTAATGAGGAGTCATGATAAAATTTCAATATGTTTAAGTTCATATAAACATGGATATATGTATTATATTTTGTTTCAATTATTTTCACAAAGTTTGAGATCATGGTTTTTGAGTTAAGAGATGAAAAGTGGTTTTGAGGTCTCTCATGTGAATAGAATGAAGGGTTCTCAACCTAAGAAGGAATTTTAGGTGTTAATTAGAATTTTTAACCTCTAATTAACCTAATACATTCATGGTATATGGTAAAGGGTCATATCTCAAATTTTTATTCATTAGTTTCTATAATGAGGGGCTAAGCTTTATGAATGATCGCTAACAGTGGAAGGTGGTTTAAACCCTCAAAAACCCCTAATAGTGACTTGATATGTAATTAATTTGTTATAAAGTTATTATAATGGATTGGTTTGGATATTTAATTTATTTTAGGTTGTATTCAAATCTCTTATTCATCTCCAAGTGTGATTGAGTCTTTAGGTGAGTGAGTGGACCCTATAGGAAAGGCCTTGTTTCTTACAGATTTGATGTAGAAATTAGAGTTGACCAAGTCAAAGTTGATAAATAAATGAAGGAAAAATTTATAAAAATTTATTTTGTGTCCATGAATATTTTTTTATATGTTATATATCTCAATTATGCTAAACTGATCATCCAAGTTGACCAATTGTTAATAGGCCTAATGGTGGAAATAGTGAGAAATCTAGGTAGTAGTGAGAAGGTGATTAGGGATGTGCTATCATGAACTATATATGAATAAAAGTGCATGGATTAATTATTATATACTTTTAATACATGTTAATATTTTATATAAGTTTTGGATATCATTTTATATATCAAAAAGTTGCTCACAAAGTTGACTTTTCTAGCTCAGTGAGGTCTGTGTACAGTGAGGTCATGAGATTAGTCTACGAGATCAATATTGACATATGACAAAAATATATTTATATTTAAGAGTCTAATAATTGTCACATAATATCATATAAATTAAATTAAATTTTCTGAAATTGGTCATATATATGTTGAATGCCATTGTCACCACGATTGTGCTTCAAGGTAAACTGGCAGTTCTAGGTAAGCAAGCTATAATGATGAGTTTGAAGATCTATGCCCTAAGTATAAGTAGATAATTCATATGGATTTTTTTTTTGGGAATTATATTTCTTATTAATTCTTTTAAATTTTTTTTTTAGTCATTAAAATTAGTGAAAATGATGAGGCCTAAATGGATTGAATGGCAGAGTGAGGTTTGTGAGAGAGAAGGTCGACAATTTGGTCTTTAAGATAAATAATTAAAATTATATATTATTATATATTTTTTATAATTTTTTTAAAATTTTTTTAAGGATCATTTTAATTCATTTTAATTAATTTATTGTGATCTTTTAGGTGTCAAAATTTCAAGTTTCCATGACTATGTTTTGAGGCCAGTTGGCAGTTCAGAGTTAGCATTTTACAGAGAAGAGTTTGAGCCTGTATACCCTGAGTTGAAGTATATAATTGATATTTTTATTACTATAATGTCATGAGGTTTATAAATATGTGATATTTTTCCATGTTTTTTTTTAATTGGTTTTTTATCTTCAGTAATTCAAGATAGACTTTCTAGGTATGCACATGCCTAACTGTGAATAGTTCTAATGGCATGCTTCAAGTGGTGATTGGAGATAAAAAGTATCATGGAAATAATATGAGATTATTACAGGTATATTTGAGTTTCAAATTAATTTTTAATTCTATGTGTGGAGTTTTAAATTGTTCTAAGGAGATCAAAAGGTAACGTGTGCTAATGAAGGCCTAGTTGAATCAAGTCTCCTTAAAGCCTAATTGAGTTATGTTAGACCTAAAGGGACTCAAAGAAAACTTTATTCATGTATATGAGATGTTTTAAGATTTATTCCATTTATAAAATAAGAGTTTAAGGGTGTTTAACTAACTATTAAGTATATGAGCAAGAGGTTTGTATATATACAAGGCAATTTAAGGCCTATTTGATTGTGTGAGAGTATGCGAATTAGATAACACATTGTTGAGTATAAGATATTATAGAAAATCATATGAGTGTATATTAATATTTATGAAAATTTTATATAGTTTATGGATATGAAAATCAAGGTCACATGACGTAATCAGTCTTGAAGAGACTTAATTGAATGAAGAGACCTAGAAAGTAGTTTGAGAGGGTTGAGAGTGTGAAGATTTAAAGAGGTGGTCATCATCAATTCGTTGATAAAAATTTGGAATTGAAGGTGATACAATAAATTATGTGGATAAGTTATTACTAATTCATCTAGGAGGTTGGTGCCTCCTTGTAAGTGGTTGCCTTTTAAAGCCTAGCTGAGTTGGTGCTTAGCTAGTTGGGGTTGGTGCTTCATGTGAAGTAGGTGCTTCACTAAATTTGATGTTTATCTTATAGGAATATAGTACATTTGTATATTTTAGTTATTTTAATTCCACTTCAGGGTTTCCCACATATGTGATGTGTTCTTGTGTTTCATGCTTATGTGGATAGTTTTTATGCTTGTTTGAATGGTCAATGATTGCTTGAGTGAAATTGATAACAAAGGTTTTAAATATTGATTCACACCCCAGCCCCCACTCAATAATTTTTATTCCAATAATTGGTATCATATTAGGTCCTTTAAATCAATCTTAATATCCTAAAGGAGATCCTATAAGTGAGGATGGCTAGTCAGTAAGCTCAAGGTGGTTTCTCTACTAGTAAGGCTATGTTCTTCAATGGAACTAATTATGCCTTTTGGAGCATCATAATTAGGACATATATAATTTCAATGGGTCATGAAATATGGTAGTAAATTGTGTATGGATACACTCCACCTCCTACACCACCAACTAATGAAGGTGGTATGAAGGAAAGTGAGATTAATTCCAAGGTAATGAATGCCATTCTATGTAGCCTATCAGAGGAAAAGTTTGTGAAGGTGATGCACTATGAGTCAACCAAGGTGATATGTGATAAATTAAATAACATACATGATGGAGACACCAAGGTGAAGATGGAAAAGTTACAAAACCATAGGAGATATTTTGAAAGTCTGAAAATGAATGAAGATGAAACGGTTACATCTTACATATTAAAGGTTGATGAAGTTGTCAATGTCATTAGAGGATTAGGAGAATAAGTGAAAGAGTCTATAGTTGTTAAAAATGTATTGAGATCACTAATTCCTAAGTTTTATTCTAAGCTATCTATATTAAAAGAGATTCAATATTTGGACAAACTGGAAATGGATGGGCTTCATGGAATCTTGATAGCCTATGAGATGATAACAAATGAAAGAATTCCTCCCAAAAAATAAGTAACACTCAAATATGAGAATAAGTCAAAAGAAAATAAGGTCAAGGATGAAGAATGCTCAGAGGTTGATGATGATTAATTGATAGTGATTTTTTCAATAAAATTGAGCTTTGGTTTTGGTAAGTACAAGGGTAAGTTGCCTTCCAAATGTTTCAATTGTGGTAAGATTGGTCACTTTTCATCTAAGTGTCTTAAAAAGGATGAGGATGAGCATGATGAAGAACATGATGAACATCATAGAAATGATAAGAAGGTCTATAAGCTTGATAATAATAAGAATTATTTTAAGAAGTATGAATTTAGGAAAGGGTAATTTAAGAACAAAAGAAGACTATAAACCAAAGAAGACAATAACTAATTTGATGTAAGTGACAAAGTTCATCTGATAGTGATGATCATTGTAATGAACATGAACATGACAATAATGAAACCCTATTCATGGCTATAAAAATAGACAATGAGGGTTGTTCAAATGGAAAAGGCCTTATGGTTGATGAAGAATTAGATGAAGAAGAGGCTAAAGAAAACCTTGAGGTATAATTAGTCAGTGCTCTAGATGATTTCAAGTTCTAAAGAAAGATGAATTATAAACTAAGATCATTAGTTAAGGACTATCAAGAGTAGATTGGATTGTTTGAGGAGAGAATAACTAACACTTCCAAGGAGTATGATGAGATCATCAGTAAAATTAAATCACAAAAGGAGATAGTCACTACAAATGTAAAGGCTAAAGAGAAAGAATGCATCAGATATGCAAAAAATGGAATCCTTGAAAGATGAGTTAGATCAAACATATAGAAAGTTGAAGAACTTTATGAATTTTGAAAAGAGTACTGATTCTATAGATAGTATCTTGAGTATTCAAAAGTATAAATTTGATAAGATAGGTCTTGGTTTCAAAAAATACCAAAAGGAGGTAGCTCAAGTCAAGGAAAAGGCTATTGAAGACAATAAACTCAACATAAAGAGATCAATCAGATAACTTAATATTATGAGGTATACTAATTCATTCAAAGGTTAATATTTTTTATGGAGTTAGTTTGGTTATAGAGAAAGAGAGTGAATAATACTGATGTAGATTAATTCCTCACTAGCTTGCACTTACTCTTACTCTTACTTGCAATCTTGCAATTTCTCCATTAGTTAATACTCAACCAATTTGGTCTAAATAAACTAAATTCAAATATCTTCTTTATCAAAGGTTTCAAAACACTTATACCATTTCTTCATATAAATCCCAGCCATATCAAATCATTTATATTAATCACCTCTTGTTCATTCACTCTTACTACATCCATTCATCCCCATAATCGATTGGCATTGTGAAATGATTAGTTATAGGTTAATTATAATGTTTCAAGGTTTTTAATAATTTATATATACTACTTACAATATATTACATCTCTCAGATCGCCATTCACTTTCCTTTATACATTAGGACAAAATTCTACCACTCTAACCTATTTTCTTACACTCTTGTAGCTTTTTTTTAGAATTTTGACATGTACGAGATGGTACAATATCATATATCAAAACTAACTGTCACTTCAAGTACCCTTTATTGAGTACTATCTTTCCACAAAATATTAGGCCTTTACTCATCCTTTACACCAATTTTCCACCAAATTTTAGTTTCTTGTTTAGGCCTATTAGGACACTACCTTTACTTTGGACACATAGTCCTTTAGCATAGTACATAAAAATACATCAAACACTTGAAACCCTCTAAATATCTCTCCTCTCACCAAGACTGATCTTTTCACCATTTTTCACACTTTTTGATGGTTCAAAAGGAAGATATGGTCTAAACCTTAGATTAGGGATTTTTGGGTTCTATCATAGCCCAAGAGACAATAAAAAATACCTATGATTGTTATCAGGGGTTTCAAATTTTCGCACTTGGTTTCCTATCTTAACACTAAGGACCTATTCCAATCCTTATAAATTCCTTAACATCCCACTGTCATCAATTGCCAACTCCCAATGATCTTGACTATGTCAAAAAAAGACATGATATAGGTATGTAATCTAAGTAATTATACCAAAAAGTGATCAAATGATAACAACAAGTTCAGTAGTCTTTCAAAGACATTCAATACTATTTACCTTGATATATAAAGGTCTTGGAAAGCTATGCCAAATCACGTCTTCTTCTTAAAATTGGATTCATAGTATCAAATAGTAGACTATTAAAGGAAACAAAGTTTCTTCTTGAGGAAATATCTAAGCTTATGTGGTTTATTTATAATTCATAGTTTCTTTAAATCCACCATCATTGAGTCCACCCTCAGGGACATTCAACACAACCTCCAAAACCTCAATCAAGAGCCTACTTGAAATCATAGTTTTCCTTTAATAGTCTGCATATAATAACTTGTTTTCATATATTCAATATGTGTAGGGTTTCTACTTACAATTTTATACCAATCTCAACCAATAATAAAGAGATAATTTAAAGTTATCTATAATTTATTATTTCTCTCATAACCAAATACACAAGTCCACATACATGCATTAATAAAACCTTCCATTACTATCTATTCAAACACAAAAAATATATGGAATGCAGGGTAGTAGTCTTAAATGTATAAACCTCCTTAGTCTCAATTTTGAAAATAAAAACTTTATCATGAAAAAACTATCACACTTCCATTAGACACAACAAGTCCATCACCATTACACTCATTAAAGCTTTAATTCAAACACATAAAGACTTACATAGTTATACATTACTTTGGCAGACCTTCTTATGCATTAAAACATGTCTACCCCTATTTTCTCATACATTATCCTTCTTATGGACTTAATAAAACATTTTACCACCTTACTATATGAAAAAGACTCTTAACCAAAACTCCTATAACTAGTTTTTGAAACAAGAAACTTCAAAACCATCTCTAAACCCACATAGGGTGTTAACTATTATGCATGCCACCTCACACTATCAACATTTCATATGACTTAACATCACCTTAGGACCATTAAAATGATATTATAGGTTTATTAAAATATTATTCAACATGAACAAGAACGTACGATATCATATATCAAAAATAACTATCACTTCAGGTACCCTTTATTGAGTACTCGATTTCCATAAAATATTATGTCTTTACTCATCCTTTACACCACTTTTCAACAATATTTTGTTTCCTATTTAGGCCTATTAAGACATTGCCTTCACTTTGGACACACAGTCCTTAAGAATAGTATATAAATATACATCAAACACTTAAAACCCTCTAAATATCTCTCCTCTCACCAAGACAAAGCTTTTCACCATTTTTGGCACTTTTTGATGGTTCAAAAAGAAGATATGGTTTAAACCTTAGATTAGGGCTTTTTGGGTTGTGTCATTGCCCAAGAGACAATAAAAATCACCTATGATTGTTATAATGGGTTTCAAAGGTTATCATTTGGTTTATTAGGTCTATCGTGACATTGAGGACCCATTTTAATTCTTATAAATTTCTTAAAATCCTACTGTTATCAATTACCAACTTCTAAAAATCTTGATTATGTCAAAAAAAGACATGATATAGGTTTGTAATCTAAGTAATTATACCAAAAAGTGATCAAATGAAAAAATAAGGTTAATAGTCCTTAAAATATATTCAATAATATTTACCTTGATATCAAAATGTCTTTAAATCTATGTCAAGTCACATCTTCTTAAAATTGGATTCAAAGTATCAAATAGTAGATTGCTATAGGAAACAAAGTTTCTTCTTGGGGAAATATGTAAGCTTTTGTGTTTTATTTATAATTCATAATTTATTTAACTCCATTATCACTATGTCCATCCTTAGGGACATGCAACACAACCTCCAAAACCTCAATCAAGAGCCTACTTGAAATCATAGTTTTCCTTTAATAGTCTGCATATAATAACTTGTTTTCATAAATTCAATATGTGTAGCATTTCTACCTACAATTTTATACCAATCTCAACCAATAATAAAGAGATAGTTTAAATTTATCTATAACTTATGATTTAATTCATAACCAAATACACAAGTCCACATATAGGGATTAAATAAAACCTTCCATTACTATTCAAACATAAAAAATATATGGAATGCAGGGTAGTAGTCTTAAATGCATAAATATCCTTAGTATTAATTCTAAAAACAAAATATTATCATGAAAAAACTATCACACTTCCATTGGAAACAACAATTCACTCACCATTTCACTCATTGAAGCTTTAATTCAAACACATAAAGACTTGCATAGTCATACATTGCTTTGGTAGATCTTTTTCTACATTCAAACATGTCTGCCCCTATTTTGTCATACATTTTCCTTCCTATAGAATTACCAAAACATTATAACACCTTATTATATGAAAAATACTCTTAACCAAAACTCCTATAATTTTTTCTTGAAACAAGAAACTTTAAAACCATCTCTAGACCACGTAGGGTGTTGACTATTATGCATGCCACCTTACACTATCAACATGTCATATGACTTAACATCATCTTAAGACCATTAAAAAGACCTTATAGGTCTATTATAATATTATTTAACATGAACATACCTTCATGACTCACTTAAACAACCTAGATCACTCTCATTCCTTCATTACATGCTTTGAAAATTCAAATTTTTAAAAAGGTGGGAAACTTCTAATTCAAATTTGACTCACTATCATGGCTCCAAATTACATCCAAGTTCATGCTTTTGGAATTGGTAAGATTCCAATACATTAAATACCCTCCAAGAATGATTGTTAATGGTACTATAAAAGGATTCATAGTTCACATCAATCAAGAGTTATATATGAGGTTGTTTTCTACAATTGTCATAATGTGGGACACATTATAAGATTCTACCTTAATAGAGTTACAAGGTTATCAAGTCAAAACAAGAGGTTTTAAGCCCCCCTAAAGTGTAAGAGAGAAGGAAAATGAATGTTTTGAAACCAAATATAGTAAAGGTTAGTCATGATAAGTATACAAGATCAAATGGAATTTTTGCTATGGTAGAGCATACTTCAGATGAGAAATCAAGTCATGAATGTCTATTGTCAGCTCTTATTGATGATCAAATGGTTGATGAAAAGGTCAAGACTATAGTGTATATCAAGCATAAAAGGATACTTAAGGATATTAAGTCTTGTGAGAATATAGAGATCTCAAAATATCTAGAGCTTGTGTTGTTTTAGTTCCTTATGAAAAGGTGTGACACCATTAGGCCTTATGGAGACACTTTTTAGCTAGCAGAAGCTTGATGGATGCTTGGTTTGAGGGGGAGCTATTCAAGTTTTTCATAAGCTCCAAGATTAATTATTGATAAGTATAGGATATCTCAAGCTATGAATACAAAAGGGGAGTACCTACTTATTCAATTGATGATAAGAATATGGTTGCCTGGTGTGTGATCAAAAGATATGTCATATTAGTCATGATAAGAACAAGGTGATTTGTCTTGAGTTTTGATTTCATTTGAAGAAGTTTTGTATGAAGCATGTTTCTTTAATATTTTATAATCTATTTGTTGATATACTATTTCAATAAGGTGTGGTTGAAAATGATAGTTTTTTGAAGAACCTTTATCATTAATGTCAAATGGGGAGAAAATTTCAAGAAGGGAGATTGACTAGATTGGGGGAGTTGAGAGTGATCAGATTAAAGAATGTTTAGCCATCTATGAAAAAGGGGGAGTTTTTTGGTAGGTTTTTTCATTGATGTAAATATTTAAATATTTATGTCATTGATGTAAAGGTACATTAGGTGAATATGCATGGTGAGTGGTCTATGAGATATAAGCTTGTGTGCTTGATGTGACAAGGAAGCCATGAGATAAAAGAGAATTTTAAGCCAACCTAATGTCTGTTGAGAGTTAATTTGAATTCAACCTAATGATTCTTCTATTTTTTGATGTCAAGGTTTAGGTCACTTAAGCATTAAATCATGTTTGAGTACTAGTTCCTAAGTACAAGGTGTCTTGAAAAGCCCAATCTAGACCCTATGAGAAGGTGTGCATATTGAGGTTTAGTGAAGTAAGTAAGAACAAGATTTTAAGAGGTTTTTTGGAATTTTTTGATCATTAAATATAAGTGTAGATACTTTTAAAAATGTTTCAATGTCATTTGTCAAGTTTCAAGTGTTTTATAAGCCTAGTCATGGCACTAGTCATGGCATGTAAAGTCCTAGAGAGAAGCTTTAAGCATGGTGAATTGGTGAGATAAGTGAAAAAAGTAATGAGTGGTTATATAAAGAAATTTTATCATGTATATGAGGAATTATAAAACTCATGTGAGTCTTAAGGTGAGCCTACAAGGGTAGGACCTATAAACCTAGTATGTAACTAGACCACTTCTAGACCTTGATTTGCCTAATTAGGCATCATTATTTATCATCAAGGCATATGAAGGATGTTTGAAAGTATTTGATAATTTTATATGTTGTGTGAGAATATAATTTAGGTGTATAACACACGTAAATAATCATGAAGGTCAATTTCAAGGCTTAATGTGATTTGCAAGTCAAGGTCTAGAGAGCAAAGAGAGACAGTGTGGCCTAATGAGGGGTCATGATCATATTTCAAGATGTTTGAGATCATATTATCATGGAAATAGGTATTATATATTTTTTCAATCTTGTTCATAAGGTTTGAGGTCATGGTTTGTAAGTTAAGGCATGAAAAGTGGTTTTGAGGTCTCTTATGTGCATAGAATGAAGGGTTCTCAACCTAAGAAGGACTTTCAAGTGTTCATTGGCACATGTAACCTCTACATAGGAACATAATAAGTTCATGGTATATGAGTAAGGGTACTATATCAAAGTTATATGAATCAGTTTTTAGAATGAGGGGTTAACCTTTATGAACAATTGTTAATAGTGGAAGATGAGTTAAAACCTCAAAGAACCCTACTAGTGACCTGATATGAAGTAAGTTATTCTAAAGTGATTAGAATGGATTGGTTTGGATATTTAAGTGATTGGATGTTTTATTCAACTCTCCCAAACATCTCCAAGTGAGTGAGTGGACCTAAAAAGAAAGGCCTTATTTCTTAAATATTTTCTATAGTAGTTAGAGTTGACCAAGTCAAAGTAAATGAATGAAGGACAAAGTTTAAACTTTTAGTTTGTGTCCATGAATGTTTATAGATATTTTTTATCTCTCAAGTATGATAAAATATTAATCCAATTTGACCAATCACTAATAGGCCTAATGGTGGAAATAGTGAGAAATCTAGGCAGTAGTGAGAAGGTGATTAGGGATGTGATATCATGAACTATGTATGAATAAAAGTGCATGGATACATTGTTAAATAATTTTAAGACATGTTAATATTGGAATAAATAGTCCCTCAAATATTTCAATCTAAAAATCATATACACTCCATCATGATATGTTTGAGGTCATCAAAATGGGATATCATCTTTCCAATCAATTAGAAGATTCTTATTCACTCTTTAAGGATAAAGCATATTTCTATTGGCCTTAATTTCCAAATAAACAAGAGGATATTCCTATTATATCCATTCCTAAAAATGAATCATGAGATTCATTTAAATTCAAGCCATTGGATATGCCAACTTATAAGGATTTTGAAAAAGGTATGTTATTGAAAGATAATGATGTAAATTACCTTACCAAACCTGGTCAAGTTATAGTTAAAGAGTATCATCAGGGTCTGTTTGAGTCTCAAGAAGAATTCACCTTCATAGGTGATATGTTTATATTTATTGTGATTGCATTGAAGATTATGTCAAGGAGAGTGGTAATCATGAAGGAATTAGAGACATCAATGCCAAAGATCAAAAGGAAACATGTTTCATTCAATTCTTCATTTTATGAGGAAAATAATGGTACAATCATTCCCTTTGATCTAGGAGGAGAAGGTTTGCTTCAGGTCAGTAAGTATATATTATAGCCTTCCTTTGAGTTGGTTGTGTGTTTTCCATAAGTGATTAGAGAGCATAAGTATGTGCTTTGGTTTCTTATTTTGTGTGTTTTTTCCTTTTTGTATTTGGTGTGTGTTTATGGTCTATTTAAAGGCATATCAGTGTCAAATTTAGCCTATAAGTGATTCCATAGCCCAATGGATAGGAGAAGGTAACTGGGACTTAGCATAGTTGCCATGCTACCCCTAAGAAATTACCAAAATGTTGATTAATTTTACCCCTAGATCAAATTAAGTCAACCTGCTTGAAATTTCAAAATTTCATAGGGTCTCTTAAGTTAGAAATTGGTCCCATGGTCATTAATGAGGTCAAAACTATTTTGTATCTTTATCACATTTATAAACTTATCTTAGTAGCCTTTTGTCACCTTTTGGTCATGTTAGAGTGAAATATATGGTTTTCACTAAGGAAAAAGGTTTAAAGAGGACAAATAATGTACCACATTTCATAAATGTGTTATGGGACATTTTGAAACTAAAAATGATGTAGGTTTAATGTGGAAATAGGAAGATCACTAAAAAAAAATTAGTTTCTATTTTTATATGAACTGATGTAACCCACCCAACACATGTGACTAATTTAGGGAGGTCTCTTGAGATCTTTACAACTCACTTTCATGCTTAGGTAGCTTTGATAAGTCCAAAAATGGAAAAAATAAACCTCTCTCTTGTTAGGATTGTGGAGCTAAAAGCTTCACTAATGCAAACAGGAGAGGAGGTTGCAGGAGAGTTGCTGAGTGTCAGAGACACCGGCGTCGGTCAGGCCAACCGACGTCGGCAGGATAGGGCAGGAAGGCAACCGACATCGGTCAAAGATCGGCCGGCGTCGGCGACCCCCAGGCGGACAGGGACCGATGTCAGTCGCCTGTGTGGTTCGGACTGCGCTTGTTACAGGCAGTTAGCTAACGAACCAAGTGTTTGCATGAAGAGATCTATTTTTAGACTGAGAGCTGCGGATCTAATTATTGTAATTAGATGTCTAATTATTGTTTGGATGAGATCTATATAATAGACTCATGGTTGTATTGGAAAACTGTACTAGGGAGTAAGAGAGCATAATTATAAGCTCCTTCTGTGTGTGAGGTAGAGCAATGGTGCGTTCCTCCTAGTGCCTCAGTACCAGGTGTGTTGGTGCTGGATTGGAGAGCCAGCTGGGTTCTTCAAGAGTGTAGGATCTTGGTCATAGTTGCATGGCCTATATAGGAGATCTACATGGTAAGTAAGATCGTTGATTTGCAGGTGTATGTGTGTGCAAGGTCGAGGTTCACAGGTGAGCAGAACCGTTGTTTGATTTGCAGGTGTGCAAGGTCATATAGACAGCAACACAACAGGGAGCAGTATCAGGCAGGATCTACTTGGAGTACAGGTGTGTACTCGGATAGAGAAAGAGAGGAAGGCAAGGGAGTTCCTTTCATAAGTATGGTCTATTGAATTGCAGGTTGTTACAGATTCATGGGAGATCTACTTGAAGTACCTTGAGTACTTATGGAGCACGTGGAGTGCTTGTGGAGTGCGTGGAGCACTTGTGTTGTGCGTGGAGCACGGGAGGTGAACACCAACTCTGTATTTGAGTTGGGTGTTGGGACCTGTGAGAGGGAAAGCTTTGGGGAGAAGAATTACTGTTCACTTGAGGTGTGGGAAACCTCTGTAAGGTGGTGGAGAAGAAGTGGCATCTTCTTTATTGTATTCTTTTCTATATAAAGTGTTAATACAAGTTGTGTATTGTCTCTCATATGCTGTGTCATTCTGAATTCTAGTTACTTGGTGAATCTGGTTATTTCCACATATTAAGTTGCTTGAAGTTTGGTAATCAATTATATGCTTCCGGTGTTTCGCAACCCTGACAAGTGGTATCAGAGCTAAGGTTGCAGGAAGCAGGTTGTGTTTTGGTTACAGGGCACTCTCAGGGGTTTCTGATTGAGTGGGAGTAGAGCAACGGCAGATCAAAGTAAGCTAAGAATGGAGGAGTTGAAAAGCACAGATGGTTACTCACGGTCCGATGGAAAGAAAGAGCAGGTAAAAGAACATTGTTGGTTGGTAACAGATCAGCATGAAGAAACTGAAGATACAGATGTAGCAGGTGTTGTTGCACAAGATGTGTTTGCAGGTTTCTTGGATAAAGTTGAATCTTGGATAAAAGATTCGGTTGCCTCTTTCCATGCAGCCCCAGGTAGAGGAGTTGGTAAGCCTTGCCAAAGAATTGGCAAAGGGGAAGTGAAGCTGAAATTGTAGGCGGCCAACACACAGGTGTTGATGAAGGTCATGCAGGTCCCAGGTCTGGAGATATGGCTAATTTCTTCAAAAAGATTGGGTGATGAGAGATGCACAAGAACTCTCATAGCGGATGCACTTGAATTAGCTGGTGGTAAGAAAATAGGTATACTTTATCTACTTGTTTATATTACTGATTCTTCTTCTGTTGCAGAGACATGGCTTCGTAGGCTTGGTCACATGAGCAGGAAGGAGATGCATGTTCTTAAGCAGAAGACAGATATATTTGACAGGCTTAAGAACTGGAAAGCCTTGGTGTTCTTGGAGGAGATGGCAGACAGAGTTCAGTGGATGAGGCTGGATACATCTGAGTAGAGTAGTTTGGACATGTGTTTTGATCCAAAGGAGCTCGCGGGTAAAAAGTCATCACTCACAGGCGAACACAGACACCGATGTCGGTCAGGAGGAACCGGCGTCAAATAGATAGGTGCCGATGTCGGTCATGTGCAGACCGAAGCCGACAGCGTCAGGTAGAGTAAGACCGACGTCAGTCAAGGAGACCGATGTCGGTAGTAAGTAAGACCGATGTCAGTCAGGAGGACTGACATCGGCAGCAGGGACACCAGTGCTAGCAGGCTGGTAGTCAGGTACAGACGCATGGAATTGACATCGGTCGGATGCAGACTGTGGAGTGACCGAGGTCGGTCACTATAACAAATTTTGGGTGGACAGCACGCTGTCAAGGAGTCTCAAACACCCATACAGAGGACTGAAGGCATAAGTAGGCCCTTAAATTCATGTTCCTCTTCTTCATACTTGTTGCTGATTGTAGAGCAGGAAGGATCCAGGATACAGGTGTGAGCTAGGCAGGGATATGATGCAGAACCAGACGGGTGTCTTGGTAGGTTTGCCAGCTGGATGAAAGCATAGAGACGAATGGATTCCTTAGTAGAAGAATAGAGAGAATGGATATGTGAGATGGAAGACCAGGTCATATGGTCTTGAGGAGCTGCAGGATAGTGGTACCGGGTTTGACAGGTGGAGGATGAAGCATGGCTTCAGTCAGTGTCAGGTAACTACTGTGGTTTGTCTTACCAGGTGGATGATGAGTCATGACATCATTATGTTGCTGTATGTGGATAGTATGCTAGCTAGCAGGGGTGTACATATAGGGTTTTGCTGAGCTAAGGGTAAGATTAGTTCAGTGGCATGTCATGAGGAGTTTGGAGCAGCGAAATTCTTTGACATGGGAGGCATAGAGATCACAGGTTGATTTTGTCTCGAGTGGGAGCTGATGTGAATCAAGTGTTGGCAAGGTTCGGGATGTAGAACTGAAGCACACTAAGGGCTGGATAGGTACAGTGTCTGAAATCACATGAGGTCTGGTATAGACCTGAGTATTCCCATGTAGTGGGAGCTGTCAGAGTTAGGAGCCAATTCGGGGAAGTGGGTTCTCAGGTTTCTGAGAGGGACCGGCAGCAGGTGTTGTTATGCAGGGTCAGGACTTCACTACAGGTGTTGTAGGTTCGGATGTGGCAGGGTACTTGGATGACAGGTGGTACACCACGGGATGTGTGGTGGGTTGTCTTCAGGTGGGAGCTTGAAGAGGGATACAAACCAGGAAACAGATTAGACAGAGTACAAGTATAGGTACAGTGCAGCTATTTATCTCTAAGTGGGAGATTGTTAGGATTGTGGAGCTAAAAGCTTCACTAATGCAAATAGGAGAGGAGGTTGCAGGAGAGTTACTGAGTGTCAGAGACACCAGCGTCAGTCAGGCCAACCGACGTCGGCAGGATAGGGCAGGAAGGCAACCGACGTCGGTCAGAGATCGGCCGGCGTCAGCGACCCCCAGGCGGACAGGGACCGATGTCAGTCGCCTGTGTGGTTCGGACTACGCTTGTTACGGGCAGTTAGCTAACGAACCAAGTGTTTGCATGAAGAGATCTATTTTTAGACTGAGAGCTGCAGATCTAATTATTGTAATTAGATGTCTAATTATTGTTTGGATGAGATCTATATAATAGACTCATGGTTGTATTGGAAAAGTGTGCTAGGGAGTAAGAGAGCATAATTATAAGCTGCTTCTATGTGTGAGGTAGAGCAATGGTGCATTCCTCCTAGTGCCTCAGTACCAGGTGTGTTGGTGCTGGATTAGAGAGCCAGCTGGGTTCTTCAAGAGTGTAGGATCTTGGTCACAGTTGTATGGCCTATATAGGAGATCTACATGGTAAGTAAGATCGTTGATCTGCAGGTGTATGTGTGTGCAAGGTCAAGGTTCACAGGTGAGCAGAACCGTTGTTTGATTTGCAGGTGTGCAAGGTCATATAGACAGCAACACAACAGGGAGCAGTATCAGGCAGGATCTACTTGGAGTACAGGTGTGTACTCGGATAGAGCAAGAGAGGAAGGCAAGAGAGTTCCTTCCATAAGTATGGTCTGTTGAATTACAGGTTGTTGCAGATTCATGGGAGATCTACTTGAAGTACCTTGAGTACTTGTGGAGCACGTGGAGTGCTTGTGGAGTGCGTGGAGCACTTGTGTTGTGCGTGGAGCACGGGAGGTGAACACCAACTCTATATTTGAGTTGGGTGTTGGGACTTGTGAGAGGGAGAGCTTTGGGGAGAAGAATTAATGTTCACTTGAGGTGTGGGAAACCTCTGTAAGGTGGTGGAGAAGAAGTGGCATCTTCTTTATTGTATTCTTTTCTGTATAAAGTGTTAATACAAGTTGTGTATTGTCTCTCATATGCTGTGTTATTCTGAATTCTAGTTACTTGGTGAATCTGGTTATTTCCGCATATTAAGTTGCTTGAATTTTGGTAATCAATTATATGCTTTCGGTGTTTCGCAACCCTGACATCTCTCTCATTACTCTCTTAGGTACGTCAAAGAGGTCAATTGATATACACTTGGTATGGATAGGAGTAGAGTTCAAGTGAGTGTACTTGGTGGGTGATACCAATCCATTTTTTTATTCCTTTCTATGGCAATAGTTTCTAGTTTGGTGGTTTTTACTCTATGAATAATCTTTAAGATTATTTATGCCTTCAAACTGCTTACACATCCTTAACACCTCAGTTTTCTTCTTTGTTTTCAGTTGTATGTGTGAATAAAGTGGTGTGCATAGTATTTTAGAGTATGTTACTTCATTCCATGTTGATTTCAACAAGTTTAACATGTTTAAATATGAATATATAAATAAAACTATATCATTGATCCATAGGTTGATATTAATGGTCTACAAGTTTATTTTTAGTTGAAGAGTTTCATATTCATGTAAGTTACTTCATATCAAAGGTAGTGCACTTGTTTTACCTCCTCTCAAATCATGGTGATGGTTTAAGAAAAGCTTAATTGACTAATGGACATATAAATCTTTGAAACCAAGTGAGGTTTAATTTTGAACTCAAATAAAGTAGATAGTGACCACAAGACTGTGACTATGTAGTCAATGGAGGTAGAATGATAAAAGATCTTGAGAGAAGTACAAGGTTGATGATGTAGAATAAGAGACCTATTTTGATTTAGGTTTGATATTTTAGGACATAATAAATTATTTTAAGAGAGATAGTCCAAAATTAAACTTGTATACACAGTCACTAAGCCTACATGAGTACCACAGTGGTCTTAAGTTAATGTAAAAGAGGCAGAGTAATGTTGAAATGGCTTTGAAGGTGTTAGGACATTGAGACCTTTAAGTAGGATTGAAAACATAGAGAATATCATAGTGATATTGATGAGTCCATTACATACATTCAGACTCAGATCCTTGATTCACAGAGTTAAAAACTTGCTCAATGGGAGAACTTACCTTAACTTCTCTGAAAGGGAATCTTGCCTTATACAATGTCACCTGTTAGTGAAAGTTCATCAAGTTTGAATGTAATGTCCCCATTTTTTGCGAGCATCAGAGTTCGGTGGATTTAGCCTATTCTCAGCCCTCGTAGGTTAATATGCATGGTTAGAGGGTCTCTTGATGGAGCTTGGCTCAGCTTCGGATTGTCAGTACTTGATCAGTTGGCTTTCGTTCGGGCTCATTCGGACACTTCTAGCCTGAGTTGCTATTCTTAGCAGTAATCAGCACTCAGCGTGGGACCCCTGCTATTTTTAGCAGTAGGGATTGATAGCGTTCAGAATCACTTCCTCAGTCGACAGCTTCAGACGGCTCGTGCATCGGATGAATGATGAGAGAGATATTAATATTTAATTGAATTAATTAAATATTAATTAACTGGAGTTTATAATATAAAGTTATAATATTTTATTATAACTTAAGTGATTTTTGCTAAAGGGGTCGCCATCATTGGAGGGGCCACTTTTAATTATATTTTATAATTAAAAGTGCTTTCGAAAGCTATTGAAAATTTTTTTTTAAAAAAAAAGAAACTTTTGAGGAGATATAAGGGTCTCATTGGGTCTTGAGCTCATTAGGTTATGAAATCAGTTTTTGATCAAGTCTTCTTCAGAGAATGAAGCCAAGGGTTTCAGTTGTCTACAGGCATTGAAGAACGAGCCATCTTCAGTGTTGCAGTTCAGAGGCTGTGAAATATCAGCTGATCTATTGCATTCAAGGAGATATCTTCATTCAGAAGTTATCACAAAACGTTCACAGAGTTTCTTTCAGCGTGCAACGCTAATCAGGGTTTTCATCAAAATATCATTATCTTTTTGTTGCATGTTATTAGATCTTATTTGTAATCATTTCAGAAGATTAAGAAACAGTCTGGCATCAATATTTTCAATAGATTCTATCATTTCTGGTGTTGCATTATTTTATATAAATTTATTCAGCATTTTCTTTCAAAAAATGCAAAATCGAGAAAAAACAATCAAAGCATTCAGTTTTCAGAAATCAGGGAGAATAGGGGTTTCTACAGTGGTATCAGAGCCAGGTTCCCTGCCATCTTGTGTTGGTTTTCAAAAAAAAGAATTTCATACTCCTAAGGGCCCATTTTTAGTGAAATCACAGCTTCTGGACAGTCCGTACAGGTACGGCCTGTAATTACAGAACAGTACGGACGGCGTACGGACGGCGTACGGATAGCATCCTGGTCAGGGTCTTGGTCTTCAGTGATTTTTTGGTATTTGGAGGGAATCATCTTCACGGGTTCGAAACGTGGGAGCCCCACAATCACGATTCTTTCTCCACGCGTTCACCTGAGTGCACTATTCTGTGGACAGAATTTTAGGCAGTCAAAAAAATAGACCCTGCTAGGGCTCGAGCACGTGGACAGCCATTGCATTGAACTTTATTGGGGGTTATTTCGCGTGTGGATCAGTAAATCGCGGAAAGAGTGTGGGAATATAGGTTGTCGCGGGGTTTTTAGCCGCAAATTTTTGCGAGTTCCTTGTCAGTCCGCTTTGCAAGGTATTTTGACGCTGGGCCGACCTCTCCACCACGTCTCCGTGTACGGACATCGCGAGACATCAGTCTGCTGCAGCTATCGGGGCCTGGGAGTGGACGCGCGGGAGGTAGCCCATTACTATCGTTTTCATACGGTTTCCCCTTTCTATCAGTTTAATGAAGTGACAAAGTTTTTCATTGCTAAGGTTTGCATTGCATTGCAGTGCCTCAGATTTAAGTTTTGGTTTTGAGTGGATGTCATAAAAATGGCGGCGACGCCTGCAGACGATTCTTCTTCTTCACAAACATCATCATCATATATTCTTCTGGTTCAGCACTTGATCGAGAAGTGTTTGCTGTTTTCAGGGTTAAATTTCAACGAAAATTGAGGGTTTGGAAGACTGAAATTTTAAATTGGATAAATTTGCAGTTGGAAGAGGTTAATAGCATTTTTAGATCGAATTTGGCATTATAGAAAGAAATTACTGCAGATTTGAGACCTGTAATCTGTTTATAGGGATAAAATTTTGTCCGAAATTTATGTTGGAGGGAGTCGCGGCTATTAATTGGTAGTTTATTTGGGTGGAAGCTAGCAAGGGAATAAGAAAATGAAAGTTTGAAAAGGACGCAAGTAAAGACGAAGTCATTACAAGACCAAAAATCTGGAGAAATATATGATTACCACGATGTACATGGCTTCCTGAGAGAGTGATTTTGATAAAAAAATCGGGGCTATAGGAGGGAGGTGGTTGCTGGTTGGGCACTTATTATTGTATAAGTCTGTGATCTGAATATTGGAAATCGCCATATGTGTTGCTACTATAGTCCTGTGAATGGAAGCCTTTGGCAAATATTAATATCTTCTTGCTTGAGAAATTTTATCTTTAAGCTTTAGTCTGAGTTGGTCTCTGCTGTAGCTTACTGTGCATTCTGTCAGCACAAAACAGACTTATATGCAAGTATTGCACTATGTATTGAATGTCAAGTTTGCATTTGATCAGAGAAATTCTGTACCAAAACATCTAGCAGCTGACAGAGTAAGTCCATATTTTCAAGTTCGTTACAACAGTGGAATAGCAGCATACCAACTGTTTGTGGAAATGTCAATACATGCTCTATAGTCATTTTCATAATGATTTCAGTCATTGGTGTTCTGTAATTGCTGATAAATCAGTATTGCATTGAATTTGTAAGTCACTGTTAAGTCTTTAAAAGGTACCTTGGTGCACATGATATCATTATATAAACCCAGGGACAGAAAGAGAAATCATTTAACAGCAGAAGAAAATTGTATGGTAACTGTTTGACAAAATTTTTGAGGTAGAGAATCAAGGTTCTTTTGATCAGATTGGCAATCTTGGACAGCAAAATGGTTGTCATGGCTTCTAAATTTGCCGATGAGATAACGGACGCTTATGAGGAGTACAAAACACTGTCCAGAAATAAACAGGTATTCAAAGAACTTGAACAATCCCAATACAAGTTCAATCGCGAGTTGTTGCGTGTAGAACGGACGCTTTCAGAGCTTGGACAGTCTAAAGGATCCAATTCACTTCCTTCCAGCAGAGGTCGAACACCACAAAACAAAGAAGAAGAAGTGATTAGCATGTTTAAGGAGTATAGCACTCTTCCTCAAAAAATTAAGAAGGAACTTCCTTTCATGAGTTACATGGATTTGCACCCGAGTCTTTTCTATAAGACAGAGTTTGCAAGGAAGAAATATCACACTATAGCTCATGAATTGTTTGCACATGAAATGGATAGAGAATCTACACATAAGGATGATACAACTCTTCATCAAAATGATTTGGTATCTTCAAATTCCTATGAAGTATGCAGAAATTTATATGATGAATTTGATACACATGCTGATTTGATTCAAGAAGACACTAGCACAGCTTTGGGTAATGATTTATCTACATCATCCTTGCAAGAGGTGACTCAAGAAGTTTCTAATATAGAGGCTACTTCCGATTTTCATGACACCGATGATGAAATTTTGCATGAGCATGAGACAGCAGTGTTTTCACATGTGCAAAATGATCCTATTGAATTGTCACATGAAAATACTCAAGAATTGTTTACTAATGATGCATTGTATGTGGAGGATTCATGTCATGGTGAGTCTGATTTTCCAAATCATACCTTTGAAAACAAACTAGAAGGTTTATATGTTGATATGGAATCCCAGGATCATGCTTTGGATGGGCATGCAATTACTTTGGGAGTAGAAGTGTGTGAAGATACTGTCATACCAGCAACTTCTACCTTATCAGTTGAGCCACCCTTTGAGGTACATAGCAGCAATACCTTAGATGTTGAGGTGTGCATGGATGTAAGCACACATGATGCTGCTTATCATGAGGAGAGTGAGGGCGAATCAGCCTCATATCATAGTGCATATTGTGAACCGGGAAACTTGTATGGAGGTCATAAGCTACAAAGTTCTCACCATTTGGTTGGGCAACTAAAAGTGAATGACAATATGATTGCCACAACCATTGAGAATTTTGATGTTGCTCGTCAGATGTTAGCTACTTATGGTTGGAGTACTCCTTTGACAGATGAGCACGGTGATAGTGGTTTTTCCCTTGCAGAGATACATGCACTTCGAGAAGCAATTGGAATGATGAAACAAAATTACTTAAAACTACTTGCAGACAGGGATTTTCTTCTCGAGTGGGATTGCATTTGTTATGATGCATTGCAGAGGAAGGAGGAGCAGGTTGATGAGCTCACTCATGAGCTTGAGGTGACTATGGACTCGTTGGAGAGTGCTCAGTTGGCCCTTCAAGAGTCACAGTCACGGTTGGAGGAGCTTACCGTGGAGTTGAGTTTGGCACAGTTTCCACCAGCTGCAGATACAGTACAGTTATATACAGAGGCAGTTGATGAGGATCTTATCTCCACGAGTTGTAGTGAGGATGTAGTTACATCTATCGCAGATATTGGTGTAGTCAATTCAGATG
This sequence comes from Torreya grandis, assembly GCA_037957365.1. Classification (NCBI taxonomy): domain Eukaryota; kingdom Viridiplantae; phylum Streptophyta; class Pinopsida; order Cupressales; family Taxaceae; genus Torreya; species Torreya grandis. The sequence continues at coordinate 521,064 of JARHVA010004744.1, forward strand.
GGATGAGTGTTTTGATTGAGAGCTCTTGTGATGAGATAGTTGATTTTTTTGAGAATTGTGTGACAGATCACGTCACTACTTCATCGTCGTCATAGGGGATATGTGGGGCATCATCCAGTATAGAGATTTGTACTTATGCTGATTTGTTTCCCCAGGACTATGATGGTCAGCCATTGACAGAGGAGGGAGCATTTCATCTTGATTGCATAGTGAGGAGTGTTTATCACTTCTCCGTTGGTCCACACACAGAGGATTTGATGATGCATCAGTGTGGATTGGCCCCAGAGTTATACCATCCGTTGTGGGATGGGTATTCACCATCTTTAGAAGATGGGATTAGCGGCTGCAAGCATCCGACTCAGCTGTTTGCAGGGGATTACTTGCAGGGACAGCTATCAGTTTTACATCATGCTGATATGTATCCAACAAGGTTTGCTACTTCTATGTCAGAGAGTTTTCTTATGGGTACATGGTTACAGGATGACTACGGTGTCAGTTGGCATGATGGCTTGGTCAGTTATCACATTCATGAGGGTTTAGCAGAGGACAGGGAGAGATTCAGTGTAGCAGATGCTTCTAGAAGTTCTTTTCTTCGCATGCCAGATGGATGTGAATTCAGATTGTATTGGGATCCAGGTGGTGACAGTTTTGGCACAGAGTATTGGATGGGTCCCATTGGGTTACTTCACCACTCACAGCATGGTGAAGTTGGAGGCAGTAGAGCACAGTGGCAGCCTGAGGATGACAGACACGACAGACTTTCACTCTGGATTTGGGATCCAGGGATAGCTTGCGCAGTTGTGTTTTTATTGATGCTATAGGAGACAGTTAGTGATGTGTGGGACACTTCACAGTTCTTATTTTGGACCTTCCAAGGCGTTGGGTTTCTTTGCAGTAGAGATTGCTTGAGGACAAGCAATTTCAGGGAGGGCGGACTGTAATGTCCCCATTTTTTGCGAGCATCAGAGTTCGGTGGATTTAGCCTATTCTCAGCCCTCGTAGGTTAATATGCATGGTTAGAGGGTCTCTTGATGGAGCTTGGCTCAGCTTCGGATTGTCAGTACTTGATCAGTTGGCTTTCGTTTGGGCTCATTCAGACACTTCTAGCCTGAGTTGCTATTCTTAGCAGTAATCAGCACTCAGCATGGGACCCCTGCTATTTTTAGCAGTAGGGATTGATAGCGTTCAGAATCACTTCCTCAGTCAACAGCTTCAGACGGCTCGTGCATCGGATGAATGATGAGAGAGATATTAATATTTAATTGAATTAATTAAATATTAATTAACTGGAGTTTATAATATAAAGTTATAATATTTTATTATAACTTAAGTGATTTTTGCTAAAGGGGTCGCCATCATTGGAGGGGCCACTTTTAATTATATTTTATAATTAAAAGTGCTTTCGAAAGCTATTGAAAAATTTTTTTTAAAAAAAAAGAAACTTTTGAGGAGATATAAGGGTCTCATTGGGTCTTGAGCTCATTAGGTTATGAAATCAGTTTTTGATCAAGTCTTCTTCAGAGAACGAAGCCAAGGGTTTCAGTTGTCTACAGGCATTGAAGAACGAGCCATCTTCAGTGTTGCAGTTCAGAGGCTGTGAAATATCAGCTGATCTATTGCATTCAAGGAGATATCTTCATTCAGAAGTTATCACAGAACGTTCACAGAGTTTCTTTCAGCGTGCAGCGCTAATCAGGGTTTTCATCAAAATATCATTATCTTTTTGTTGCATGTTATTGGATCTTATTTGTAATCATTTCAAAAGATTAAGAAACAGTCTGGCATCAATATTTTCAATAGATTCTATCATTTCTGGTGTTGCATTATTTTATATAAATTTATTCAGCATTTTCTTTCAAAAAATGCAAAATCGAGAAAAAACAATCAAAGCATTCAGTTTTCAGAAATCAGGGAGAACAGGGGTTTCTACATTGAATGAACCTAATGGTTTCATTATTGTAGCCTAGGCCTATAAGAAACATGATAATTTAAGAAATTTTATGTATACTGATGGTGGAATGGTTTTCAAATCAATCAAGTTCTTGATGAAAACACTTAGACAATTATAGTGACATTTGAATTCAAATGAACCTATAGCTTACAGTAACATAGTGTGTTGATAGTGAGAGATGATAGCATAGCACTAAAGAATGAGTGAGTTCAACCAAGTGTCTAATGGTATTTGTGACCTAAAAATGAAATTAGGTCATGAGGTATAGTTTTAAAATATCTATCACCACCTATAAGATTTCTTTAGATTCTTCCTAATTGCCACCTACAAGTGACATAGTCAACACAGTCTACAGACTAGCCTAAGCAAATGAAAAGTGCCGGATTGAGAAGGTAATAAGAGATGTATGATGGATAGACCATATTGGAACCATTATCATAGTGGTAATGACACATTGCCAAGTGTTTTCAAGAATTAATAACCTAAACCCATAGTTCTATATGAAGTTTCTCAAACTTTGTGAAAACCTTGTACTTGTAGACAGACCTAAAAGCTAGTCTCAATAATTTGAGGTATTAGGAGCTATAAAAAGGTAATCTAATATTTAAAATTTTTACATAAGGTCTTGATGACCTAATATATCCCTATATGGTCTCAATTGGGCCAAACAAACAAATGAAGTGCCCTCTATTTTGTCTCAGATAGAGGGCACTCCATGAGTAAGATAACCTACAAGCATAGTGTGTGAATGAAGAAAGGATGAAGGTAAAATATTTAAATGATTTTCAAAAGAATTAAAAAGTTGTAATGAATATAAATAAAGATTTATAAGTAATTAAATTCAATGAAAATACCTATAAGTGGTCATATACATAAGCACATAGTCTAAGTCTACTAGGTCTAAACCCTCAAGGTGCCTAGCTTCACTTCCATGAGCACATGATCTTCTTAAGACATTTAATGAACTTAATGAGAGAGTTGAGGATGGATTATAACCATCAGTTCACATAATATAACATAAGACTTGTCATTTTGGCCTAAACTTGCTTCAAGGGTGTCTAAAATGTAGTATAAGAGCTTGAGGACCATTTTCTTTTTCTCACATATATATGGACAAGCTGCATGAGACCCAAATAAATTAGGAATAGTTGAGGGGGGTATTATACTCCAAATTTTTATAATTAGTTTAGGGTTTGAATTTCTAACCTTTATAAATCATCACCAAGAAGCTAACCGTCTTAAAACCCTTGTATAAACTTGATGGAGAATATATGGTGGGAAATGCATTAAGAGTGAGATATTTGGTCTTGAAAATGATTTTTACTTGTTTATCACTCTCTTAGTCTCCTCACCATCCACTTTTGAAATACCATCACTTGTACAAATAGGACTATTCTCTATCTTTTTCAATATTTGAGGTGTCTAACAAGTACAGAGGGATACTAATGAAATAAGTTCATTGAGGGAGGTATGTAAGGATGCAATATAACTCTTAACACTCATCTCTCACCTTAGTTAAGAATGAAAACCCATTTGCTAGACCTTTCATTATAGGCAGTCTTGAATAACATAGTGAGAAGAAAAGACTACCTAAATGTGATTATGAGAAGTATGTTTTGAGTTTCATAAAGGTTTATTTGATAGAAGAGAGGAAAAATGGTATGAAATATGTTTCTTACACCTATATAGCAAAATTTATTAGATAACTACAAGACATCATAGTGTCATGTGTATAAACTAAACCTAGAAGGCTAATAAATGACTAGAGACAATGAATGACAAGTGATAAATGGGAAGCTATCAATTGGAGGGCATAAAATACTATCAAAAATAATATCCTTACCTCTTCACTTTAGATCATATGTGTTAAGGCCTCCTAAGGTAGCTCAAGATAGATGGACTACTCATCATCATGAGGGTAGTTTCAAAGAAGAACATGAAGAGTCTCTATACCAACCTAAGGAATATGTCATATTTTAGATTGAAACATGTTCATGAGGATTTCATTTCATAACCTCTTTTCCACTTCATTTTTTGCATTGTAACTATTTTTTAAGTCTTTACACTCCGCCTTGTGACCATTCCACTTCTCTCCTCTCCTATGCTCTATATATGCAAGGCATTTTGGCATTTGTATCTAATCCACACCTAGTATGGTGAATCCTTACTAGTTTGAATATTTTATTTGCCTTTGAAATAAAGTTTTCCAATCTGGTTTTGATTTCATAACTTCTTGTCTAAGTTTGTTAAGTAGTTCATAGTGGAATGATAAGTGACAACTATTTATCCTTGTGTTATCTTTACTCTTTCATGTTTGGTGCAAGTAGTTATCCCTTTAATAGGTCACATGAAGTGTAGTTCATGTATTTTTATATATCTAAGTGCAAGGAGTAGCATTGGTTTCTACAATTTGACCTCTTATTCACTCACCTTGAGAAGTGCAATGCATATCCCTTCCATGTTTGAAACACTTATGTTAAAGTAATTTAGGATATTATTTAATTATGATCAAAATCATCCCAAAAATAGTCACCATATTTTTAATTTAATAAAATCCTTATACTTTATATGTATAAAATAAAATAAAGTGAAATAAACCAATCGACCTTCCAGTCCTGAACTTAAACTTAGTTATTAATGGAAGTTTTATACTCTTTCAAAATTTCCATCTGTATTTATCAAATAAAACTGGTACCAAAAAATAATTCCTTGAGAGCCATAAACTTATCAAAATGAGATAGGTTTTTTCATAAGTAATTTAAAAATATGACCCATTTCAAATATAATCACTCAAACTTGACGCAGTCATTCTCTTATTAGAATAACTTCTAAGTTTAAAAAGTCAAATTACTTTATAGGTTTTGAAATGGAAATTTATACATATCTTTCCCCTCATAATAACTTATATGCATACATAGCCTTTGAACCAAAGTTATTTAAAATGGAAGATGAATATACACTATATGTTATATATTACCTATATGAATATTAAATATACACATAGTCATAAAATCTAACAATTTGTATATCAAAAGTGCACCATTCATTTATGCATATGTTTATGGTGTTCAAGACTTATGTCTAAATTCACAAACTCATAATTTCATTGAATAGTTATATATAATCATTTTGTGTGTGTGTATATGTGTGTGTGTAAATATGTGTGTGTGTGTGTGTGTGTGTGTGTGTGTGTGTGTGTGTGTGTGTGTGTGTGTGTGTGTGTGTGTGTGTGTGTGTGTGTGTGTGTGTGTGTGTGTGTGTGTGTGTGTGTGTGTGTGTGTGTGTGTGTGTGTGTGTGTGTGTGTGTGTGTGTGTGTGTGTGTATGTGTATGTGTGTATGTGTGTGTGTGTGTGTGTGTGTATACACACACACACATATACATATACATATACATATATATATATATGTATATGTATATGTGTATACATATACATATACACATACACATATACATATACATATACATATATATATATATACATATATATATATATATATATATATACATATATATATACATATATATATATGTATATACATATATATATATATATATACATATATATATATACACACATATATATATATATATATACATACATACATACATACATAAATACATACATACATATATATACATACATGTGTGTGTGAGTGTGTGTGTGTGTGTGTGTGTGTGTGCGCGCGCGTGTGCGTGCGCATGGACGTGCATGTATGTATGTATATGTGTGTGTGTATGTATGTAGGAATGACTTCATTTATTATGTACATAGGCTTAATGAATTCAATAGTTTTCTTGTATATATATGTTTTTCTAAATCGAGAGTCTACATATATTATGTACTAAACAAATCAACAGTAATCAAATCTTATCTTAACCCATTCAAAACATCTTTTGTTTTAAATCAAATATATATTATAATATACTTATGACTAGTATATTTTACTTTTACACACATACACACAGATATATATATATATATATATATATATATATATATATATATATATCCTATGAAGCATTTAATCTGTGAAAATATACATATTGAATTTCAAAAACTCAATCTAAAATTATATATTGCAAAAACTATCTACCCAGATTCCTATTCTCAAGCTAGGGCATTACACATTCTAAGAAACTAAACCCTTTAACCCATACAATTGATTGTTTATACATAACTAATTTGTAGTCATAGGGTTTATATGATAATTGCTTAGTTCTATGGATGGCCAAGCCATCCACAGGGTTAAGCCTATATCTCCATACAACATTTAATTTATTTATAAACCCTAACAATCAAATCACTCACATAATTATTTAAAAAATAGAATAGTAAAAACATCACCAATCTTAATATTACTTCCAATTTGACACAAAATCAGACGAAAATTACTTTTTTATCTTTCTTGCTCTACCTTTCCTCTTCTTCTCTTTGTCATCATACCCTTTTTCTTCCCAACTCACTTCTTATCATCTTATACTTGCCTATTGAGTCTTGCATGCCATCTCTCCCAACTCATAGTCACCATGCCTAATCTATGTTTTTTTCATTTTAATAGTGACTAAAACCAATTAATTTCCATTAACAATACTTAAGAAATCCCTATTTTCACTTTACTTTAACTTTATTCTTTTCCTTAGTCATTATTTTATTCATTTGAAATCTGTGCATGTTAATCTAAATTACATGACCAAGTTCTCTACTCAAAAGTACATTTTTAACCATTTAAAAAAATGATAACTATATTTTTAATCTTAACTTAGTCTATGCATGTTTATAAGACTAGATTTAGATCTTATGATAGTATTTAGGATAATTCAATCTCCTTCCATAATTAGTAAAGGTAATTATCTCCTATTTTTTATGACATTACGACTAACACAATGTCAATTATCTCCTCATATCAAAATGATAGACCAGACAATTATTTATTTCAATCATAACAAGATAATTGTTTATGTTATTGCTAGTTTATATAGGCTATCTATGTCTTTCATAATCTCAATATATTTAGGCATATATTGATATTCCTGAATATCAATAATAGCAAGCTTAATGTTTTAAAACATTATAAAGACATTTTGTTAGTCTATATATAATAGTAACGAGATAGCATCTATACAGATTTACATTTTGTTATCATAAATAAATATAAGTGACGTAAATTATATAGTTATATTTAAATATTATACACTATGTCCACGTAAATATAAATAATGCAATCACATACAATATTTATTCCATAGTTATGTACTAACATTTACTAATGCATAAACTCTAATATTTAGTTATAATTAACCTTAAAACTATACTAACTCTAACAATCAAAACACATAATGTATATAACATATAAAATCTAATGCGGTGTGTGTATGGGTTTCTTATTTATTTGTCTTCCTTCACCATCTCTATCTACCTCACCCTCTCCAATTATTCTCTCCCTCCATCATGCTCTGAGGGATGAAATTTCCTACATCTAACTCATGATAAGAAGGTAGTTAGACTAATACATCATGATATATATCATTAAACAATGTTTTAATAATTATTAACATAAGCATAATGTACATAATTCAATGTATAGCCAACTAAAAACAATGAAATCATGAAATCCAAGTAACATACAACTAACCCATATCAACATATGACTTATAATTTAGATAAAAAGTAACAAACCAATTTAAAAACCATAATAATCCATGGATAATTAGGTAAATTATTTTAGTGAGAAACTAGGATGTAACAAGGGACATGATGGGATATTGGGTAGGAAAGATTTGAACCAACAAATGCCTAAGGTATTTATGGTAAATGTTGAAAATTCACTATAACTTTCAAATCAAATCAACCCTATCGACTCAATTAGAAAAGGTGAGGGGAGTTAAGGAGGCTAACTACATAGTAGAAGGCAAACTTAGTATTTTTCTAGGTGGATGAATGTATAACATAGGGTCAACTCAGTTAGAAAGATAGATATGGCTGACATAGTGCATTTTGGCTAATGAAATATATAATAGGTGGCTAATAAAGTCTATTAAATAAATATGACTACATGGTAGAGGGTCGATATAGTATGGAAAGGATGGGAATGGGATGATTTAGTATAAAAAAGGTTGATTATGTCTACAAGTATGGGTCAACTACATAGCAAAATGTTAACTTAGCATGCCAAAGAGGTGAAAGGGTCAATTTAGTATCAAAAAGGTTGACTATGTAGGAAAACATTGACAAAATAGGAAAAATAGGATGATGAAGTAGTTAATTTTTAATATTTTAAGGATTTTAAGAATGTAGTTTATCATTATTACATTGAGATCTAATACATTATCTATTGTTTGATATGTTTTAGGTATGGTGGAGATTTTGGTGTCGTATTGATGCATCATGGCTACCATATTTACTAGAATGAATATCAAATGTAATTGAGATCTACTAGTTTCCTTAGGATTTGGGTGTATCATGGAGATGAAGAAGATCCCTATCAGTGTTGATCTAGTCATCATGTTTTTAGGATCATGAAATCAACTGACCAACACTTTCTGATGGGAGGTGGAAGGGGATACCATAGAGGTAGGCATAACCTTGGAGTGTATCTATGCCTTGATTATAATTCTCATTATCAGGACTCCTATCATATGTATGAATTAGAGAGGGAGGATGAGAGGTAATCCCTAGCCTATTAGGTGACAAGGTTAGAGAGGATTTACCCTGGGTTTTAATTTAACTTGTTTGATGTGTATATCTTAGCCATTAAATATATATAAAAGGTCATGATAGGACTTATGAAAACATGTGTGCTATGTCACAAGTTAGATGGGAAGGAACCACTATATGTAATAGCCTTATATTAGTCTATCCTAGAAAAGGGTGCATTGTATGATTTAAGATTTGTCATTTGGGTGCAAATTGTACATGATATGCATGGTATGCTAACCTAGGGGAAAAATTCTATGGGCCATATTGTTTTGTTGAGTGTTTGGATTTATGATAGGTTCCCTATGTATTTCTTAGCTAGGTTACCCTACACAATAGATGATAAACTACCTCAAATGGTGTGATAGAGGTAGGGTCTTGTAGTGCATGTCATGTCCCATGTATTAGATTTATAAAATATGATATGAGGGGAAATAGTGTGGCAATCATACACTAATATTGTAACCATTTGGCCAACTTATGATATTATTCTTATAGGATTGACATGTCATCATATCATTGGCTATTATACTTTATGAGTGAAGTCACATCCAGTAGCTCATGTGCTTGGATCGCTAGGCCTACCACATAAAATGGCTAATTTAGTCATGCGTACTTATTGGGAAAAAAATTATAGTGAGTTGAGAGGTAGAGGAGGTGTAGGGTTACTTGTAGAGATACATGTTATTAGGCCTTGATGAGTAAGACCATAGGCAGGTCAGGCATAATAGTAGGAGGTCATGAGGCTTGATGTAGAGGATGTTACATTTATGGAAATTGAGGGTGATGATGTATGTGAGGTGGATATGGAGCCACAATAGGGGCAAAAAGTGCCATCTCAAGGTCATAAGACATATAGGCACCATCATAGGTAAGGGAAATGGGCATGAGCAGTTGCACATGGAGATCCCATGGTGACTGCTAGACATAATTAGTCAATATAGAGGTGATTGAGGAGGAGACCATGATGAGTATGGGTGGTGACTATAGGTTTTGAGATTTTATTGAAGAAGTATATAGAGGACGTGTTTGGTGTTCAAACTAATGGGGAGACTTTGGTTGGTGACATCAACACTGGTAAGAAATGATTTAGTTTATTAAGTTTTTAACATAGATCTCTAGTTACATTTTATTTATGTATTTACTGTAGATAGATGGTTTGAGATATATACACATGATTTTTGATATATATGTATCTTATATCATATAGGTATTATTTTATAGGAGATCATATGGGGAGCCATGATTGTGACTAGACACCATGATATTTTGGATGGGGTGTTATCACATTATGAGACATCCACCTTAGTAGATCCTAAGGTACCATCTAACCCAGCTTATGATATATGATTTAGATTAGTTGGGTAGGATTTTATACAATTGTAGGCATGAGTAGATGCCTTACAACCACATGTAGGAGTAGGAAAGGGAGAGGCCTGAGCTTGGAAATAATTAGCATAGGAGTGAGCAACCTATATGGTGACCATTGTAAAGCTTGGATGTGTGCAGACCTAGGTGGCTAATCTATAAGGATAGATCGATGGATTGAGATCTTAGACTACCTAATTATAATTTATAATTTATAGGGGCTAGTCATAGGCATCCATGGGTAATGTGACTCATCCACATGATATATATTATGGAGCACAACCCTAGAGATGTATCTATATTGATATGGACATTTATTAGTTTATGAGTTGTATTTGTTATTTATGGATGGATGTAAGGATGTATTTCCTTTTTAACTCATGTATTTTAATTTTGTTGTATATGCTATGGGAAATATGTGAGTATTTTTTATTTTCTAGTATTATGTGATATACATGCATGGCTAAAAATAAAAGCAAATGATTTGGAAAAGTATAAATAATCATAAAATGTAATACACACTATATCACAATGGCAAATGTGTTATAACAAATGGTATAAATATAGACAATAATAAATTTAATCAACCATACTAAAACAAGATGGGAAGTATGAAAATAAAAATATAATGTAATCATAAATCAAATTAATCATACTAGATCAAGATGGGAAGTATGATAAATTTAAGGAAATGGTTGTAAACATACACACAATTGAAAAATAAGAATATAAAATTTGATTGTTTATGAAGTAAGCATAAAACATACTAAATCAATATGGGAAGTATGCAAATGACATGTAATCATATTGTAACACAAATTAACTCAAATTTGAACCATATGATTTTATTATGACTTTGTTATAGTATGAAAATTTTATTGGAATATTTTGTGAGGAAAGCTTGGTCCTATCTAAGGTCTTACACTAAAACTCACAAAGATAAAACCAATGATGTGGATAGAAACATAAGAACAATTTAAATGGATTTAATGTGGTAATTTGTGAGGAATGCATGGTCATATCCATGGTCTTACACTGCAACTCATAAGGTGAACACCAGTGGGGTGAATGGTTATAAGGGGGAAGATAAAGAAATGTTTTGTGAGGAATGTATGGTCCTATCCAAGGTCTTACAATGCAACTCACAAATAGAAACCCTAGATGTATAATTAGTTAACAAAATAGTATTAATGAAGGGGAAATATTAGGATTGCTGTAATGAAATAAGGAATGTTAAAATCATGATGTAGGCATTTATGATAAAAATTTAATAAACATGAGGCATACTAGGTAAGAAGGAAAGCACTAAGAGGTTAGTGACCATAAAAGTAAAAAGGATACCCACTCATAAGAAGGAAAAATAATAAGAGGCTAGTGACCATTAAAATATAAAGGATACCTACTCAAAATAAGCATAAAGTTATATAAGCAAATAGGTGGAAAACTAAGATCAACACATGAAGGTTATATGAACAAGGAAATTAAAATGGACCTACCTTCCCACAATATGTTCTCTATTCCTTAGGAATTCTTATAGAACCATCATTTTACTATGAATACTGGATACTTATGTGAGAAATTAGGTAGCACTATAGATATTTTTTCATTCTCCTATCTCAATATACTAGCATACCACACTCCAATGGACCTCAACTATATCATGAAGCCAATTATACATTTTGAGATATAATTAGAAATAGGAGATGTGATAAATAAAGTAAATCATGTCTTTTGGTGTGATTAGAATTTTATGTTGCCTTTTGAATCATTACATTTTGTTTAAATGATTTGGATTTTAAATTTTGTATGTCTTTTATGATTCCTCCTTCATACAGATTTGGAATAACCAACATGAGTGATAAAATTATTGCACACAAATGATATTTAGACTTTGGTTATAGGAGACTAAGTAACCAAAGATATGACTAACTAAATGACTTAGGATTACTTATGAACTAGTATGTAATCTCAAGTTTCAACTGTATATAAGCTTAATATGTGAATGGAAAATAAAGATAAAGGGAGATCAAATAGATCAATGTATAGAAGTAGTACAATGAGAAGTCTTGTTTTCTAACTGATCATATGGTAAAGATAAAATACTAAGGGAATAAGGGTTGTATAACCAAGTCATAATAATAATTATCTTTATTTGAGTGTGGAAGATAGTAAATAATCATGAAAGAGAAAATAAAGGACTCCATGTGAAAGAACTAAATACATAAGCATAATTTTGTATTAATGAAAAGAGTGAGAATAATCCATAAGAGAAGTAAAAACAAAATGAGACCATGTAAATCAAATAGATTATAATATAATGGTTCATGCAAAAGAGATACGTGAAATCATGTTTGACAAGTAGTTAAAAATATAAGATATATAAATAGATCACAAATCTAATCCAAATCATAAATAGAATAATAAATAATGTGAGAGAACACCATGTCATGTTCAAAAATACTAATAGATTGATCATAAATTTTATCCATAACATTTGACACATCCCTATGTAGTTAAATTCTTATGCTAGTTAGAGTTTCATTAATCTTCATGGAAAGTTGTGAAAAGACTTCCTTCCATATTATCTCTACTAAAAAGGTAGGTGTAGAAAAAGAAGAACAATGCTCATGTGGTATATCCTATGTGGGATACTTAATGAGAGGAATAGGTATCTCAATGAGAATGGTATATATAGAACTACGAGGAGTTACAACTAGTAGAGAAGGAAAAGCCTTCATGTGTAGGAGACCTATAGGAGGAATAATAAATGGTGCTAGTGTAGACTATGGGAAATATCAAAGGTGTTATTGAAGCATGCATCATTAATTACTATAATAGGTAGAACATTATTTCTAAAGACAATAGACTTCTCCATATTTAGGGATGTACACTAAAAGTATCTTGAGAGGTGGGATATTATTCTCTTTGGTTAAGGCAATGACTAGCTACAAAGTGTCAATGTACTACCTAATTTTTTAGAAATTAGAATAATAATAGTATTTATTCAATGGAAGAAACAAATACATCTATTAGTAGACTGTTTAGGTTTTCTAGTTGAAGGGGTAGAGGAGGAAGCTTGGGGCTACTAATATAGATGATAATCTTTACTCCAATGACCAAAAAATATATGAATATCACAATAAGGATGATATACGCATTATGTGGGTAAGGGATCAAGATGAGGTAATAGAGGAATACCACCACTAAGGAGGGGGGGATCTAGAGAGAAAACTAGACTAGGATCATCTATAGGTAAGGTTGGATGTGTAGTGAATTTAAGTAAATTGGCTAACATCTATAGAGGAAGCATATTAGAAGGGTTATGATATATGGAAAAATGATAAGTTCTTATCATGGCATGATCCATGAGCATATGCCTAAGAGGATATACTATGACTGAAGGTGTAATACATGAGTTATACATCTCTAACCTATGAACAATAGTGGAAAAACTAATATTAGGTACCATAAGAGAAGGAATCATAGGATAAGAATGAAAAGATTGAAATAAAGAAGAATGATATATAAAAACTTTGAAATTTTAATATTGGATGAATCTATATTAAAATGGGTCATCTAAAGTGTTGAGTAGTATCATTGATGTCAAAGGTGCATCTTGTGAAGGTTTATGTCAAAGGTGATTAAGGATAGTTGGTAGTGTGTGATGTGACAAGGTGAATGGAAGAGTGTTGTCATGAGAGAGTGTGGCAGTCATGAGAGAAAGATAAAGAGAGAATTTGAAGGAAACTAATGTATAATGTTTTCATGGAAGGTACATGTCATTAATGTAAAAATACATAGGAATCCTAGTCATGACATGAAGAGGTATGTACATGTAAAAATGAATGAACATAGGCATGTGAAGGTTGTATGGCACTGTTTGAGAATGTAAGGTATAAAATCATTCATGAGAATTTTAGGGTGAGCCTATAAGGGTACAACCTTTAGTATAAGTCTACACCTAGACCACTCTTAGACCCTACCTATCATAATGAGGTATAAATATTAGATTTCAAGGTAAGTATGCACATGTGAGCATGGAAAAAGGTGAGATAATTTTTTTAATCATGATCACAAAATTTTTGAGGTCAAGATTTTAAATAAAAGTGCTTGAATCTCTATTTTAGGCCTTCTTGAGCTCATATAATGAGGCCTCAAACCTGAGAGGCACTTTCATACATTCATTTTCATGTGTAACCTCTGCATGGTAGTCTAAGTTTTTAAGGAGATATGGGGAAGGGCCCTAGCTAAGATCTCTAAGAATTAGTTTTGGATTCAAGTGGTAGTCCTTTATGACCAATTATTAATACCAAAACCTATGTTAAACCTCCCTAAAACCATAATAAGGATTTTATATGAAATATTTTGTTAAAAATAGGTCAATATGGATTCAAATTCTTAGATAAGCTATTGAAGCATGTAGTCAACTCTCTCAGGTACCTCTAGGTGGTGGTGGCTAGTCAAATGTATAGATACAAGCTTATTTATCAAGAAGTTATTATAGCTCTCAAAAGTTCAATTGGTAAAGAAAATAAAATGGATGGTATATTAAGATAGAGACTAATTTTACATGTCCTTGATGATTTTTGTATAATTTCTAGCCTTAAAGTATTCTAATTTGGTCATCCAAGTAAGCCAATCATAGATAGACCTAATGGTGTGAATAGTGTAACATTTAGGTAGAGATGAAGGGATAGATTTGAGGGTTTATGTATGATATATTGATGAAATAAATTGTATGAATAAGATATTTATGAATTTCAGGTAATTATCATGATTTTTATAAGCTTTGGAGTTTAGTTTATGTGGTGAAATGTTGCTCACAAAATGGCATGTCTAGTTCAGATAGGACTATGAGACATAAAGTCAATAAATTAGTTTACAAAACAAATATTTTCCATTAGAAAATATGAATTTTATATCTTAAGATGTTATCTAGATATAATAGGAACATTTTTATGCATCAGGATTCATGACAAGTGTCTACATAGCTTTAGAGGCCTAATTCATCATGACTACTTTTTGAGGTGAATTGACAGTTCTGAGTAAGCAAGTTACAAAGATGTTCTTATGCCTTTATGTCATGAGTTAAGGTATTAAAATAATTTTTTGATGACACTAAGGTCATTTATAATCTTTTTACATGTTTCATTTTTCATAATTGAGTAGCATAAGGGTGCTTAATATTCTTTGTTGCAAGATAGACTTTTGAGGTACACAGGCCTAATAGGGCAGTTTGTTTTAAAAGAGATCTAATGGTATGAATGAAGGATGTAGGTATAATAAAACATGGAGGAGGTTATAATATTTCATTTTATAAGTTTTTTAATGGTTTTTTATTGTTCTAAAAAACCATCTAAACCCAAAAATATCAATTTTTTTCATTAAAAAGAGAGACACAATGCAATTAGGTCTCCATGAGACCTAAAAGAGGAGTAAAGCCTAATTGAGATATGATAGACAAAAATGGATTAAAATTATGATTGAATAATGTTAATAATATTTATTAAAATCTATTGTGTGTCTAATCTAAGAGGTTTAAGGTGTATGGCTAGCCAAGTGGTGTGTGACCATGAGACTAGTATATATACAAGGTAGTTTAGGCCTATTTGAAGTATGCAAAACAAACAAACAAAATATTCCATGGTTGAGTAGAAGGATGTATTAAAATAATTTATATAACACAATATAAGATCATAGGTATGAATGTGATAAAAATTCATGAGGTGGATGAGTTGGTGATAAGTCACTTAGGGATTTGGTGCTTCCTTGAAAGTAGGTGCTTGCTAAAGCATAGTCAAGTAGGTGATTGAATCTATTGGAGTTGGTGTTCCAAGTTGAGTTGGTGATCAACAAAATTTGATATATTTTTTCATGGTAAAGTGGTCCATTTACATAGATCGTAGTGGGATTTCTTCCCCTTTAGATTTTCCCACTCATATATGTGTTTTCTTATTTCATTCTCATGTGAATGATGCTTTATACATTATTGTATCACTATATTGATTTCATGGTTCAAATAATGTTAAATTATAATTGAAATAAAGTTTTTAAAACACTAATTCACCTCCCCTATCAGTGATCATGCTTCCAATAATTAGTATCAGAACCTAGTCCTTTGAAGAAGACCTAACAACTTAAAAGAGATCCTAAAAGCATAAACATGTCTATTCATCAAGTACAATGAGGTTTATCAACTAATAAGGCTCCTCTCTTTAGTGGGACTAACTATGCATTTTGGAGCATTAAAATGAAGACCTATATAATTTTCTTGGGCTATGGCATATGGCAATCTATTGTTAATGGATTCACTCCACCTCATACACCAAAAATTTGATGCATCAGGGAAGAAGGTAAGTGAAAACAACTCTAAGGCAATGAATGCCATCATATGTGGTCTTTGAGAGACAAAATTTGTAAAGGTCATGCATTGTGATACAACCAAAGGGTGTTATAGGTATAATCACTAAGAGGTGGGGGTGGATCAATGATTATATATAATCCAATTTAATTCCTAAATCTTGAACATTTAACATACATAAATCTTGATCAATAAACATAAATATGAAATCACATACATCCAAAGCATACATAAGAGCATACACCACATGAACACATCATATATGTGGTAAACCCTCTTAAGGGATAAAACCCATTAAACCCTACAAGATGGACTATAGTCTTATAAAATAAGATCCAAAAATTTAGAACAACACCAACTAATCAAGGAACACCCATCCCTTAGTTTATTGAGACACCAATCTCAAAAGGAGCTACTACCTCTGTCTAGCTGAGTACCCACTATAACTAGACCTTTAGCAAGCTTTAGCTTGCAAGGAGGAACCAACCCCCTAGGAAACAAATCACCAACTTAGCTATGTAAATAGATCAACTTGAACACCTATTTATACTCTTTAACTGATGATTATCACCCCTATCTTCACTCTTCACCTTCAATCTCTCTCAAGCTACCTCTTGGGCTAACTTGCTCAAACTGTCTCTTCTAGGCTCATTGGGTTCAAATGACATATGCATCCTCCTACATCAACTTTATTGGATAAACATGTCTAATATTTCTCACACTCTAATGGTCCTTATTGACCTATACCTTCTCTTTCAAATGTTTTCTTCTTCACTTGAATCCACACTCACACAATTGCTCAACTCTCCTCTCTCAAGTCTAGAAACCATCACATTTGCTTTCACTCTTTATAAAGTATTCATGAATATTATCTTCTTGGTCAGCCATAAGACTTGAATTAAACCTTAATTATTTTGTCACGCTAAGACATAGCTCAAATCCATTCTTATAGGTCAACCATTACCTCATTATTCCCAATCCACCATTAGGTCTTGGTGAGTCTTAAAACAATTAGGCTTTCATACTCACATGCTACATGTGAGACTACTTAGACCATATTCATCCTTTGAAAATGATTCAAAAACATAAAACATATCTAAAATATACCCTTTATAATTATCATATGGGTTTATGCCACCTATAACACAAACTCACACCTTGAACCTACCAATTAGGTCTCCTTGCTCTTTAAGCATTCATATATAAAAAATATAGTCTCAAACTTCTAAATAAATAACTCAAATATTTCACATAGACATATGATTAGATCACATGGGTGAAATCTTTAGGACCTCTTATACACCTCTATGTTATTTATACACTTCAACACAGGCTCTAAACACCCAAATCAACTCTCTTAAAATGACCACTCAGATTGGTCATACACAGTCAAAATATAGTCAATCTATTTTAACTTTTTATATCCAATCAAGGATATATCATGATATAAAAATAATTATAATAATCCTTTGATACTTATATAACATTTACATGCTCATTTTATTCTTCAATTCTGATCATAACTCCTTCAACTAACCTATGCAAGATGGTCACTCAAACTACTAGTGTATTCAACAAACATAGTCATCTTATAAGCAATAGTTCATACTAAATATGGATTGATAAAACCTATAAAATCCATATATATGGTCATCATGGATTATATAACACTATCCCATAGTTATATCATCTTGAAACATCAAAATTCTATCAATAAAAACTTAATTATACTTCTCGGGTCACTTGTAAAGCATGATCAAACACAGAATCAACCTTGGAGATTAATAACTTTGAATATAAAAAAATTAAAACCTTATAAATAGATTATATACATTTTAATTTAATTCATTTAAAAATTTTCTTTTTCCTTCATCTAGAAATTCATCCTAGATAAAAAGATATTAGTAAAATACTAAGCACTAGTTTTACCTCGTTAATTTGAAAAATCAAATTCCAACGATCACTATGAAAATGTTAAACATCAAAAAAATTGACCTCATATAAATTTTAACAAATATGAACCATTTATCTCCTCAAAATTATATTGGTTTTTATCTTTCAATTCTCACCATTTATCTTTTATCCAAGCTCCCTTGATTGAGTCACTTAGTAGCTTCATGTGCCCTCTAAGCATCATGTTGACTTATTGACTTAATCTACATCATTGATATTTCTCTAAAAAGATCATGTGATTCATTAAATATTCATATAACAAGTTTTATACTCACCATTAGATCTTCTACTCAAACTCCATGATTGTGACACATGTCATTAGCACGTGCCTTCTGAATATCCTTTGACATATTGACTTAATATGCACTGTTGATCACTTCTAAAAAGATCAAACACTCTATTATATCATTATATAATAATATTAAATACTCACCCTTATATTTATTATTTGATTAAATGCTAACCATATATATTTTATATCACAAAATTGGGTAAGTATGGGAACTTATTAAACTCTATTGAACTCTATCTGAGAAGCCAACTTTGTACATTAATAACATTTACTACGCTTTATGTCCAGACCTAAAATTTGAACTACATGATCAAATTTCATAAGGGAATCCATTCATGTATCAAACTACTTGTAAAACCTTCACATGTGTGAAATATAATGTCATCAATCTGCTCACTTAGCTTTATTTGTCAAGATGACTACTTGAGCTTAGACATTCATATGACTATTTTGATGAATTCCAGTCACTTCCATAAGTACTCATAACATCCCATAGGGTATCTACAACATGTCCATATCATAAATATTATCTACCATCTATCTATCTAACTCAAACACTGAAGAACTATACAAGAACACTAAAACACATTCAATCACACTTTGTCAATATCATTCTAGCACACAATACACATCATCAAAAACCTCCAACATTCTCCCCATTTGTCATTTATGTCAAACATCAACACAAATAACTTTCTTCCCCTTTGACACAATGACAAAGTGGGCTCAACTCATGATTCTACAGCTTTGAAAAGACTTCAAGGAGCAGTAATAGGAATGGACCACCTCTAAGAAATGATATAGACTCCCTGTAAAATTGTGCATACCTTTTATTACCTTGAGATTCTCAAACATGCTCTATGACTATAATATTCTTTGATCATACACAGATTCTATGAAGATAAAACATATATGAACATAAGAAACTACATGAACTTATCTTAAAAACATTAAGAGGGACTCCCCCTAAGTCACCTGATCTTGGGCACCCTTTTATCTCCTATAGACCATCTCTAACTGTGAACAAATAACATAATTTCCTCCATACCTCTTCTCAAATTCAACTACGCAGTCTTCTGATCCTAGGACTTGACCATTTACAAAGCTCCCCCTTTGTTTATACATGAGGATTCAATACATTGTTAAAGCACTTGACTTGGTTTGATCAAGTCATCATATAAACATGCTTGAGTTGACATATGTATTAGACTTCTTCATATTTCCACCATGATTGGAAAATCTCACATATGCTCCCCCTCACATCATGTACAACTCTTCAATACATTCAAACTATTTGAGTTAGTTTCCCCTTTCTATGCAATAAAATATCTTGATAACTCATCATCCTTGATCAGACACCTAGATACTTCCATTCCCTTCTTGTAGACCTTACATACACATCTTCATTATTCACCATATTGACCAACTAGACCATCTATCAAAAATTTACCAAAACTTTGACTTTAGGATCACTATTTATAAAGATATTTTATCATGTCCTTCCATATTAAACCAACACAACTTTTTATGACCTTTCTTATCCTTCAAAATCAATCAAATCTCAATTAGTATCCACCATGTTTCCTCTTGCTAACAAGTGTCTCTATGAAGCCTAGATAGAGACACCCGAACCCACAATATCCTAGAACAATGTGAAACTAGGAGTTACCCACAACTCCTCATATTCCTTCTCCTCCTTGGTCATTTGACAATAATAGTTCTTATTCTTCTTTTTAGGTTTAATAAAAACAACATGCTCATCCACTACAATATTCTCCTTTTCTTCTAAGATTGGATTAACAACATATGGAGACAATAAATATTCATGACATGCCTTTTCATTTGAAGAAATAACCTCATCAATGGGCATTAATAACTAATGTTATTTTACATGAAACTTGCTCAATAACACTAGGATGTTCTCTTGGATCCATACATACCTTAGAACTGGCCTGAATTAACACTTTGGCCTTTTTCTTGAGCTTGAGTTGAACTAAATTTTGATTCTCCTTTTATATTTGGATAGATGACACATTTTCTTGGAAATCCTAAACCTTATTCATATCTAATTCATCTTTTGCTTTAGAAGGCAGTCCACCTTGATCTTTCAGCTCAACTTAATTAGTTTTTTTAGTCTTCACTTATTTAGGATTCTATACTAAAGATTGACCTTTCTTAAACACACTAGGATGTCCATGCACCTTCTTATGACTTGATAAATTTCTTTTACAACATTTTTAAATATGACTAACTTGATGACAATAGAAGAAAATAACATCATTCATACCTTTTGCTTGATAAATATTATGAATCTCAACAAACATACCATCTTGTCTCTTACATTCATTATTCTCAAGATTGAATGTCTTAGGTCTCTATACCTGGGTTAGTATTTTCCCATGTATTCTTAGGTAGAATTCATCAATATGTCCCATGTCATGACAATTATAGTAGACTAAATTATCCATGCCTCTAGCTAACCAATTGTTCTTCCTTCTCTAGTTTCTTGTCTAATAACTGAACCTATGACAAGCAAAATAATGACCATTAAAATATATTTCATACCTTATGGTACTTGGTTTCCTGATTAATATTTTATTTTTGACCTTGGTGATTGCATCTTTCTTGTCTTGATCTAATCTCTCTTTCTCTTTCTTAGTCTTTTTTAACTTGACAAAAAATTGCTCATGCTCACCCTTCAATGAACCTAGCTTGCTCTTCAATTGAATGCATTCATCCTCTTTAGCTCTCATACTTGAACTTAGAGACTCTAATTAAATTTTGAGAACTTAGATAGTCTCCTTATCCCTCTTATCTTTTTTACCCATGTTATCCTTCATTATACATGATTTATTTTTAATAATATTTATAGAATCAATATTTGACTTCAACTCATCATGATCACCTTGCTTTGAGCTCAACTTGGCATTTTTATCTTCTAACTAAGTCTTGAGATGTCTACATTCTTCTTCTTTTAATCTCAAATTTATCTTTGCAATTATTAACTAATCCTTAAGATCCAAAATGGTCATCTTATCTTCTTTGACTATTTCACATATTCCCTCAATCTTGGTTTGAAAAGATTTCCCTTTTCTCTTTATTCTATGAATGCCTTGGATTGTTATTAAATAGCATTGACCAATGAAATTAATGCTAAATTTTATTTCCTGAACTACTTATCCATATTTGTACCTTAAATCACCTTCAAGTGGTTAAACATGTACAAAAGGTCTTGCTCTAATACCAATTATTAGAGGTATAAACACTGAGAGAGGGGGTGGTGAATTAGTGATTTTAGATAATCCAATTCAATCCCAACTCTTGAATATTCAACATACACAAATATTCATCAAGTAAAATAAACTTGAAGGAATATACATCTAAAGCATACTTAAGAGAATACATCACATGAACACCTCATATACATGGGAAACCTTCTTGGGGGATAAAACAAACTAAACCTTGCAAGATGGACTATAGTCTTATACAATAAGATTCAATAATTTAGACTATTACCAACTAATCAAGGAACACCCATCCCTTAGTTTAGTGAGACACCAATCCCATAAGGAGCTACTGCCCTTGTCTAGCTAAGCACCCAATATAACTAGACCTTTAATATTCTTTACCTTACAAGGAGGAACCAAACCCCTAGGCAACCAAGCACCCACTCAGCTACCTGAATAGATCACCTTAAACACATTTTTCTACTCTTCAACTGATGATGATCACCTCCATCTAAAATCTTCATCTCTAATCTCTCTCAAGATACCTCTTGGGATAACTTTCTCAAACTTCCTCTTCTAGGCTCATTAGGTTTAATGACCTGTGTGTCCTCCTACATCAACTTGATCAAATAAACATGTCTAATCTTCCTCATACTTTAATGGTCCTTACTGACCTATACCTTCTCTTTTAAAGTTTCTCTTCTTTGTTTGAATCCACACTCTCATAATTTCTCAATTCTCCTCTCTCAAGTCTAAAAACCATCATATTTTCTTTCACTCTTTATAGAGTCTTCATGAATATTATCTTCTTGGTCAGCCTTAAGACTTGCCTTAACCCTTAAGTCTTCTATCACACTAAGACATAGCTCAAATCCTTTCTCATAGGTTAGCCATTACCTTATTAACCCTAAACCACCATTAGGTCTAGGTGAGACTTAAAAAAATTAGGTCTTTATACTCACATGATACATCTGAGACTACTTGGACCATGTTCATACTTTACCAATGCTTAAAACACATCAAACCTATCTCAAATAGACCCTTGCTAATTGTCATATGGGTCCATGCCACCTGGAACACCAACTCACACCTTGAAACTACCAATTAGGTATCCTTTATCTTTAGGTATTCATACACATATGATTATATCACATGGATGAAATATTTAGGACCTCTTCTACCCCAACATGTGCTTTAGACACTTCAACACATGTTCTAAGAACTCAAATCAACTCTTTCAAAATAACCACTCAAATTGGTCATATATAGTCAAAATACAATCAATCTATTTTGACTCTCCATAATTGATCAAGGACATATCATGACAACCAAATCATTATCATAAACATTTGAGACTTATATAACATATCCATGCTCATTTTTTTCTTCAATTCTGCTCATAACTCCTTCAACTAACCTCTACAAGATGGTCACCTAAAATTCTAGTGTATTTAACAAACATAGACAAATTTTAAGCAATATTTCACAATAAAGATGGATTGGTCAAAAATATAAAATACATAAAAATGGTCCTCATTTAGTCTATAACACTCTCCAATAGTTATATCATCTTGAGACATTAAAATGCTATCAAGAACAACTCAATTATCCTTCTCAAGTCACTTGCAAAACATGATCAAACACACAATCAACTTTGGAGTTTATTGAATTTGATTGTATAAACATTCAAACCTTATAACTAGATTATATATATGTTACTTGAATTCCTTTACAACTTTGATTTTTATTATTTCAAAAAATTCATCCTAGATCAAAAGATATTAGAAAAATACTTAGCACTAGTTTTCCCTCATTAATTTGAAAAAACAAATTCCAACGGTCACTATTCAAATGTTAAACATTAGAAACTTTGACCTCATCTCATGATTCATAAAATATTTGAACAAATACTCACTATAAATCTCCTTTTAAGTATCCTAGTCTTTATCTTGCAATGTTCACCATTGATCTTTGATCTGAGCTCCCATGATTGTGCCACTTGGTAACCCCATGTGTCATCTGAGCATCATGTTGACTTATTAACTTAATACACACTATAAATATTTCTATAAAAATATCACACTCTCAATTGGATCTTCATATGATAGGTTTCACACTTTTCATTATATTTACTGCTCAAACTCCATGATTGTGCCACATGTCACTAGTGCATGCCTTCTGAGTATCCTTTGACATATTGACTTAATATGAAACATTGATACCTTTTTGAAAAGATCAAGCATTCCATTAGATAATTAACCAATCAAATTAAACACTCATCATTATAACTATGATCTAATTAAATTCTGACCATAGATCTTTGATATCACAAAATTGGCTAAGTATGGGACCTTATTGAACTTTGTTGAACTCTGTCTAAGAAGCCAACTTTGCACCTTAATAACTTTTACTACGCTACATGTCTAGACCTAAAATTTGAACCACAAGATCACCTTTCATATAATAATACATTAATGTATCAAAATCCTCTTAAAACTTTCACATATGTGAAATATAATGTCATTAATTTGCTCACTCAGCTTTATCTATCAAGATGACTACTTGAGCTTAGACATTTATATGATTATCCTGATGAATTAGGTTCACTTCCATAAGCACTCATAACATCCCATAGGGTCTTGTAACATTTCCATATCATTGATGTCATCCACCATTTTCCTATCCAATTCAAACATTGAAGAACCATGTAAGGACACTGAAGCACATTGAAGAACACTTTATCATTATCATTCTAACACCCATGATACCTCATCAACAACCTTGGTCACCTTGGAAGAATCATTAACAAACCTCCAATAAAGGGATTTGGTAAAATTTTCAAAGCATCTATGAAGAATACACCAAAGTCAAGTTAGTAAAGTTGTAGACCCACTAAAGGTAGTTTGAATTATGAGAATGAAAACATTACATCTTATCTATTAAGAGTAGATGAAGTGGTAAATGTCATCAGAGGTCTAGGAGAAAAGTTGGAAGAATAAAAAATATTAAGAAAGGTATTAATATCCCTGACATCTAAGTTTGATCCAAAATTCTATGTTTGGAAGAGATCAAAGATCTCAACATACTACAAATGGATGAGCTTCATGGCATCTTAAATGCCTATGAAATGAGAAAATGTGATGGAAGACCTTCCAAGAAGGAAGCTACATTTAAAGATGATAAAAAATCACAAGGTAAAAAGATCAAAGATGATGTTGATACACATATTAATGATGACAAGATAGAACCCATGTTTATTAGAAAACTAAAGAAATAACTAGGTAAGTATAAGGGCAAGTTACCATTTAACTGTTTTAACTATGGTAAGATTGGTCACTTTTTAGTAACTTGTGCTACCCCTTCTCTTTACATTTTTAGTATATTAGTTTCTATAGATGCATATGCTTTATAAGTCATCCCATGAGAATTTTATTTTATATCACATTCATGAGAAGTAGTAGTTGCTTAGATTAGACTTAGTATATACATAAGTGTTGAGGCCAATGAAGGTGTCCACAAATTTATTATATTGAGCTTGTTCATAGGAAATTGCCCCCTCAAAGTGGTATGTGATTAATATAATCCCTTTATTGTTTCTAATAATAATATAAATATGTTATTTCATGCATTTTTATTAAATAAATGTGTTGTTTCATGCATTTTCATTAAATTATTTCATGAGGATCCTCTTATCTGGTATTAGAGTGCTTTCTAGGACCAAGTTTTTTCTCTCAAAAGTATTTTTTCTATTCCACCACATAATTCATTTAATTAATTTTCTATATCACAATAATCTATTTCAAATTAAGGTAAATACCTATTTGTATAACTATGGGAAGTGCTTGGGTATAATCCCTAAAAATCATTGTGAGGAATACCACAAGAACCCTAAAGTATCTGGCCCATTGAGAGGAC
Source organism: Torreya grandis (assembly GCA_037957365.1). Lineage (NCBI taxonomy): Eukaryota > Viridiplantae > Streptophyta > Pinopsida > Cupressales > Taxaceae > Torreya > Torreya grandis. The sequence goes on from JARHVA010004744.1 coordinate 546,827, forward strand.
CTGCTAGCAAAATGGGCAATGTCCCCATCCTGATCGTCTAGTTCCCACCCATGAGGAAAACCAAAAGCTATCATTTAGGAGTAAATCTTTCACCAGTTTTTTTTTGGAGAGCAGTACTCATTCAAATGGCATTGGTGGCCAGAGAGATCTTTAAAACCTTAGGTAACCATGGAAACTTGGGGACCATTTCTATTAGTTTTATAATATTACCAATGGAGTATCAAAAAACTTACCATATTAGATCTTTGCATATTACCAATAGAGTATTAGCAAACTTATCATACTAGTTTTAGAATATTCCCAAAAGACTCTTGGTGGACTTGCAGCTAGACATTTCATAGAAACTAGAAACTTTATCTCTCTATCTATAGCCTCATTGATCCTCAAACTTTATTTAGACACCTAAAATTCCATTCTCCATGTTTTCTTCATTGAGGTCCCATATCCTGATTTCACTCCTAATTCCTACAAATCTCAATTTTTCCTTTTTTAGGTTTTACCATAACTTTTGTTTTTATTTGTTTGCCTCAGAAAAATTCCACATTGTTCATCTCCCTTTTCTGCTCCTTTGTCCTTCTTTAATAAATTTTCAAGTTTTTTTTCATTTTCACTTCTAAAATTACCCTCATCTTCATCACTCATACTCCCATTATGTAAACAAATATTAAAAGTACCTTTACCCCCTCTGATTTACCCAAATTAAAAAATTTCTTTACTAAATGTGTCTTATCTCTAGTTTTCCTACACATTCCAAAAAACAAAAATTTCTAGCCATGATAGTAACCCAAATATGATAAAAAACATGGAGGATGAAATTACCACCCTCAAAACCCAAATCAAAGATCTTGATGAAAAAATTCTTGACCTTAATCTTAAACATACTACCTTGAACAATAGATGACATCTAGAGTCCTCTTCAAACATCATATTTTATTTTTCCAACAATTTTTGTGGGTGAAAGCTTGATTTTCCTATATTCAATGGTGAATATCCAATTAGATGGATCTATTGGGCAGAAAAATATTTTAGTCTACATAATACTTTTGATTCCAACACAATCCCACTTGCATCCTTTCACTTGGAACATAAATCCCTTCAATGTTATTGTTAGTATATCAAGGCTCATGATGAGCCAATATGGAATAATTTTTACACACTCATTTTGAAATGGTTTAGTCCTAGTGATTTTAATGACTTCACTGTAACACTCACTAAACTTTGTTAAATAGAAATCATGAGAGAATATTGAATAGAATTTGAAAAACTGGCCAATCATACAAAGAGATTGATGAATTCTTTAGGATTTGCTTTATTAGTGGATTGAAGGATGTAATTCAATCTAAAGTCAAAATGTTCTAGCCCAACACGATGATGGAAGCCCTAGGGTTAGCTAATTTGGTAGAGGATAAGATCACATCTTAGCAATGATTCAAATCCAAATTTTTTCCATTCAAAAATAAAACTCCATAATGATCTCACACAATGCTAGCCCTTAAAATGATTCCTATCAAGCATTTGACTAAAGTAGAGATGTGAACACATAGAGAAAAAAGTACTATGTTATAATTGTGATGAAAAATTCACTTAGAGACATCAATGTGTTGAGAAAAATATCTACCTACTAGATGTGGACTCTCCACTTGAAACTAAAGTTTGAAAAGATGCTCAGGATACAATAGAAGATATAAAAGAAGCTTAGCTAATTATGGAACCTACTTCTCAGGAAGACCAACCAAAGATATCTCTCCATGCCTTAACAAGAGTCATCAACCCACAAACCATGTGGGTCAGGGGTTACTTTAAGAATATCCCTCTCACAATACTTACTAATTTTGGTATCACTCATAGCTTCATTAACCCTCAAATCGCCAAACGAGTTGATTGTTTCATCCATCCTTGCTCTTACTTTGAAGTCATGATTTCCAATGGGGGCACATTACCTTGAAAAGAAAAGTGTCACAATGTGTGTATCTCTATTGGAGATTATAACTTGTGCTCTAACATGTTTGACTTACCCTTAGGTGGATGTGATGTTATTTTGGGATCTTAATGGTTACACACACTTGGACCCATCTTATTGGATTTTGATAAACTTTGGATGCAATTTTAGACAATGGGTAAAAACATACATTAAAAGGCTTACACCCAAGTTCTCTCAGCATCATAAAATTACATCACATGGAAAATATTCTTAAGAAGAATTAACATAGTATCATTTCCTAGCTCTATTTCATTCAAATGTAACCATCAATAGTCTCCACTACTCCTAATTTACAAACCATTATGCATAGGTATATGTATGTGTCTTTGTTGAACCAGTGAGATTTCCACCTTCATGACTAGAGGACTACCATATTCATCTCCTTCTTAGAAGTATTCCTCCTAACATCAAGCCTTACTACTACCCATTTTAGTAAAAGGCTAATATTGAGATGCTCATTTAAGACTTACTAAAGCAAGGCATTATTCACCCCAATATCAACCCATTTTCTTCTCCAATTATATTTCTTTGTGAAAATGGGTCATGGTGCCTATGCATTAACTTTTGAGCACTTAATCACATCAAAATCAAGGATAAGTTCTTGATCCCTATTATTGATGAGCTTCTTGGCACTCATTTTTTCTCCAAGTTGGATCTCTACTCTAAATATCACCAAATCTGAATTCATGAGGATTATATTCCTAAGATAGATTTTTGCAAGCATGATGTCCACTATGAGTTTTTGGTCATGCCATTTGGCCTCACTAATTCTCTTTCAACATTTTAGGCATCGATGAATAAAATATTCTAACCCTACCTATGGAAATTCATTCTAGTCTTCTTCAATGATATCCTCATCTATAGTAAAACATGGTCTAAGAATCTCCAACATCTGAAGCTTGCATTACAACTTCTCTCTAATCATCATCTCTATGCAAAACATTCTAAATATTCTTTTATTTAAGATAAAGTGGAGTATCTTGGACATATTATTTTATCCCAAAGGGTTCAAGTGGATCCCAAAAAAATAATTACTATGACAAATTGACCTCATCCTCAGACATTCAAGAGCCTCCATGGTTTTTTGTGGATAACTATATACTATCGTAAGTTTGTCAAATATTATAGAAATATTATGTCTCTACTGATAGCTATGTTGAAAAAGGATGCTTTTACATCGACACAATCTACTGAGTGTGTATTTGAATAATTGAAATAAGCTATGTGTACTACACCTATTATAGTTATGCTAAATTTTACCAAGACATTCACTATCAAGAGGGATGCTTGCAAAAATAGACTTGGTGTTGTTCTCATCCAAGAAGGATGCCCTATTACATTCACCAATAAAGCCCTTTATGTCAAGAATTTAGTTCTCTCTACTTATGAGAAGGAAATGATGGTCATTTTGCATGTAGTATAGAAGTGGAAACCATACATATTGGGGAATCATTTTTGCATCAAAACAAGTCAACATAGTTTGAAATATTTCTTGGAATAATGGATCTCCACCCCATCACAACATATATGGGTCAAAAAAATTATTGGTTATGACTATGAGATCACTTATAAGAAGGGTAAGGATAATATTGTGGTTGATGCTTTGTCTCACACATTTATGGACCAAGCTTACCTTTTAGCTATGTATATGCCTATTATAAATTGGTTTGATGTTGTATAATAGGGGTATGTCAATGACTCCTCATTATCTCAAATCATTCAATAGTTGGCCACTAACTCCTCTGTCATATCTCAATATTCTTGAGATGGTGTTTCTATATGATACAAGGGCCATTCGATGCTTCCCTATAATGTAGATCTTTAACAGAATATATTCTATGAAATCCATACTTCTCTATCTATAGGGTACTCAGGGTTTCTAAAATTTTATGAGTGCACATGATGCAACTTATTTTAGAATGTAATGAAAAATGTAATTCAACAAATGGTGGTTGAATGTGATACCTATCAATGTAACAAAGGTGAAACAACACTCATTCCTAGGTTGTTCGAACCCTTACCCATCCCTACCAATATTTGGATAGATATTTTTATGGTTTCATTGAGGGAATCCATAAATTTGGAGGGAAAATAGTGATCTTGGTTATGGTTGATCTCCTCTTGAAATATAGTCATTTTTTTCCCTCAGTCATCCCTATACTACCTCCATAATCACACAAATTTTCTTGGACTAGATTTTCCATCTTCATGGGATTCCTTCTTCCATTTTCTCATGTCATGATGTAACCTTCACCAACTATTTTTAGATAAAATTATTTTGATGCATCACCACCCAACTAAAGATGAGTTCTAGGTATCATCCACAAATAGATGGCCAAATTAAAATTGTCAAAAAATGCTTAGAAACATTCTTTCATTGCTTCACCTTAGAACAACATCAATGGTCAAATTGGTTCCATCTCACTGAATGGTGGTACAATACCTCCTATGACACTTTAACTCAAATGACTCAATATGAAGTAGTCTATAGTCAAGCACCATCAATGTTCCTTCCATACAACACCATTAGTTCACTAGTTCAAGTAGTCGACATGATTATCCAAACCTGAGATTAGATCTTTATCACCCTATGAACCAATCTTCATATGGCATAAAATAAAATGAAATAGTAGGCTGATCAACACCATTCAAATTTTAGTTTTCAAGTAGGTGATATGTTTTTTATTTTCCTAAAACCATACAATAAATACTCCCTAAAACTCAAAGGGTGTCATAAGCTACATCCCAAGTTATATGGGCCATATAAGGTTCTATAGAATATTAGGTTGGTTGATTAAAGTTAGAGCTCCCACCTTTTTCCTGAGTTCACGTAATATTTCATGTCTCTTGTCTAAATAATGTTCTTAGCACAAACATTAGAGTGTAAGCTATTTTATCAAACTTGATAATGAAGAATCCATCCTTCTTGAGTCAAAGTCAATCTTAGAGAAACACACACACCAAATTTGATCTTGATCCATCATAAAGGTATTAATTCAGTGGCACAAAATGCAACCTAAGGATGTAACATGGGAACCATAATTTCATATTCAATACCAATTCCCACATCTGAAGCTTTGAAGACCAATATTTTTCTAAGAGAGAGTGGATGTTAGGAACCCATGCTACCCATTCTCTTTACTTTCTTAGTATATTAGTATATATGGATGCATATGCTTTGTAATTCATCCCATGATAATTTTATTTTATCCCACATTTGTGAGAAGTAGTAATTACTTAGATTATACTTAGTATTTAATTAAGTGTTAAGGCCAATGAAGGCATCCATGAGTTTATTGTATTGAGCTTGCTCAAAGGAGGTTTCCCCCTCAAAGTGTGATGCAAGAGCATCTACAAAAGTTTCAAATTCTAGCATGAAAATTCAAATTTCCATTTTCCCTCCAAATTGTGTGAGATTTCAAAATTTCACTCTGAAAGTAAATGTAATTATCAAAAGGTGAAAGGTAAAAGGTGAAAAATGATGGTTAGGCTGTTGAGTAAATCAAGAGGAATTGGTTGAAACTATTTTCAACCTTAGAATATTGTTAAAACTTAAAAACAACATTTGTTTGCCTTAAGCCCAATTTGGGCGTAGAAGTTAGAAGGAAAGTTCTTGAAAAGAGAAAAAAAAAGAAGAGAATTCAGTAATGAGAGAGAAGGAGAGGAGCATAGAAGGGAAGAAGGACAGAAAGGAAAAGTTCTCTCATTCAAGGGAAAAGAATGGAATGAAGAAAAGAGAGAAGAATTAGTGAGGGAGGACCTCACTCAAGAAATGTGAAGAAAAGAGAAGGAGCAAATTTGATTGAAGTCAAGAGAATGTGTAGACAAGGCTTTGAAATCCATGGACTTTAATATTGAAATGTAAGTATTCTATTTGATCTAAGAAAGAATGAATATTTTGTTTCAGATGATTATACTCTTGTTGATGAAATTCTGGTAGTAGGCCTGTGTGTATGGATGTGTTTGATGGTTTTTATATAGAACATTGAGAAAGCTAAATTTAAACTAGTTATTTGGAATGTTGAGAATGAGTTTAAAACCAATATGATGTGTCCAAGAGATCCTTAAGTATTTTGAATGTATAAAAAGCCTAAACAGGCCTAAACAGGGTATTCAGGCATCCAAAAACTACAGCCCACTGTCTAAGATAAAAACCAACATGTAAATGTTTGCATAAAGATTATAATGACATGGAAATAAGTTTTTGAGGCAGGTATAAACTTAAGAAAGGAAGAAACAGGCGTTAGAAATCCCTTGATGTCTCAAAACTCCAACAGTTGGAATTCAGGCCTGTAGGTGATAGTATACAGGCAAGTTAAGAAAGTTGCATGTTTTGCATAGTAGATGGGTTGATAAGGTCATCTTTGATAAATAATATGAATGGGGAAGTAATTTAGAGGTTGACATGTTTGTATATCCTCTTGAGAGCCTATTGATTCTTGAAATAGAGGAGAAAACTAAGAACCCTGTTGACTGTTATAAAAATACAGTCAAAAGACACTAAATTGTTAAGCAAAGGAAGGTACAAAGGGTTGATATAACTTGGCTGATTATTGGAGAAGGTGTAGGGGGTTAAAACAGACCCTATAAAAGTGATTATAACCCTTGAAACTGTCTAGAACACTCCCAGCAAAAATAATAAGCTCTCGGCCTGTGACTGTCATGGGAAAATTTTGAATTAGGTTCAAACCCTCAAAATGAGTTTTAAAGCTTGAAAACTCTTGAAACTTTGTAATTTGACCCTTGATGATATTATAAAACTGTTGGAAGTGGTTTCAAGGTGCCAAAGTACGGATAAGTACGGAAAAAGTCAATTGCCAAGTGGAGCCTAGGTGCATGTGAAGGGAAGAGCGTAGGCCAATAGAGGAAAAGTGGATTTATCCAAAGAAGTACCCTAATAAATGATTTATTCACCTGTAAGAAGGTAATGGGTATCTGTAATGATGCCTGGTTTTCTTAGAAAGTCCGTACATCACTTTGGACAAGGGGTTTTGCACTAAAGGAGGGCTAATTAGAACATGGCCTAAAGAAGAAAGTACAATTCCGTACAAAGCAACCTCAGGATATTTTTAAGTATGTTATAGAAAGGCTTAATGGGTATCCGTAAATGTTCTTACTTTCATGATTGAGTCTACCTATAAATAGTTATGGCCAATAAATAGGGAAAATAGGGCTACAAGGAATGCTTGAACTAAATAGGCCTGTATATGAAGTTAGCTCATAGTTGATGGTTACAGAGTTGTGTAAGATCAGTTTTCATCATTTGGTATCAGAGCTTGAAGCTCTTGGTAATTGGTAACTTTTTGATGGTTATGATTTCTAATGAGTTGTTACAGGATTTGGTAAGAGGATCAGCAGGACAAAGCATTAGGAGACCTTGGGGAGAAAAGGTATGCATAATTGTGCTATTTGATTTGAGTTATTGTGCTGAGAAGCAATCAAGTGAAGAAGTTTCAGGTTCAAGGCAGCCAAGCCATTAAGGCTTAAGAGGGGAAGAAGCCAAGGAAGGCTTAGTGAAGATCCAAGAAGAAGCTTGGATAGTTTGTCGAAAGACTAAGGTGAAATAGACTTAGGTGAGGTAAAGGATGGATTTTGAAGCTTGGGAAGCTCAAAATTAGGGGAGAAATTGAATGCTCAAGAAGAAGATCCAAAGCAAGGTAAGCTTGGATTTGTGATTTAAGTTTGATGTATAACAAGTTGTTGCAGGATTGAGAAAAGGATCAAAAGACTAGGATGCAAAAGGCCTAGGTGAGATCAAGGAGATTGTCAAAAGACCAGTCAAGGAGAAAAGACTTGGGTGAGACAAGGGATCAAGAGACTAAGGTGGAAAAGACTTGGGTGATAATCTCAAAGATGGAAGCATTGTTGAAGGCACTGCAGAGCAGCAAGGTATATGAGGGCACCAAGAAGAAAGCAAGCATCAAAGGTATGGACAGTTTTGTAATTAATAAAGAGATTGCTAAGTTGAAGAGAGAGTTAGCTAAGATTAAATATGAATATGAGTCTTGGATGCAGATGGATAAGCAAGCATGGGTATGGCCAATAAGGAGGAGGATGAAGTGGCCTATAGATCTCCTAGTGAAAAGGAGAAGAAGGCAAAAGAAGATTGCCATGAAGAGAGAAGCCCATAGAGGCTTGAAGAAGATAAGAAGGTTGCCAATTGAGCAGCAAGAAGAAGAAGTTGAGAAGAAGGTTCTCATTGAGGAGAACAAGAGAAAAGAAAGAATAAATGAAGTGCCAGGAAGAGCACTTGAAAAGATGAGAGTGTTGATGAAGAGGACACTCATGGAGACATTATGGTCTCTTGTTTTTATTTATAATGTTTTTTTTGCATGGGTAAGTGCAGGTATGAGCAGCCTTATGAAGGTCAAGAGAAGGGCCTTAAAGAGTGAAGAGATTGGTGCAGGAGAAAATAGCAAGTGCACAAGTGAATGTGCAAGAGAGAGAAGAGAGTTTGTTGTTGTTGATAAAGAAGAAGAAAAGATGCATTGGTTAATGCATGAGAGAGGAGAGATAGAAGATGAAGATGAATTCCAAGATGCCATGGAGTACCTTGAAGAAGTAAGTGGAAAACTATGCACAAAAGAGGATAGTGTAATCAAAGAAGTCATGCAAATGAAGGAAACCATGAAGCAGCCCATCAAGGAGGTAAAGGTGAATTATAGTATTAATTTTTCTCATCCACTTAAATATAGAACAGCTATTGAATAGGTTGCAAAATTCCACAAGGAAGTAGTGGAAGTCCATCATCATGCCAATGAAGAAGAGGGTATAGAATATTATGATGACTTAAAAAACATTCCAATAGAACAAAGGAAGGAAACACACCTAAGGAAAGTGAATGCAAGCAAGGAAACTATGAGGAAGAGTATGGCTAAACATCAAGCCATTGAAAAGGTAAAAATAAGTTCAAATTCAGATTTTTCAAATGCATATAAGAGTAAGACTACTGCTGTACAGATGTAGATGAAGAAGATTAATAACAAGCCTTCAAATCCAGCAATAGACCATGGCTATGTGATACCAAAATGGCTTAAGGGATCAGCAAATGTAACAAAAGACACAAAGTTCAATCAAGATGATGACTCAAGCAAGAAGCAAATACAAAGCATGAAGAAAGAGGTAGAATGCAAAGTGAGCAAGACCAGCTATCAAGCAAGACAACATGAAGATGTCAAGGAGCAAAAATTGGTTGGTAAATTGAACAAGTGTCATCCTAAAGCTATGAAGAAGGTATGGATGGCTAAAGGTGAGAAAGAAAACTTCTCACAAAATAATGAGGTGGAGCATGATGATACAAATATAAAAGGTAAGTCAATTGCTTACAATGAATGGGATAATGAGTTGTTTGAAGCATTTAATGATATGTTTATGGAAAATGAGGAATGGAAAGTAGCTATGAAGACTAATATGCAGCAAGGAGAGAGTTCCAAATGGATGGATGATGAGGAAAGGGGAGAGTATGCAGCAAAGCAAACAAGATGGCTTCAAGAAAAGATTGAAGAAAGCAAGGAGAAACAAGTTAAGGGTGTTTCAATTGTATTTGATGAGTATATTGATGAAGAAGTTGATTTATGTGAAGACAAGCTAAGAAAAGAAGAGATAAGAGGTAAGGGGCAAGTAAGCCTTGTGAGTGATCAGCCCAAGTTTGATGAAGAGAATAGTGAGATAGATGAGATCTTACTAAAGGAAGAGTTGAAGATGTTGGAGCAGCTATTTGATTATTCAAGAGAGATGAAGGAAGGTACAAGCCATGGTGAAGACACCATTGGGAAGAGTAGAACAAGACAAGAGCAAAGCAAAGAGACAAGGACAGTTTTAGTCAAAGAACAAGAACATGGAGACAGCCAAGAGGCTTCATGGCCTAAAGATTTTGATTCTAAGGTGGCTTTGAATGTTTTGTATGCATGTATGAAGGTTGCTGAAGTGAAGGACATACATGAGTCATTGGAGAAGCTCATGAACCAAGAAGAACAAAAAAAAGATCTTGAAGACATGTATGAAGATGAAGAAGCATGGAAGTGGGAGATGGCAGCTGAGAAAGAGATGAGGAGAAGAACATACCAGAAGAGGAAGAACAGCAAGATGAAAGACAAAGACTATTCCAAACAAACACAAGAATTGGTATTGACAACAAGACCATGGGATCCAGGTATACAAGTGAAGACTAAAGTGAGGAGGAAGCATGACATTTGAACTAAGGTTCAAATCTTTTCAAGAGGGAGAGTATGATGCAGGAGCATCTACAAAAGTTTCAAATTCTGGCATGAAAATTCAAATTTCGGTTTTCCCTCCAAATTGTGTGAGATTTCAAAATTTCACTCTGAAAGTAAATGTAATTATCAAAAGGTGAAAGGTAAAAGGTGAAAAATGATGGTTAGGCTGTTGAGTAAATCAAGAGGAATTGGTTGAAACTATTTTCAACCTTAGAATATTGTTAAAACTTAAAAACAACATTTGTTTGCCTTAAGCCCAATTTGGGCGTAGAAGTTAGAAGGAAAGTTCTTGAAAAGAGAAAAAAAAAGAAGAGAATTCAGTAATGAGAGAGAAGGAGAGGAGCATAGAAGGGAAGAAGGACAGAAAGGAAAAGTTCTCTCATTCAAGGGAAAAGAATGGAATGAAGAAAAGAGAGAAGAATTAGTGAGGGAGGACCTCACTCAAGAAATGTGAAGAAAAGAGAAGGAGCAAATTTGATTGAAGTCAAGAGAATGTGTAGAAAAGGCTTTGAAATCCATGTACTTTAATATTGAAATTTAAGTCTTCTATTTGATCTAAGAAAGAATGAATATTTTGTTTCAGATGATTATACTCTTGTTGATGAAATTCTGGTAGTAGGCCTGTGTGTATGGATGTGTTTGATGGTTTTTATATAGAACATTGAGAAAGCTACATGTAAACTGGTTATTTGGAATGTTGAGAATGAGTTTAAAACCAATATGATGTGTCCAAGAGATCCTTAAGTATTTTGAATGTATAAAAAGCCTAAACAGGCCTAAACAGGGTATTCAGGCATCCAAAAACTACAGCCCATTGTCTAAGATAAAAACCAACATGTAAATGTTTGAATAAAGATTATAATGACATGGAAATAAGTTTTTGAGGTAGGTATAAACTTAATAAAGGAATAAACAGGCGTTAGAAATCCCTTGATGTCTCAAAACTCCAACAGTTGGAATTCAGGCCTGTAGGTGATAGTATACAGGCAAGTTAAGAAAGTTGCATGTTTTGCATAGTAGATGGGTTGATAAGGTCATCTTTGATAAATAATATGAATGGGGAAGTAATTTATAGGTTGAAATGTTTGTATATCCTCTTGAGATCCTATTGATTCTTGAAATAGAGGAGAAAACTAAGAACCCTGTTGACTGTTATAAAAATACAGTCAAAAGACACTAAATTGTTAAGCAAAGGAAGGTACAGAGGGTTGATATGACTTGGCTGATTACTGGAGAAGGTGTAGGGGGTTAAAACAGACCCTATAAAAGTGATTGTAACCCTTGAAACTGTCTAGAACACTCCCAGCAAAAATAATAAGCTCTCGGCCTGTGACTGTCATGGGAAAATTTTGAATTAGGTTCAAACCCTCAAAATGAGTTTTAAAGCTTGAAAACTCTTTAAAATTTGTAATTTGACCCTTGATGATGTTATAAAACTGTTGGAATTGGTTTCAAGGTGCCAAAGTACGGATAAGTATGGAAAAAGTCAATTGCCAAGTGGAGCCTAGGTGCATGTGAAGGGAAGAGCGTATGCCAATAGAGGAAAAGTGGATTTATCCAAAGAAGTACCCTAATAAATGATTTATTCACCTGTAAGAAGGTAATGGGTATCTGTAATGATGCTTGGTTTTTCTTAGAAAGTCCGTACATCACTTTGGACAAGGGGTTTTGCACTAAAAGAGGGCTAATTAGAACAGGGCCTAAAGAAGAAAGTACAATTCCGTACAAAGCAACCTCAGGATATTTTTAAGTATGTTATAGAAAGGCTTAATGGGTATCCATAAATGGTCTTACTTTCATTATTGAGTCTACCTATAAATAGTTATGGGCAATAAACAGGGAAAATAGGGCTACAAGGAATGCTTGAACTAAATAGGCCTGTATATGAAGTTAGCTCACAGTTGATGGTTACAGAGTTGTGTAAGATCAGTTTTCATCAAAGTGGCCTATGATCAATATAATCCCTTTAGTGTTTATACTAATAATATAAATCTATTATTTCATGCATTTTCATTTAATAAATTTGTTATTCTATGCATTTTTATTAACTTGTTGCAAGAGGATCCTCTCATCACTTTTCATCCAAGTTCCCTAAAAAGGATAAGAATGAGGATTATGAACATCATGGTGATGATAAGAAGTTTTATAAGCTTGATAAGAGCAAAAAAAGTTTTAATAATTATGAAGGAAAGAAAGGGTCATTCAAGAACAAGATAATTTTCTATACCAAAGAAGATAGTAGCTCTTCTAATATAAGTGACACAAGTATATATGATAGTGATGATGACAAAAATTATCATAATAACAATTAAACTCTACTCATGGCCATATAAATAGACAATTAAGGTTGTTTAAAAGGGAAAAGTCTTATGGAAGATGAATAATCAGATGAAGAAGAGGTTGAAGTGAACCTTGAGGTAAAATTGGTGAGTGTTTTAGAAGAGTTGAAGTTCTAAATAAGGTAAAATAAGAAACTAAGATCATTGGTTAAGAGTTATGAGGAAGAAATCAATCTCTTTGAAGAGAGACTAAGTAACAACACAAATGAACATGATGAGATCATTAAATAGCTAAAAACTCATATTGAGATTTTCAATACAAGTTTTAAGATCAAGGAGGAAGAATACACCAAGTTTAAAATAGAAATAAATTCTTTCAAGGGAGAATTGGATCAGGGAATAATCAATTTAAAGATACATCAAAATTTTGAAAAGAACATTGAAGTCCTTGGTGATTTTTTGAATAGTCAGAGGTTTCCACATGATAAGATAGGTCTTGGGTTCAAAGAAGACTAAAATGAAAACAAGGAGAGTCAGACCTTAAAGGATAATGGATCATCAAGAAGTGATGATAATGATAGAGTAAAGACTTATGCATAAACTCTCAAATTTGAGACTCAAATTGATCATCAACAAGTCACTAAGAATGTGACTCCTTCAAGAGACAATAAACATAGAGGTGTATCATTCAACGTCAAACATAAAATGTATGTTAATTCTTTCAATGGTTAATTTTTCTCATAAAATCAATATGGACTTAGAGAAGTGGATTGTAGACATCATGCTAGAATCAATTCCTCATGGAAGAATAGGATGAATGCTCATTTTAATAGTATAAGCAAATGTTAATGCTAGAATTGTGATTAGAGAGGACATATTGCAAGAGATTACAAGATGAATCATATGAGGAATGCCAATCAATATAAAAGTTTATATATTCATATAATTAAGAAGTGGATCTAGAAGTTAGACCCTGTGGACAAAGTAAAAGAGGAGTAGAAGACTAAAGGATAAGAATATATGCATCTTATATTGACTTTCACATCTGATATGAAGGCATGAAATGGTATATACATAGTGGTTTCTCAATCCACATGATATGAGACAAGATAAAGTTCATTTCATTAATGAATAATGTTGCAAGGAAAATGGGATTTGGAGACAACACGACTGTCAATATTTTGAGCAAGGGTATCTTGAGTTTGGACAATGGGAAGACCAATATAGAAAAAGCTTTATATGTGGAAGGATTGAAACATAACTTGATTAGTGTAATTCAAATGTGCAACCAAGGACACAAACTAACCTTTCATGATAGAGGGTGTGATATAAGGAGATTCAAATTAAGAACGCTAATTGTCAATGCTAATAAGATTGAGAATAATATATGGTATTGAATGAAATCAAGAAAGAGATATGATTTATGACCAATATGGATGAATGTCAGCTATCACATAAAAGTTTGGGACACCTAAACTTTGATAATATAGTCAAGATAAGCTCTAATAAGTTTTTGAAGAATATGCCTAAAATCACTAAACCTAGAAACATACTTTGCAAGGCATGTCAACATGGTAATCAAACTAGAAGGAGGTTTAAGTCTAAGGAGTATTATAATACAATACCTTTAGATTTAATACACACTAATCTCTATGGACCTATAAGAATCCAAAGCATTTAAGGACATAACTATTTTGTATTACTCATAGATGATTACACAAGAATGACTTAGGTAGAATTATTGAAATAAAATTTAGAAGCTCTTGATAAGTTCAAGGCATTCAAGGCTCTAGTTGATAATGAAAATAATGTAAAGATCAAATGCCTAAGATCTAACAAAGGAGAAGAGTTTTAGTCCAATGAATTTGATGACTTTTGTGAGGTCCATGGGATAAATAAATAGTTGTCAATAGATAAGACAACGTAGTAGAATGGGGTAATGGAAAGAAAGAATAAAACAATTCAAGAAATGGCAAGGACTATGATAAATGAATCAATATTATCCGATGGATACTAGAGAGAGGTAGTGAGAAATTTAGCTTATATTTTGAATAGAGGATAGATAAGGATTAATGCTAACAAAACCCCATATGAACTATGGAAAGGTAGACTTACTAATGTGGACCGCTTTAGATTGTTTGGAACAAAATTATTCATCAAAAGAGATGAGGAAGACTTTGGTAAGGTTGATTCTAGGTCTGATGAAGGAATATTCTTGAGATACTCATTATTAATCTTATCCTATTATATTTTATAATAATAGGCTATAAAAGATAGTAGAAAGAACCAATATGAATATTGATGAGACAAGTTTTAAACATTTGCACTCTCAGTCAAAGGATGCATCAGATAATTTGGAATTTAATAATGAAGAAGAAATAATAGATATAGATGAGTAAGAATAAGAAGTTGAAGAAAGAAAATATTCAAAAGGTCCTTTAAGAAATATTTAAACAGACCAAACTGAATCACAAATCATTGGCAACAAGGATTCATGTATGAAAACAAGGAGAAAATTGGTAAGTAACCTAAATCAAGAAAATGTTGATCTATTGTCTAAGATTGAACCTAAGAACCTTTTATAATTAAGCAAAGAAAAGTTTTGGATAGGTGATATTAATTAAGATTTAGACAAAATAGAAAAGAATGAGACTTTTGATCTAGTTCCTAGACCTAAAAACAAGAATGTCATTAGCATAAAATGGGTGTTTAGGAACAAGTTGAATGCAGATAAATAAGTCACTAGGAATAAGGCTGGATTGGTATGAAATGGGTATGCACAAGTAATAGGGGTATATTTTGAGGAGACCTCTGATCCAAAATCAAGATTGGAGTCTATCAAATTGTTCTAACATATGCAAGATTCAAAGGGTTCAAGGTGTACCAGATGGATGCCAAATCAACTTTTATGAATGGGAACTTGGAAGAGGAGGTGTACATAGAGTAACCTAATGGTTTATCATTATCAAGTAAAAAGGACTATTTATTTATATTGAAAAAGGATATTTATGGTTTAAATGAAGGTCTTAAAGCTTGGTACACTAGATAGGACAAGTACCTATTAGACCAAGGATTTAAGAGAGGAGTTACAGTCATTTTTTGTACATAAAGATAGAAAATGATCATCAGTTGATTAGTGGTTGTCTATGTGGATGATATCATATTTGGTGAAAAGAATGAGAATATGACTAAGGCCTTTGTAGATGTGATTTAGAAGGATATTGAGATGTCCATACTAGGATAACTATCATTATTCCTTGGTTTACAAATCATTCAATCAAAACAAGGTATATTCATTTCACAAGATAAGTTTATAAGAGAAATGTTGAAGAAATTTGAGATGGAATATTTCAAGGCAGTTAGCACACCTATGATCACAAGGTGTAAATTAAACAAGGAGTATGAATCTCTAAAGGTCAATCAGACATCATACAGGTCAATGATTAGAAGTTTATTGTATACTACTACCTCTAGACCTGATATCATTCAAGTAGTAGACCTTATAGGAAGATTTCAAGTAGACGCAAAATAAAATCATTTGTAAGAAGTCATTAGGTATCTCAAGGGGACTATGGATTTTAGGTTTTAGTATCCAAGGAGCAAGGAGTTTAACTTGATAGCTTATATAGATGAAGAATGGGTAGGAAGTTTAGATGATAAGAAGAGCACTAATGGAGGAGATTTCTTCTTAGGAGAGTGCCTTATATCATGGATAAGAAAGAAACAACCATAAGTGGCATTATCTACTTGTGAAGTTGAGTACATTATAGAAACTTCATGTTGCTCTCAAGTCTTATAGATAAGGTAGACCTTAAATTACTACAAAGTTGAGTATGATAGTCCTAGTCATATTTTGTGACAATACAAGTGTTATAAGTGTATCAAAGAACTTAATTATGCACTGAAAGACTAAGAACATTCACATTAAGTATCATTTCCTAAGAGAATAGGTAAGTGAACAAAATTTCAAGCTTTAGTATGTATCTACTAAGGATTAGATTACATATATAATAACAAAACCACTTTTAAAGATAACATTTGAACATCTAAGACAAGAATTAGGTGTAATTCCTTCCCCTACCAATAATTAAGGAAGTCAAGTTCTTAGGGGGACCTAATTAGATGGTTCATTATCTCTAAGATCTAATGAGTAGTGCTAAGAAGGTATGCATGTATATATGGGAAACATGTTTGTATGATGTTTCATCGACTCATAATCTTGTGTGTTGAGTTTTTAGTTGCAAGAGATGTGACCTAAGGAGTTTTAGGTACTTATTTATCATTAATGTCAAAGGGTGAGAAAGTTTAAAATGAGGAGGAAGTAGAATTTTGAGAGTGGTTGTCATCAATGACAAAGGGGGATATTTCTAAGTAATGTCATTGATGTCAAAGGTGTATCTTGTGAAAGTTGATGTCAAAAGTGATTAAGGATAATTGGTAGTGTGTGATGTGACAAGGTCCTTGAAAGAGTGTTGTCATGAGATAATGTGGTGGTCATAAGAGAAAGATAAAGAGAGAATTTGAAGCCAACTAAGGTCTTATGTTTCTATGGAAGGTATAGGTCATTGATGTCAAAATACATAGGAAACCTATTCATGACATGAAGAGGTATGTGCATGTAAAAATGAATGAACAAAGCATGTGAAGGTTGTATGTAACTATTTGAGCATGTAAGGTATAGAAGCATTCATGAGATTTTCAAGGTGAGCCTATAAGGGTAGGACCTTCAGTATAAGTTGACACCTAAACTACTATTAGACCTTGTCTAGCCTAATGAGGTATGAATATCAGATTTCAAGGAAATTATGAACATGTGAGCATGGACAGAGGTGATATAAGTTGTTTTAAGCATGATCAAAAAGTTTGTGGTCAATATTTGAATGAAAAGTGCCTGAATAACTATTTTAGGCCTTCTTAAGCTCATAGAATGAGGTCTCAAATCTAAGAAGCACTTTTAGACATTCATTGGCATGTGTAACCTATACATGGGAGTATGAGATGTTAAGGAGAGATGGAAAAGGGTGATAGATAAAATCTCTAGGCATTAGTTTTGGATTCAAGTGGCAATCCTTTATGAATAATTGTTAACACCAAAACTTATGTTAAACCTCCCTAAAACCCTAATAAGGACTCAATATGATTTTTTTTTAAATGGCTCAAGATGGATTAAAATTCCTATATAAGCTATTTAATCATGTATTAAACTCTCCTAGGTACCTCTAGATGGTGGTGGCTAGTCAAATGAGAGAGAAAATATATAAATGCAGGCTTATTTGTTAAGAAGTTGTTATATCCCTCAAAAGTTAAATTGGTTAAGAAAATAAAATGGATGGTAGAAGAATCTAGAGACTAATTTAACATGTCCATGATGATTTATGGATAGGTTATATCCTTTGAGATTCTAATTTGGTCATCCAAGTAAGTCAGTTATGGACAAACATAATGGTGTGAATAGTATAAAACCTAGGTATAGATGAATATATAGATTTGAGGGTATATGCATGATATATTTATGAAATAAATTGAATTAATAAGTTATTTATAACTTTTATGTCATGATAATGATTTTTATAAGCTCTGGATGTCAGTGTATGTGGTGAAAATGTTGCTAACAAAATGGCCTATCTAGTTTAGGTAGGATTATGAGACATAAGGTCAAGAAATTGGTCTATAAGACCAATATTTTCAATTATAAAATATGAATTTTATATATAATTATGTTCTATAGATCTCATAAGAACATTTTTATGCATCAGGAGTCATGACAAATGTATACATAGGTATTGGAGGTCTAATTCATCATGACTAGTTTTTGAGGTGAATTGGTAGTTATAAGTAAGTGAGTTGTAGAGATGTTATTAAGCCGTTATATACTGAGGGAAGGTGTTATAATATTTTTTTTATGAATGTAGGTCATGGAAAATATTTTTACATGTTTCATTTGTCATAATTGAGTAGCTTAAGGGTGTTTAAGATTCTTTGTTTCAAGACAAACTTTCAAGGTACACAAGCCTAATAGGGAAGTTTGTTTTAAAAGAGATTTCATGGTATGAAATAAGGATGTAGGTATAATAAAGAATAGATTAGGTTAGAATATTTAATTGGATAAATTTTTGAATGGTTTTTTATTTTTGTATAAATCCATCTAGGCCCAAGAGACCTAAAGGAGGAGTAAGGCCTAATTGCATTATGGAAGACCAAAATGGGTTAAAATTATGATTAAATCATGTTTATAAGATGTATTAAGACCTATTGTGTGTTATAAATAATATTTTTAAGGTGTATTTATGACCAAGTGGTGTATGACCATGATAATAGTATATATATAAGGTAGTTTAGGCCTATTTGAAGTATGTAAAACAAGTGAATAAAGTCTTGCATGGTTGAGCATAAGAAAGTCTTGAAATGAGTTATAAAACATAAAATAAGAGAAGAGGTATGAATGTGATAAAAATTAATGTGGTGGATGATTTGGTGCTAATTTACTTAGGGAATTAGTGCTTCCTTGCAAGTAATTGCTTGCTAAAGCCTAGTCAAATAGGTTTTTGACTTTATTAGGGTTAGTGCTCCAAGTTGAATAGGTGTTCAATATAATTTGATATTTTATTTCATAGGATAGTAGTAAATTTGTAGATATCATAATTTTTATCATTCCCCTTGAGGGTTTACCACTCATATATGTGTTTTCTTATTTCATGCTCATGCAAATGATTCTTTATGCATTGCTATATCACTATATTGATTTCATGGTTCAAAGAATGTTAAAGTATAATTGAAAGAAAGTTTTTAAAACATGGATTCACCTCTCCTCTCAGTAATTATGTTTCTAACATAAATCATAACTATCATCATAATCAAGTGTATGTTAGTCGATAGTACATGTGTGAACTATTTTATTAGTCAAGGAAGCATGGTGAATAGAATGTCTAGTTTTGGTTAAAGTAACTGGTATGTCATCAAGAAGTTGTTGATGGGATCAAAGTTGAAGATAAGGAGGAAGTTAAGTAATAATGTGAGGGGATAGATCATAAGTTTTAATCTTTATTCATATCTCATTTGGATCATCATCATCAAATTATAAGAGGTTAGGTGGAATATTCCCAATTAATTCTAGATGACCATTATAAACTCTAGTGGAGTTAACAAGATAGTTAAAGTGTTGGGATTATCAAAATGGAACATTAGGTAAGGGTTCAAGGTTAGGTATTTTAAAGACACTTTATTCTTGGAATTATTCAAAATTCTAAGGATTCATGTCCCATTTAATATTTTATATAACACCATTATAAGGAATTTTGACACATTGGCATGCAGATGAAACAATTTCTCTCATAAGATGAGTCTAAGGTCAATCGAGTAAGATATTGTAAAAAAGTGTAAAGTTATATATCATGATTTTCACATGAATGGTAATAAGAGGAATGGTGATGGGAAGGTAAATGCAACCTAGAAGAGGCATGCATATTCTATCATAGCCTTGGCATGTACTACATGTGTATTTAAGGTTACACTCAGAGTATCCAAGTTTTTTAATAAAGTCAAGGGAGGAAACACAAGTTATTGAGCCTTCATCAATCAAATCACACTTAACTTGGATATCACCTATTTGAATGCTAATGAATAAATTCAGATCATCCACATGAAGAAATATCTCATCGAGAATCATATAAGAGATAGGAAACTTAAGTGAGAGGGAAGTGTCCACTATTTTTTCAAAATGGATGGACATATATTCACATTGTTGAAGTATTATATATTCATATCTAGATAAGGTAGCATCTTTCAATATAGGAAGAATATGAGGGATGTTCATTTTGAATAATAGTTACATTAGGTTATTACGATGGTGGGGAGAAGTTATCATTAGTTGTAAGAAGGGGATTTCAGATGGGAGATGGGAAAGTTCTGTAGTAGGATCCCATTCATCATAACCTATGAGAGACTTGTTAGATATAGGTGCATAGTGTTTTGAGAGTTTTTGGGAATGGGGGTTGTATGTGCAATGAAACTTATGTTGATAAGGTATGCTAGGTTTAGGTTGGTTGAAAGTGGGTTGAGTGACTTTAGGTGATGTGATTATTTATAGTGGTATTTCTTGTGGTTGAGTATAATAAATACTATTGGAATTTTAAAGTATGTTTTCTTGAGGTATAGAAGTTGAATAAAGATTAGAATAAATATCAATGGCATGATATGTATGGTTATTTTTATTGTTTGGAGTGGTGCTTGTATGGTTATTGGTTCCTCATGCCTCAATTCTATGAGATGGGATGGGGAAGTGGCTTAAATAATGTGAAATGTTGAAGATGTGTGATGTGTAGGGATTGGGTTTACATCAATATAAGTAACCACTCTTGTCATATTAGTCATATTAACCATATTTTCATTATTAGCGTTAAAGTTTATAAGAATTTCAATTTTGTCTTGATGATTAGGAAGGGGATCCTTATAAATAGATAAATGAGCATTATCTTTATTTAAATCTTGATTTTTAGTTTGAGTCTCATGAGCTTTAAGCACTATACCATAAGCTTTTTGATGTTTTCGTATAAAGGATTCATGGTTAGAGTTAGGACCAAGAAGAAAATCCATAGAGAGATTTATTAATTTATTTGGATCATACCATGATTTCATAGGATGGGTGGGGTCAAAATCTTGTCATAGAGGTCTTGGGAGATGTTTTTGAATTCCTGATAGTGATAATGGTTTTTACACATTACTATGATTATTTTGAGAAAATATGGGATTATGATTATAATTATTGTTAATGGGAGGAACATGCTCGATGGTGTTGTTTGGAAAAGTAGATTGGATGGTGTGTATGGTGTCATAAATGTTGGTAACACAATCATTGGTTGCATGATGATTTTATTTTTTGATAAGCATTCAAGTTCCCATTATAGGGTGAGATAGTTAAAATTGATGCATGAGGAAATCTTATCATTTGGATTGGTCAAAAACATCTTCCAAATTTTTTTGAGAAAGGGTGTGAATGCAATATTGTAGTTTAAGGTGGATAACATTAATAAATAGATGTAATAGGTTTTCATCTATCATATTATGCTTAGTTTTGTTAAACAAAATTTTCCATCATTTAATGAGGGCTTGTGTCATTTCATTTTTGAGAAGATCACTAGTTTGCAATTCTTTTAATAGTGAATTCACCAAGTCTTATAGGCTAGTAATAGAGTAGGTATTTAATTGATTACAACATCTAAAGCATATCATGAAAATGTTTTAGCTGAGAATTTAGTGGAATTTTTTTATTAAGCTTAAGCCAACCTTTGTAAAGGTTTTCAAATGTTTTTAGGTACAAGATAGGATCTATAGATCCATTATAAGTGATGGTGGGAGTGATACCTCCTATGTAAATGTTAGAAATTTGATCTATTAGAGGTTCATTCTAAATTTTTTTCATAGTTTTATTGAGAAGTGGGGGTTGTGGTACAAGGTTACCATGTGAATCCCTAAGGGTAGGTGAGGGTGCATTAGGATTTTGAGCACCCCATGGAACATGGTGAGGTTGGTTTTGTAGATGTATTGTGATTTTGCATTTACACCATCTTATTTTCATTATTAGTTTGAAATGTATGCATTTGGTTAAGCATTTTTATTATAAGTTAATTAGTTTGAGAAGTATTTTGGCTAGTGGATGCAATATGTGATGCATTAATATTATGTGAGTTATTAAGAGCTTGAGATGTACTATGCATATGGGATTAAGTATTTACATGTGCTACACTAGTGGCATGATAGGAATTAGTATCATGATATGCACTAATAGATAAAGAAGCATTAGTAGCATGAGATGCACTAGTATCATGGGTATGCACGTGGGTATTTTGAAGAGCCCCACTAGAAGTTGAACCTACTATGTTTGTATAAATACTTGGCATGGAGGTAGAGGAAGACATATAGGGTAGAATCATAGTATGGAAAGGGGACATAATAAATGGGAAAGGTTGGGATGAAAATAAAGGGCTTACACCAAATCCTTAGGATAAACTAGGGGAAGGTGAATAGGGTTCTCCTATATGAGGTCACATCATGAGATTATAGATGGTTGTAGAATCTTTTCCTCTATCTCAAGGAATTTCATTGATGAAAAATATCATTTTAGTTATGTACTCATGGTCATGCTCTTTTTATGATGAAAATAAGGGGTTAAATTCTAAGTAAGAATGGGGAAGAGTATCATAGTTGGTAGTGCAGGTAGTAATATGGACATTGATTTGATCCATGATAGGTGCTACAAGATGTGCCTTAGGAAACCTATTGGGATTTATGAAAATCACCATGTTTGTTTGATTAAATTTTGTATTATTATCAAATAATAAAGTCATGATGATTTAAGGAAGATAATACTCGATAAAAATGAGGATCAATTGGTGGGATACTAGGTCAAACTAGTCAACACTATCTTGTAAGATAGTAGGTAAGATAGGATGCAAAAGACATAGTATAACTATTCAAATATATTATATAGATGGTAAAACTTAAGAATTATTAAATACACACAATTAGATAGGTTGAATATGTTTTGAAGGAAAATAAAACAAGAATCCTATAAGAGTCTAGGTCCAATAGAATGACTATGTTTTGTGGAAAAAAGGGGAATTATAGGAGATACATTCAAGTAGATCAACTATGTTCTAAAGGTAAAAATAGATTTTAATAGTTATAATTCTAGCTAATCTAGTGTTATTTTTCAAAATACTTGAAATAAACACACAGATAATTGGGTTGAACTAGTATATTTATTTGTGACACACAACACAAACCTTATACCAACACTAGCTAATACAAGTTTTGTAATACAACATACAATTATCAAAGAGTAAATAATAAAAATAGAAATGCTGATCTATGTGGTCATTCTTAACTATTTTAAATTATAATTTTATAAATAAATGTTATAAGGAGTTGGCTATAAAAAATAACTAGAAATCCAATCGATGGGTGGTTTCAGGTAGTTAAGGTTGAAAGGGATCTGTATTGGTGATGGTACTAGCTTGGTATTAGGGCCTACCCCCTCACTTAAAATCACATAAAGATAATGGTGTCAAATAATTTTCCAATATATACCATCAACCATGTATTTATACATAGTAATAAAACTAATTTGGATTCCCCTTGGTGATGAAATCCAAGTAGATAGACTTTGGGTAGAATTTGTTTAATGTTTTTTGATATTATGTGGTTTGGAAGTGTGTGAATAAAATAAAAATAGTGTGACTAAATTTATAAATTAAAAATTCTTATTTAATATATGTATTCTACTCTAAGTAAGCAAGAAAAAAAAATGAAATATAAGTTAATTACTACTAATATGATTTCATTCTTTTATCTGAAGAGTACAGGGTCAGTTTAGACGAATGATTATGCAAATAATACAAAACAAAATTGATTGGGCTGATTTTATTTGTTGAAACAAGGGATAAAGAAACACATATAAATGAGTTGGATGAGTATCCTATGTAAAAAATCAATCTATAGAACTAAATTTATCTGATTGACCTAGTTCACTATATGGTTACAATTTTATAGACTAAAAACTATGAAAAATAAGACTCTAATGAAGAAAATAATGACTAAGATGGTGAGAATGAACCTAATGATTTTAAAGTATCTAAATTTGTTATTTTTATATTATGTCATCCAGATAAAGATTTTTAACCTACTAATATAGTTGACTAGATCAACTGAGTTTGAAAACCTATATGTAAAGAAGTGAACTGAGTTGATCAGATTGATCTAGTAACTTGTAGTTGAAGATGACATGCACAAAAAAATTGAGTTAATCAAATTGATTGTGTGTTAAACCTATGCATATAAAGTTAGACTAAGTCAATAGATTCTATCTAATGATGTAAAAATGAAATAAATAATAAATGATAATAAATTAAGGCATGAAAGAAAGGGTTCACCAAAATATATGACAAGGGAAAGTGAAGTTGATCTACAAATTAATCCTAGCTTGAAGAAGATAAATCACACTATCCTTTTCAATTGTTGGTACATTTAGATAATCAATTTTAAGACCAATATATATCTACTAAAACTAAGGGGTCTCTTAGCACACAATATCACTAAAGAGGGTTCTAAATCCTCTAGTCAAGCAATAACACATAATAACCCTAGCTAGGTCCTATGGTTTCTAAAAAAGTAATAACAAATTAAAGTAAATTTAATCTAGTGCTCACCAAAGTTTATGGAACAAATGGGTATAGTAAAAATACAAATAATAACTCTACTCAAGACAATATAGAGGTAATCATAATGCATAAAGAAATAAATATATTCATAGGCTAACACATACAAATCTATCTACTAATAAAGATGAGAAAGAGTTAGGAATATTTACCTTGAAGATGAACTAGTTGAGCCTTAATTTCTCCCTTGGATAATGGTGATTTGAAATAGGTTTTTGTGGTTCATAAGGATAAAAAAGATAGGTCATCTCTAGGATAAATGACATCTCCTATGCATCCAAAATACTTTTCCCAAAAGACAAGATTCTTCTCTTCAAAGGAAGTATGAAACCCTAAACAATAACACCTTAATTATAATGGTGGATAAGTATATTCACAAATAAATGATTACCTCTATCTCTCTCTCTAATTAAAATGGTGAAAATTATGTGTTTATATAACTTGATCCAAACCCAAACCCTTTCAAATTTTTAGCCAACACAATCCACCCAATCAACCTAGTTATTTGATAAATAAAGCAGTTAGGTCCTGAACTAGGTCAACTAGGCCAGTTTAGTCCTGTACTCTACTCATTTCTAAGAATAGGGTCAGCCCATATGACTTTTTTTAAAAAAAATTAAAAACATATTTTAGCTTAGGTAGGGGATATTTGAGGTGATGAATTACTTGGAGGAGTGTACAAGGGAGGTATCAAAGCTTGGGGAAACATTTAGGATAGGTTTGTGTTAGTTTCAAGTGGTGGTATAGGGAAAAACAATATTGAGAAACACTAATGGTCTTCCTACCCCTTTCCTAGTGCACCCTTTAAGGCATTCAATCGGAGAGACTGAGACTCAATGGGTTCTTACAAGAGAGAAAGTAGTAGTTGATAAAGTTTAAAAATATTGTGTAGTTTCCATATTATTCAACCCTCTTTAATTAAGATGATTATGTAGCACCATACTCTTCATAGGATGAACTATCCCAAGAGTAAAAACAATATGTTGATAACCTGCTGCTAATCAAGACCACGGGACTTCATCAAGTGATAGTGAAACTAGAGGTAATTCCTTGTATCAATTTGATCTATGATTTATTTTCCACATTACTTATTATTGGGACTATTTTCACCTTAGAAAATGGAAAAATATGATTGTGTATGTTTTTAGAAGGGTATTTGAGAGATACCTCAGGATCCCTACACATAAGGTTGCCTATAATCAAGTATTACCCAATGTATGGTTTAAGTGTAATAGTATAGATGGGAAATTAAAACAATGACTAGTGCAAGGCTAGAGACTAAACCCCAAGGGAACCCTTTCCTCTAATAGTATCATTAAATTTAGGCTTGGTATTATAATATCCATGTCCCTTTTGAGCATACTATATTGGTTTTCTAGCATCACTTATGTACATATAGAACTAGTCTCATTACCAGACATTGTCATCACTTTTGATAAACTTATGGCCCTAGAAGAGGTAATTAGTGTCAAAATGAAGGTCCAAATGTAAAAACATGAAAAAATTCCATTTGATGGAAAGTTTTATATGATTTCATATATATATTAAATGTAGTCCTTAGGATGGTTCACAGAGCCCATGGGGAATTGTGGTAGCCATTAATAGAATATGTAGATAACAAAATTAGTGAATACTATTCTTTCCAATTTGTCTAAAGATAAAAGGATGAGATTGCAAGGATTTATGAGGAAATATATCAAGTTTACCAAAACATTCATTTAACTTAGATGCATAAAATATTTGAGAATATGAAAATGAGCATAGGTAAAATAATTGACTACTGATACTATCTAGATTGTACCATAATCTAAATTATAGGAACAAGGTCATCCCAATTATTTTTACTATGCCATGCTCCAAATAAGATTTTAGAACAAGAGGTGGCACACCAACTATAAAATAGTATAGATAAATATTCTGGCCTTAAACATGAGGCCTATTATTATAAGACCCCTTTAAGCATCATGAAACTATAATTTGTGGCAAGGGCACACTTCAAACATCTAGGGAAAATTAGATCTCATTACAATTTAAAGGTGGCCAAAATCAAGGAGTAGGACCCTAAATGAAAAGTTAGAAACTATCTTCAATCCCTTAATGAGAAAAAGGGGTGACCATTACATATGGTCACCAAGAGTATGAGCATGATGTTATTTTTCTAAATGCATCAGATAGATCATAGGTATGGACCCATATGAGGGACAAATAAATTTATATGATAGTTATCCAGTGCATTTAATATAACCTTGACATTACCAAAGATCATATAAATGAAATGGTGGAGTAGTCACAAAGAGGCTAGAGCAATCAGTGGCCTCCAACACAACCACATGACCCAATAAGATAAGACCAACCTCCCTCTCCTAAAAGAGAATAAACTAATTTATTAGAGGGAGATTCTAGAATTTAAAGGGAGGAAACCTTCCAAATCAGAAAGGAAATTCTTAGAGGTCTCCCTAGTCCCCATTTGGCATATACACATCTAGATTTTATCACCATTTTGGGTAGAACTTCTCCCTCTACTTACAACACCTACACAAGTGAGTCTCCTAGAGTTTCTACAAGCTCCCTTCTCATCTCTCCCATCCACTCTTCCTTCCACTCAATCATCTTAAGTAAGTCCATCTCCATCCATTACCACCAGTAAGGGAAAATCTCCTTAGACACTCCCTACTTTACCAATCTATTTTATGTCCACTCTTCCCTCCACCACTATTATTATACTCTTCATTCCTTCACACTACCTTTAGTGGTAGTCCCTACTATTATTGTTCCATTAATTGTCTCATCATCCCATTAATATCTTGTTACCCCCATGGTCACTTACCAAAGGAAATCCAAAGTTCTTCCATCCTTCTCCAAAATTCATCAACTAAAGGAAAGACCATCATTAGATCTTACTACTCTAGAAGAATCCCTTGATAAGGAGGAAGCAAAGGGAAATAAATGTGGATATGAAATATTCCTAGTGGACTATTATATTGATGAGGAGGAAGGAAATTTAGAAATAATTATGGGATCAAAACTAAGGTCAAATGAGGAGGGAGTGATAGATGAAGTAGATGAGGAAGTAAAGTTATAAATGGTTAAATCAATGAGTCTAGAAAGTTTGTAAGAAGAAGAAACTCTAGTTGGAGCATTAAGATAGTAGATCCTCAATGAAGAGGAAAGACAAAACCTTAATAAGGTATTTTATTCCCTTGATTCTTCTATTAATATTTTAAATACTCAATCTATATATTTTCCTCTAGATATTCTAGGGCCACCATTATCCAGTTTAGGTGATTCTTCTATTCTTTCAACATCCACACAAATAAAGACTCCAAAAAAAAGTGTCTATTTTGAGAATTTAGTTTCAATTTCACTTTTTGATCTTAAAGAGACACTAATCCCTCCAAAATATTTATCTCAATTAGAGTTACCCTTTCCATAATCTACACATGTACATTCAACCACAATGATATTTATGAAAACTCCAAGCTTGACTAAATATGTGGCTGAAGTCACCCCACAAAAGGAAGCCTCACCATGGTAGATAATTAATTATCCACCCCTAATCTTCTTGATTCAAATAAGTGATTCATTAAAAACTCCAATAATAACTCCCCCTCCAATAATAATTCCACCCTCTACCTCTAAAGACTCAAGTCAATCATAAAAATAAAGGGAACTTATTGTTCCCCAATGGGTTAAGGAGCTGTAAGGCCAAAAAGATGAGAGATATAATTTGGTCATCACTAAGATACCTATATTCTTCACTCATTTTGATAAGTAGAGTGGTTACAATACATAGGGTTAAGAAGAGAAAGGTGGTGAATATAAATACAATGGAATAAATTGAGTTTGAATAAAGGGAAAATTTATTTCCCTTGGCCAAAAAGAATAAAAAGAATCCAATTGGTCTAACATAATACCTAGAGGATTTATATTATTTTATGGATTAAAATAAGAGGAAATGAAAAAAATGTAAAAGAGAAATGAAGAGGCACAACAAAAATTATTGTAGAGGTAGATTATTCATGCCCCTTGGGAAATTATAGATAGTGTATAGAGTATAGTCACTAGGATGTACTATATTTTGAACAACATTTGAGTCTCTCAAGGAGAAAGCCAATATGATAGAATAAAGGTGAAAACTTTGGTACCAATTGAAAAAATATGATAAAAAACTTACCTTTTTAGTTTAATATTTAAGTAGTATATTTAGTCATTGGAATATATGTCCAACCAAGATGTTTCATGGGCCATGAGTTATGTAATTACAAAAAGGGATGGTGCCTTTAGTTGGCATATGTATATGAAGGATTTTATGGGAAAATTTAGAATCAATGAAAATGAGGCCTTAGAAATTTTTTAAGACATGAAAGTCATTGATGTGATAACCTCTACTATGAAATTAGTTAACATACCCAATTTTGAAATACTCCTTAAATTAACCAAAGTAAATGAGAATTAGACAAGTGTAATTATCTAATAAATGTAAGGCCAAAGTATGAATAAATAAGTTTGATAAAAAAAACAAAGGCTAGTGATAAATAGATTGACACCTATCTTAAATGAAGTATCTAGACATACAAAGTTAATGAAATGTTGTGATATGGAAAAAATAAACCCATCAAATTTGATTGATACATTTAAATTTAAAACATGTAAGTCAAACATATTATGCATTTAAGGTGAAAAATTTAGGAAATATATGAATAATCTAAGAAAAGGAATGTCACTTCCCCATTAATTTGTGAGTAAATGTTGTAATTTTGAACTCTCCAAAGACCAAAAACCCTATTTTCTTAGTGAATTTGTGAAGAGAGTTTTGACAATTTACAAAGGAATTACATAGTTAAGATCATTGAAATGGATTATTCAAAAGCAATAAATGTCTAGGCTTATTTTGTATACTCCATTTCTAGACACACTGAGTATATTGACATAGTATTTGATAAGAATGCCCTAAATTTTAAGTTCTTATAATTTTTATCCTTTCAGAATGAATTTGATTATGTAACACCACAATCTTCATAGAATTAACTATACTAAGAAGATAAGTAGTAAATTGATGAACTAATACCAATCAATACCATGTGACCTCATCAAGTGGTAATGAAATTAGAGGTAATCCCTTATATCAATTTACTTTGTAATTTTTTTCAATGTTACTTTTTATTAGGATTGTTTAAACCTTAGAAAAGGGAAAATGTGATTATATATATTTTTATAAGGGTATTTAAGAGATAAATAATGATCCTTGGACCTATGGTTGCATATAATCAAGTCTCAGTGAATGTATGGATCAAGCACAACACTGTAGATATGAAATTTAAACAATGGTTAGTGAAAGGCTAGAGAATAAACCCCAAGGGAGCCCTTTCCTCCAATAGTATCATCAAATTTAGATCTATTATAAAAATATCCATGGTCATTTTAAATAAATTATATGATTTTGATAGCATCACTTATGTACAGGTGGAATGGGTCTCATTGCAAGACATTCTCCTCACTTTTGAAAAAATTATGGCCCTAAGAGAGGTAATCAATGTTATACTAGAGGCCCAAATGTATAAACATGAAAATTGGCCAACTAATATAAATTTTTATATGATGTCATATATATTAGATGTAGTCATAGGTATAGTCTATAGAGACCATAGGGAATTGTGATAGCCATCAACAAAATATGTAGATAATAGAATCAGTGAAGACTATTCTTTCATGTTTGTCTATATATAAAAAAATGAGATTAAAAATATTTGTGAGGAAATATATCCTTAATTTTACCATTATATTAATATCACTTAGATTCCTATAATATTTAAGAATATGAAAAGGAGTATAGGTAAAATAGAGGATTACTAGTACTATCTAGAATATATCATAATCTGAATTCTAGGAACAAGTGCACCCCCTCTATTTATACTACACCACATTCCAAACAATATTTTATAATAAGATGTGTAACACCAACTATAAAATAATATATATGAATAACTTGGCCTTAAATATAAATCCTATTATTATAAGACCCCTCTAAACATCAAATAAATCTAATTTGTGGTGAATGCACACTTCAACCATATAGGTAAAATTAGATCCCATTATAATTTAAAGGTTTCCCAATTCAGGAAATCAGAATTTAAATCAAAATTCATAAACTATCTTCAATCACTTAAGGAGAAGAAGGGGTTATCATTACATATGGTCACAAAGAGTATGAGCATAATGTTATTTTTTAAATACATCAAATGGCTCATAGGTATCAACCCATCGGAGGGACAAGTAAATGTCCATGATAGTTGTCCATGGAATTAAATATGATATTTATATTACCAAATATCATATAAATGAGATGATGGAGTAAGCACAAAGACACTGGAGTCATTAGGGGCCTCTATCACATCCATAAGACCCAATAGGACAAGATAAGCCTCCGTATCCTACAAAAAAAGAAAATAATTTGTTAGAGTGAGAATCCAAAAGTTAAAGGGATAAATTCCAAATAAAAAATTAAATTCTCAGTGGCCTCCCTAGTTCCCATCTAGCCTTTACACATCTAGATTATACCACTATTTTGGGAATAACCTCTCCCTCCATTTACAAAACCTACACATGTGATTCTTCTAAAATTTATATAAGCTTCCTACTCATCTCTCCCATCCAATCCTCCTTCCCCTCAAGTATATTAGGTAATTACATCTCTATCCATTACCACCATGATGGGACATCTCCTCAAACACTCCCTATTTTACCAATCTCCTCTCTATCTAATCTTCCCTCAACCACTGTTATTCCAATCTCCTTTCCTTAACCACCACCTATAATGTTAGTCCTTACTATTATGATTCTTTTATTTATATTCATCATAACCTTCACCTCCCATTCCCCTATGGTCACTTACAAAAATAAATCCAAAGTTATTCTAGCTTACTCCAAAATTTAACAACTAGATAAAAGACCATCATTAGGTATTGTTACCTAAAAAAAAATTCTTGATAAGGAGAATGCAAAGGAAGAGGAACATGGACATGAAATATCTAGGATGGAATATCCTACTAATGAGGAATAAGGAGATTAAAATTTTAGCACCAACTGAAAAAATATGAGAAAAGGCTTGCCTTTTTCATTCAATGTTCAAGAAGTAGTGCATTCAATCATCTAAACCTAATGTATAGTCAAGATGTTGCATGCACCATAAGTTATGTAATTATAAAAATGAATTTTGTCCTTAGATAACATACACAAAGGAAATATTCAATGTTACATTTTTGAAGCCATGAAAATTAGCCCTTATAAAATTTTAAAGACATGAGTGTCACTGATGTGATAACATTTACTAGAGAATTATTCAATAGGCTCAATTTTGAGACACTAATTAAAATAACTACAAATAGATTCAAAGAAT
Organism: Torreya grandis; assembly: GCA_037957365.1. NCBI lineage: Eukaryota > Viridiplantae > Streptophyta > Pinopsida > Cupressales > Taxaceae > Torreya > Torreya grandis. The sequence goes on from JARHVA010004744.1 coordinate 578,911, forward strand.
AATATGAGGGGAAAATACATAAGAGTAAGGATGAGATCCTAAACTTGGTCAATATCTCTCAGGATAGAGTGATTAAGGTTGAAGCCATTGGAGCTGAATTTAAGAGATCAAAGGTAGATCACACAAGGTTGAAGTTTGAATCAATCAAAATATTCAAGCCTACCCTACTCAATTTCAATATTATTAATAAGGATTTTGAGACAACACACGTAGTATTTGAAAAACTTAGATCCACAAAGGGAATGTCTAGATCAAAACCAAGAATGTAAGTAGCTACAATTGATACCATGTCATCATAAGGTCCCTAATTTTTTGGATATGCAATCATGAATACTCCCATAGGGCCAATTTTAATTCCCCAAATGGATAAAACATATATTTATATTTCTAAATTTCTCACTTAGCCATTTTATTCTACTAATGATGCCACATCAACACCACTCTAAATATGAATATGTATTTTCATTTTCTATTTAAGTTTAAACTGATGGTTCCTATTATATATATATATATATATATATATATATATATATATATAAGTCAAGGAATTATATCATGGGTAAATACTATTGTACATGCATGCTCTACATGATTTTGACACATGGTTCTATTTTATATAGATGTAAATTTATAATTCACTTAGAGGATGAGGCAAACCCTCTCCAAGACTATATATTTATATCCTCACTATCCCAAACAAAGGAAAATAAAATCTTGGGATAGATTAGCATGCTACTAACACTTGACACATTCATTAATATATTCATAAAAATCTTGATTTATGGTGGGAAAATAATATCCCAATCATAAGATTCTCTTAATGATGGTGTGGCCACTAAAAATGTCCACCACATGACCCATCATGAACTTCTATGATAGTGAGGGTAGCTTCATAATTTTGAAGGCATCAAAGAAGGATACCTTCAAAACCATTCTTATAAAGAACACCCCCCAATATGAAAAAATGGGTGACATGATGTTGAAAAGCTTGCTTTCCATTTTTAGATAGATCTAGAGGAATAATCACCCTTGTTAGGTAATCAAATATCTATGTGTATTATAGATCTTATGGATTTTACTCCACATTGTGGATAGAAGGAAGGTCATTTTTGGTAATGGAAGGTTGATTAATCCTATTAACAAGGATAAAAAATTAGATTTATAAGATGAATAAGGGATAAAGGAGGCCAATAAATCCATGGTATCCACAAACTTGTTAGTTGATAAAGGAGTGGTTTGGATAACATTATACTCAAAAGTGGCAAGTAACTGATCAACTAAGGTCTTATAATTCTTAAGGGTATCATTATTACACTAATATATACCCTTAATATGATTAACCATGAGTTGGGAATCATCATAGATATTAAGTGTTTTAATACCCAAGGATAAATCAATTTGGAGACCTATAATCAAAGCCCCATACTCTACCATATTATTAGTGTAGTCAAAATTAATCTTAAAGGATAGAAGGATATGTGTCCTCCCAAGAGGGATTAGGTTAATTCCATCTCCCCCACCATGCTTAGGTTTGGATCCATCAAAGAAGATATTCATTTTATATTATGGATATGTTTGAGACATGGAGACTATAGATTCATTTGGGAATTCATAGTTAATTGGATGATTATTAGAAAGAGGCACCTCAACAAGCTAATAAATAATGATTTGACCCTTAATTAATTTTTGATAGATAAAATCTAGATCAAATTTTACCAAAAGCATAAGACATTTGGCTATTCACTAATTTTGATAAGTCTTGAAATGCATAAACTTTAGGGGATCAGTGTTTGTGACCACATAGGTTTTATGATTGAGCAGATAATGATGTAGCTTATTAGCTACTAAGAATAGTGGACCTAATGAAATATTTATTAGGAATTATATTGGCACAATGTGCCATTTTTAACCTCAGATTGTTGGATTGACACTTTTTGTGTATATGAGAATAATGCATCTTTTAGTCAATATTTTTTTGAATGATATAGTAAACTATTGAAGTTGTTTCCAAAATCCAAATAATGCGAATGCAATCGAGATGTGATCACATGAGATGAAGCAAGTGTACACCACATAGATACTAAAGCAATTTGAAATTATACAAGAAGATAAATTACACAAGACAAAATAGGAGAAAACCCAATATCTGATTAACATGAAATGGCCAAAGTGAAGAATACATATAGGAGAGCACATACGTAACTCCTCCACAAAAGGTGGTCAAGGCAACCCAAGAATAGACTGTAACTCCTCCATGAAAGGTGGTGACAAGGTGCTAAGAATAGAGAAGTAACTCCCATCAAGGGAGTTACTTATGACATTCTTATGACACCTATGACACATCTATGACACACATCTCCACATAAGCTAGCCTATCCCACAAATGTAGGAAAATTCCATGTATGCACAAATATAATTTCCCGAATTAAATAATAGGGAAAAATAAAAACCTACACTAATACCCCCCCATAAGCACAACTTAGGTGGGTAGTGTGGAAATATAAAATGGGTCCTGACAACTAGGCCTGACGAGGTACCCATGTACAAATGCAATCTCCCATAAGATAGAGAAAAGGAGAAAACCCATAGGAAAAAACTCTCCCCAAAAGAGAGACATAAAAGAAAGAAGAGGCTAGTGGGGCCCCCCTGAAGATGATGCTACTATAAATGTAGACCACACCCCAAGAAGAGCTCATAGATGAATGAACTTGCTCTCGGTGAAAGGTTTGGTGAAGATGTCTACAACCTGCTCTGAAGACTGGTAAAATATCAAGTCAATGACTTGACTATGAATAAGCTCCTGAATGAAATTCATGTGAATCTCTATGTGCTTGGTCCACTGGTGCTAAACCAAATTCCTAAAAATCTGAATGGTACTCTAATTGTCACAATAAATGATGGTGGGTTGCCTGATAGGAATGCCAAACTTAGAAAGAATCCCCTGAAGCCAAATAGCCTCAGTAGCTGCATTAACAACTCCCTTGTACTCTACCTTTGTGGATGATATAGAAATAGCATTTTGCTTCTTGCTAGAGCAACTGATAAGACCTGAACCTAAAGAGAAACTATAACCAAAAGTGGACTTGTGAGTCTGTAAATCACCAACCCAGTCTAAATCTGTATATCCAACCAAGTCAGCCTCTATGTCAAATTTGTAATGAATCCCATATCTCCTGTATGTAATGCAAGATCCTCTTAGCCACTTTCCAATGCAATTCATGATGTTCCTACATAAATCTGGAGATAAGTCCCACTATATATGATATGTCAGGCCTAGTGTGAGTTAAGTAGATGAGACTACCAAAAAGTTGTTGATACTAAGTGGCATCAACCAATGGTGAAGAACAATCAGCCTCAAGCTTGAATCCTGATAGAAAGGGAGTCAAAGATGGCTTGTAATTAGCCATGTGAAATTGAGCCAATAAGTCAAGAGCATACTTAGGCTATGCAAGAGAAATCCCTAAATCTAACTTTGAGATCTTGATGCTAAGGAAGTAGTACAACAAACCCAATTCTATCATGTCAAATCTACCCTAAAGGGATGCCTTCACCACTGCAATTGCTGATGAAGAACTCCCAGTGATCAAAAGGTCATCAACATAAAGAACTAGAATCAAGAGTGAGTCATCCTACCACAAAAAGTAGACATTAGGATTAGAATGGTGCCTAGTGAAACCTGCTATGAGAAGGAAGGAATCCATCTTGGTGTACCATACCCGAGGGGCCTATTTGAGGCCATAGATAGATTTCCTAAGTCTACATACTAAGGAAGAATCCTAAACAAATCTTGGCAATAACTCCATGTAGATCTCCTCCTCTAGGTCTCCGTGAAGAAAGGTACTCTTCACATCCATCTGGTGCACATCCCAACCATGTGTTGCAGCAATAGCCAAGGTGAGTTAGATAGAAGTCATCTTTGCAATGGGTGCAAAGGTCTCTGAGTAATCAATGCCTACCACTTATGAGAAACCCTTGGCAACCAATCATGCCTTGTACTTATCAATTGACCCATTTGCAACAAACTTGGTATGATATATCCAGCTACATCGAACCATCTTTCTTCCCTTAGGAAGTGAAGTCAAATCCCAAGTGTGATTTTTGATTAAGGAAGAATATTCTTCCTCCATAGCATTATCCCACTTAGGTACCCCAGATGCCTCTTAAAAAGTTTATGGATCTAAAACTGAAGCAAAGAAGGCATGTGGATCTCTCTAAAAATCCCCCCTAGTAGATCTGTCATCTATGGGATCTCCTGCCCAAGTGCCAGCACTCTCAAGTGTCTATCTGGCCCAAAGTGGCCCAAAAGTGGGCAAGTCAGGTGCTAACTCCTCATCCTCTGATTGACTAGAGGTGGATGACTCTACATCACTATCCTCACTGTCTGAACTCAAAGAAGATCTCTTTAGCTCAAGAACCTACTATGGCTAATCTAAATCTGATGAGGAGTCATCATGAAGAAGTAGATCTGATGAGGGAGAAGAAGTGTCAAGTGTTGAGTCTCTAAGACTCTCCTAAAAATGGACACTTCTCTCAATGAACAACTCATGAGTGACTGGATCTAGAAGGTGATACCCCTTAATACCATTTGGATATCCTACAAAGATGCAAGGTTTGGACTGGTGTTCCATAGATTTGCTTTTCTTATTTAGAATGTGGGCCATGGCTAGGGATCTAAATACCCTAAGGTGCTCAGCATCAAGTTTCCTTTTATGCCAACCTTCAAAGGGTGTTATCCCTTTCAAAGCTTTGTGAGGAACCCTATTTTGAATGTAGCAAGCACAATTGATGGCTTCGGCCCAGTACTGTGGTGATAAGGATATGGAGTGAATCATATAGCTACCCATCACTTTCAAGAACCTATTTTTGCATTCTGCAACCCCAATCTATGAAGGACTATAAGTGATTGTGCGCTACAAATCAATCCCCTCTATGGTATAAAACTACTCAAACTTGATGCTGGCATACTCCCCTCCATTATCAGTTTGAAGAACCTTGATGGATTTCTCACTCTATTTCTCCACAAGAGCCTTGAAGTCTAGAAAATTTTCAAACACTTTAGACTTTTGTTTGAGAAAATATATCCAAGTGTGCCTAGAGAAATCATCAATGAAAGTGATGATGTACTTGGCCCTTATGAAAGATGGTTTGGGAAAGGGTCCTGATACATCACTGTGGACTAACTCCAAAGGTTGTGAAGCCCTCCAAGCTTTGCCTTTGTCAAATTTTGCTTCAGGATGCTTCCCAAGGGAGCACCCCTCACAAAGTCCTTTTGAGAATTGGACACAAGGCAAGCCAATGACCATGTCATGTTTGCAAAGTTGCTCAAGGTAGTGGTAGTTAAGGTGGCCAAACTGCTTATGCCATAATTTTCTAACTCCATCTGAATGAGTCAGCAATGCTGTTGGAGAAGAATCTGGTGCAAAATGTGAGGTGTATAACCTTGCTTGGTGATCTACCCTACCCACTGCCACTGTAGTATCACTATGTAATTCTCTGATAGCCATTGAATTTGGTGAAAACTCAACTCTCATGCCCTGACCAATGTGAGTGATTTGATAGATTGATAGGAGATTGGTTGAAAGAGAAGGAACACTTAGAACATTATTTAATGTTCCTCCTTCCATTTCAACTGACCCTCTCCCTACAACAAAAACTGATGTGTCATCACCCAAACTAATTGAAGTCATGCTACAAGGCTCTAAAGATGAAAACTCAACTAGTGAAGAGCCTATGTGGTGAGAAGCACCTGAGTTAATGACCCATGAAGATGTAGAAGCTACTATAGCTATAAGGGCCTTGCCCTTTTCTTTTTCCTTACCCTTGCCTTTTGCCTTGGTAGAATCTTGGGTAGATGAATTCTACTTGATGGACTCAGGAACACTTATGTTGTGCTTCTCTAGAAGATGAGTTAGGTGATCTATTTATTTCTTCATGAATTTGTATTCATCATGCCCTATCTTTTTACAATAGGCACACTTAACCTTATCCTTCTTAGTTTTAGCATTGGAGGAGGAAGTCTCAGTGTTGTTTTTGGTAGGATTGTTATTTTCTTTCTTCTTCTCCTGGTCCTTGTTCTTTTTCTTCTTCTCCTTTGTTGAAGTCTTATCCTTACTATTTCCATCTATCAAGGATTGGGGTTGAGTAGACTTCATTGTGCCCATTTGAATTAGCTTATCTTTCTCCCTAGTCAAGTCGGCAATGAATGAATCCAAAGAAGGCATTTTCCATGTAGTGCCAAGGGCACTTTTTGTGGCATGGAAAGTGGAGACAAAGACTGAATAGCTTGGACCTAACTTTGTGAGAATAGAAAGGATGAGTTGATCATCTTTCTTCTCTATCCTGCATTCTTTCAATTGCAATCTAAGGGCCTTAAAGTTAGTGAAGAAGTCCTGTAGGGTGTCAAAGTTGCTAGGACTTAGACTTATGAGTTCATTTTTAAGCTCATGTCCTCTCATCTCATCAAACTTTTTAAATAAGAGTTCTAAGGTGTCCCATATGTCTTTGGGAGTCTTGGAGGTTTCTAAATGGAAGAGAAGTTTTGGAGACAAAGACTAGCTCAGTAATCCATAGGCTTCATCACTATGGTTGTACCACTTGACCTTTTCAGCATCAGTGTTGGGTTCTACTTCAGTACCCATGGTGATCCTATACAATCCTTTACTTCTAAGAATGATTGACATTTTAACCTTCCATTCATGATAGTTGAAGGGTGTTAGGGGTTTAAGTTGTAAATAATCCATTTTAAGCTGAATTTAGGTGAAGTTGTGTTGATTGCAAGTTGTGAAATTATGCAGAAAAGAGAATGAAATCAAAGATTTGCAAGTTGTGGAAAGCAATCACACCCCCTAAAATATTGAGCACCCCATAAATATGTAAGTGCATGCTCAAAAGATGTGGGGCTTAGCTGAGAATGCATCTTAGAACAATCAGTGCAAGATTATAAGCAAACAGGACGTCAGACTCAGTCGAAAATGCGTCCTAGGAGACCCAAATTTTAGGCACTTTATAAACTAGTGCATTTTTGACAAATAAAAAGCCTAAAATATGGAGAATTGAATTACAAACACTTTTGCAAAAAATGGCACCCAAATTTGAGCTACTATTTGTAAGATATTAAAGGTTCAATTTTCTCATAAACTAGTGCTTTTGCAAAAAAGCACTAAAACATTTAAAACATGCCTGGTTTGAGAGAGAAAGTGGCCTTTCAACCACTCATTGGATTTAGCATGGAATGAGGAATCCAAAGGAGGTTTTTGTGAGGGGGAATTGGCCTCCTACCAACTTAGGCCTCACCCTTCATCTTCATAGGTTGAAGATACAAGTTTTTAAAAAACCTCTAAATTGCTCTTTTTAAAAATGTTTTCAACTTACTCATTTTCCAGCGTACTAAAGACACTGTAAAGTGATTAAAGTCAGAAAACATTTAAAAAAGCAATTACCAATGCCTAGTTCAATTCACCACATGGGACGTCAAACAAGAAGAGGACACCATTTTCAAGAAAAATAGTAAGTGTGGCAGAATATTCTCACCAAAAATAAGGGCGCACTTATAGTTTCTAGATAGCAAAAAAAATGTAGGCAGTGGCACCCCAGTTTACCTTGAAGCTATTCAAAAAAGGGCACAGTTCTAATTTTTCTTACAAAAAAAGATTAACCTATAGACCTGCATGTTAGATGCCGTACAACTGCTTGGCATGGCTGATGCTAAAGGCATTGCTACTAATGCTGCTCCTCCCTCTGCACACAACAATGGCACCCAAGTTGAAGTAGAAAAATAAGGTGCAGAAGTGCAGTCAAGTAGGACGTTGCTGCCAAACCAACTACTAAACTAGTCGCTACAAAGGAGGTTGCCAAAAGGCCTGCAAGGATGCTGTCGTTGCAAAACCATCACCTAAAGTTGCTATTGCCCTTGTAAAGACTAAAGAGAAGACAGCCAAGACACCCAAAGGCCAAGGATCCCAAGGAAAAGATGCAAGAAATGATATTGAAAGATTTATTTTAATTATTTTAGATCAGATCTAGAAATAAAAAAATAAAGAAAACTCCACTTCTCTTAATTTTAAAATAAACTAATAGCATAACCAGACACACGATTACTGGGTTTGCTCTAATACCATATCAGAGTTATTTCTAGAATCTAGATAATGTGAATGAAATGGAGATGTGATTACATGAGATGAAGCAAGTGCACACCACATAGATGTTAAAGCAATTTGAAATTATACAAGAAGATAAATTGCACAAGACAAAATAGGAGAAAACCCAATATCTGATTAACATGAGATGGCCAAAGTGAAGAATACATATAGGAGAGCACATAAGTAAATCCTCCATAAAAGGTGGTCAAGGCACCCCACGAATAGACTGTAACTCCTCCATGAAAGGTGGTGACAAGGTGCTAAGAATAGAGAAGTAACTCCCATCAAGGGAGTTACTTATTGACATTCTTATGACACCTATGACACATCTATGACACACATCTCCACATAAGCTAGCCTATCCCACAAATGTAGGAAAATTCCATGTATGCACAAATATAATTTCCCTAATTAAATAATAGGGAAAAATAAAAACCTACACTAATATAAACTACCTACTCTTTATTTTTCTCATTAGCATGGTCAATAGTGTAAATATACAAGAAGAATGGTTATCCTTATTTTTTAGGAGTGAGAACTAATGATGAGAGAAGGTAGCTATTAAGAGCTTCAAAATGCTCCTAACAACTAGATTCCCATTTAAAATGGATATCCTTCCTTAGAAGGTGATGGAATGGCTAAAATCAATTGGATAGTTGGGAGATAAAACAATGAATAGATTGCAATTTACCTTACAAACTATGAAGATTATTAATATTGGATGGGGTGGCATTTCTAAAATGGCTTTGATTTTGGAAGGATTGACTTCTATCCCATGGATGGAGATAATAATTCCTAAAATCTTACCTATCAATACTTAAAAAATGCATTTCTTATAATTTAGATGGACACAAAATTGGATTAAGCAAGGGAAAATAACCTTTAGGATGGAAATTTGATCTTTTCAGAGTTTCAATTTACTGAGGAGATCATCCACATAATCTTCAATAATTTTATGGATGATATCATGGAAGATGTAAGTCATGGCTCTTTGATAATTGGCTGTTGCATTATTTAGGCTGAAAAGCATAAATAAATATCAAAAAGTCCCCTTAGGAGGAATAAATTAAGTCTTATGTTAGTCTTCTAGTATGATATGGATATGATTATATCCAAAAAAACATCCATAAGTGACAACATTTCATGTCCTATGGTCAAATCCACTAATTGGTCAATATTAGGGAGAGGGATATCATCCTTTAGACAGGCAAGATTAAGGTCTTGAAATTTAGTACAAAGGCACAGTCCCCCTATAGGATTAGTGATAAGGATGATATTGGATACCCATTGAGGGTAATAGATAGGCTGGATAAAATTAATGGATAAAAGATAGTTCAATTCTTCTTTGACCAAGAGAATAATGTAAGGATTCATCTTTCAGAGGTTTTACTTTATAGGTTTAGCATTAAGGAATATGACAATGTTATGGATAATGATGTCAAGATCGATACTAAGCATATTTTTATAGGACCAAGTGAATGATTCACTATGATTTATTAGAAACATAGTGGAATCCTAGCACTCTTGGGGATCTACAGATTTACTAACCTCAACTATTTGTGGAGTCTTATGGGATCTTATGTTAACGTCAATGATGGCCTTATTTAATAGACTATAGGTTTCAAATGGAATGGATTTATGTATATGGGAGTTCTCTACACCTAAATGAGTTAAGATTGACTAATCATCTTGGCATTAAAGAATAGGGATGGTGGGATAATCTTTCCCAATCATGTCTAGATGGGATCAAGGAATGATCCTAACATCTTCATTATAGTGATAGATAAGAGGCTCTATAGTAATGTCATTGAGTAATTTATTTTTGGAGGAATGGATACAATGTCATCAGTCAAGGAAGGGGTGGTAGATGGTGAGGATGCCATATCCTCTTCAAGGATGGGAAGGAGAGTAATCTCCAGGGTAGTCTTTAGATTTTTGATAAAACTAAGGTCATGATTTTCATGGGGTTTTCTAAAATCTCCCAATTCAACCTCATGTGGGCCTTGTTCATAGCATCTTATGTTAAAAACCTTCCAAGCACACCATTTTAGGTATATCTTTGTGAAGTTGTGTCTATCTAGGAATGAAAATATTGAGCTAAATGGTTTTGCACATATTTGGTTAGAAATTCCTAAAGAAGGTTAGGTGATTCCCCCATAAATTAAATGGGTTTGAAGGAAAGGTGGACCAAAGGGAATTATTTATCCTAAATTTAGATAATAAGCCTACTTTTTATCTAGGCATCCATATTCCTATGGAGTGGGGAGAGTATTAAGTGTCAATAACTGATACTCTTCAATTGATAACTACTAAAATATAGAATCAATGGACTCCTTACTAATTCTTGATGCAAGGATTATCATTCTAGTGGATGCTTTGTTGGATGATGATGGGGTAACACTTTGTAATGGAATTAAGATATAGTTACGGTGAAAGGTGAGGTTTAAATATTTGAATGGATGGGGATTAGCTGAGATGTTATGGATTTTACCTTCGTGTTTGAATTTAATACACAAATGCAATGTGGAGGGGATGTAGTGCATAATGCATATCCAAGGATGTATTAAGAGAATTTTTACTAAAACTCCCCTTCTATTACATAAAATAGTTCACGGAGAACATGCACACCTACTTTAATGTGAAAGAATATCATTCCTAATGTAGGGGTGATGGTATCCTTGAAGGCTTATAGAAAGATGGGTGATTAGGCTACAAATGTCTCAATTAGCTATATTTATTTAAATGCATGATAGGAGATGATGTTTATACCAGCACCATTATCAATCATGACTCATTTGATTCAATTTTGATCAAATTAGGCAGTGATAAATAGTGTAGGATCTTGGTTATTAGGTTATACAAGTGATATTTTTGAATAATGAAAGGTTATGGATAAGGGATTTCAAAATGATGTAATGAAAGCTTATAAAGGTTGGGGTTCATCATATTGTATCCTAGTGGATCATAAGGCTTCTATCATGGCCTCACGATGCTATGGAGAATTTTGGATAAGTTCATATAGGGACATTTTTATTGAAAGATGATGAATCTAATTTAGAATAGATATTTGTATTAGTTCTAAAGCATTATTGCTTTGTGATTTTCCTAAAATATAAACTTCAGGTTTAGTAATAACTGTTGTTAGACTATTCATGGTAGGAGATGGCACTTTGGCAATATTAAATTTGGATTTTTCATGATTATGGGTCTTATGACACTGGGCTTGGGATCACATAGCTATGTGAACTACATCTATCTGAAATAAATGGGGATTTGTTGTATTTTCATAGTCATCCACATCTAGAGGGAGAGATTGATACTAAGCATTATCAAAGGTTTTATCTTTTTATACAGCTTATTATGATACTATAGGTGGTATGTTACTTCCTAAAGTGGATGTAACACTAATAGTTTAGTTGTGGGGATGGTCATGATCTAATTTTTCCATTAAGAGATCATATTCTTCTAATAGTTTATAGACCATGACCTTTAATGGGTTACAACTTTCTATGTCATGACCTAATATATGATGGTATGCACATTTCATATTTTCTCTATACCATGCTATTTTTTGTATATGTGGGTCAACATGATTTATAGGTGGTAGGGTGATTAGGTAGGTCTAGAAAAGTTGATCTATGATCTTAGAATAAGACCCCTTCAATGGATCTTGACTAGGATTTTCAATCCTCTAAGGCATTGGTAGGGAAGAGGCATGTGAATTCTAACCTTGACCTTTTAAACTAGTTATTTGAATGGTCCCCATTGCAATTACTTTGTGTTTAAGATAAGTCCTTAGACCTAAAACTTGTAGATAATAGGGGTTTAACAAGTTATGTATTAGCATGATAATGGTAGGAAGATCCTATTGTGATGGTACATGCAATTTAGTGGAAGATTCTATGATGGTAGATTTTAGTTTTATTTAAGGATGGGGTTCTAGTATAGATATTCTTGTTTGAATAGGTAGTAGCAACACTTTCCCCTTTTGAATTTTCTTAGGGTTAGTGGGGATGTCCTCTTTAGGGAGTCCAATCCTAATAGGATGTTGTTTCAAATATTTTCCCCTTGGGGCTTCGAGGTTTTTATTTTTGACATCTATGGATTTTACCTTGATTTATCTAGGATTTAGTGCTTCCCAAGTAGTGGGGGAATTAGTCTTGAGGTGGTCTAAGGTAACATGATAACTTCCTCAGGGGTTAATAAGCTAGAGGGAATAGGTATGTTAGATTTAGGTATTAAAATGATGTGTGGAATAATAGGCATATCTTATCAAATGTCTAAGAAAACCTTCTCTTCGATAGTATTTTCCTCTTTTAGTTCTTGAGTGTTTTTAGATGTGGTTTCCTCTAGTGGGTCCCAAACAATGAGATCCAAAAACCTAGAGAAAGTTTTTAGAACATCTTCACTTAGTTTAGATGGTTCAAAAGTGTCTCCTATAAGGAGATCAGGGATAAGACTACTATTATCTTATTTAGGAATAATATGGTCATGGATTGTATTAATCACATGAGTTTCATGTTTTGATGTAGATCATGAATTAGCTTGCACAAAATTTGATGTAGAAGCATGCTTAGGGAATGGTTACATACATACATACATACATACATACATATATATATATATATATGTATATATATATATATGTATATATATGTATATATATATATATATATATAAACACACACACACACACATATATACATATACATATACATATACATACATACATATATATATGTGTGAATATGTATATGTGTGTATATATATATATATATATATATATATGTATGTGTATAAATATATATGTATGTATGTATGTATATATACATACATACATACATACATACATACATACATACATATATATATATATATATATATACACACACACACACACACACACACACACACACACAATAGTGGGTACATTAGGGATATCTAGTTATAAATCCCCTTGATCTATAAGATTTTGTACAAAGACTTTGAAATAATAACATCTATTGATGTCGTGGCCTATTACATAGTGAAAGTTATAAAAGTCATTTTCCCTAAACCAACTAGGTTTAAGGTGAGAATCATCGAGGGGTATTACTATAGAAAGCTCAATGAGAGATGACTTTAAGAGTTTATATAAAATATATGTGTAAGATTCTCCTAATGGTGTATATTATCATGGGGGAAAGTGTGTCAAGGGATTTTGAGATTGTGCCTGTAAGGTGGAAGGGTTAGATTGGTTTATAGTTTGTGGTGGTGCTGATTTTACAACTACAACATTAGTAGCTCCTTTGGTTTTATCATTATTGTTGTTAGTTCCTTTAGAGGGATCATGTTTAAAGTTTTTATTGTAAAATTTAAAATTCCCTTCTTCTAGGGCTCTAATTTCTAGTTTGTAGGCCATAAAAAAGGCCTCATCAAAGGTTTTAAAATATTGTACTTGTAACATTGATGAGATGTGTTTATCACATGTTCACATAAATAACTTGATCAGTTTGGGTTATGGAAGGGAAAAAGTGAGTTGACTAATGAGAATATTTCATTTATCCACAAAGTTAGCAATGGATTTATCATCAAACTATCAGATGGCATAAAGGTTAGTGATAGTGACTTTTCTTGCAATAATGATAGAAAAGTGATCTAAGAATATTTGAGATAGCTACCTAAAGGAGAATAGGGAATGTTGTGGGATTGTGTTATACCAATCTAGGGTAGGTCTACATAATGACATAGGAAAGGTCTTAAGAAGAAGCACATCATTATGTTTTATAAGGTAGTAAGCATGTATAAATGCTCAAAGGTGTTGTTGAGGATCCTTCTTATTTTGAAACTTCAAAAAATTCATAAGTTCCCACTATGGAAGATAGGTCCTAATAAGAACTATGGGGTTAATAAGCTCATTACATATTTTCTCGTAGGTGAGCATGTTTTTCTAGCCAAAGGTAGAGGCTTCCAAATTAGTCATACTATTCATAAGGATGCTCATGAGATCTAGTTGGGCATTGTATTAATGGATTCCTCCCAAATAATTCTATTATGGGAGTTGATACATAGGAAGTTGAGTGGAAAAATCTTGGGATAAAGGATAACCAATTGATGTGATTATGATTGGTTGAGAAGCCACCACATACTATGGATATTATAAGGGGGTATAAGTAGACCTAATAACTTGCATAGGTATTATGTATTGGGTGGTCAAGGGGACATACTATTGAGGTAGTTGACTTACAGGGGCTTTTTGTAATGGTTATATTTGGGTACTAAAAGGTATACTAGTTTAGATGGGTGGAAGGGTTATTGGGACTGAGATGACTAAGTTTTAAAGTGATGTGGCAATAGGATGAGTAGTTGTAGGTTGAGGTATGGTAACATTTAGAGTTTGGGTAGCAGTTAGGGATGGAAAACTAGATGTTATCAAAGGTGGATTGCCTAAGGATTTCCTGGTAGTAGTGTCAGAAATAATCAGAGGAGGATTGTTATGAGAAGACACCATAGTGGTGGAAAATCTTCACCTTACTCTAAGAGCATGCCATATGGGTTCCTAGATAACTACATATGGGGAAAAAGTGGGATGTTTATGGATTGGGAGCTAAAATAATGGTTAAGTGTGATGGGGTTATTATCTAGTATAATGGTGAATTCAAGATTGCCCTGGATGTAATATTGAGGAATACCTTGCCTTGTTGACTCAAGGGAAGTATGCAGACTAGGAGAATTATCCATTGATGAAGATGAAGTTGGGGGTTTGGTTTTCTTCTATGAATCCTATCACATCAAAACCATGTAGTGATAAAGAAAAAAAGAATTAAATAAAAGAAAAAAGGACACAAATTTTATTTTTGATTATCTCCTATTTAATGAGGATGAAAAGACACACATGTTAAAGATGTACCTAAAAAAAATTTACTTTTTAACTTTAAAGTGTGATAAAAAGAAAAAAAAGGTTATCGATGGTTCTAAGAAGTGACATTATAAGGATGGTTTCAATTTTGTTTAGGCTCACAAATATTTTTATACTGGGATTAATACTTGGCCTAGTATTAAGGCCTACCCCCTCACTTCACACACTATATCATAAGGGTGTCAAGTGCTTAGTTATTGTATATTGAAAGACTAGGGTTTATACTTAGTCAAAGTATTGAATTGGTTATGCCCTTGGTGGTGAAATCTAAGTGGGATACCTAGGGTGAAGGTTACCGCTAGGTAATGAAATCCTAGTTAATTCCCTTATGTCAATATTTTGATGAGTTTTTTATACATGTGGTTTGGTTTATGTGTGATAAACATGATGACTATGAAAAATTAACTTCCTATATTATTATATATGAATCAAATAATCAAGAAAAATGGATGAAAATTATTTTAACATTTAAAAGGGAAAAAAATGATTTTCTTTGAATGAATACTACAAATAAACAAAGGGAGAGAAAGATAGATAAATTCAAAATGAATTTTAATAAAAAAAGTGAGACCTTAGGGGTCCCACTGATCATGCCTAAATGTTTAAGTAGTTTTTTTGTTTTTATTTAAATTAATTACTACTTACCAGAAACTCAAATGAAAATAGGGTTTATGGTGAATACCTATGGATTAGAAGATGTTTTGCACCACTTTAAATCTAGTGATAGTGAGAGTTTCTTTTTGGCTAGGAGGAATAACTTGCACATGTGTAAACACTTGATAAAAATGGATATATAGATAATTGGGTGAGTTTCCTAGTCAAAAATCAGTCCCAAGAAGTTGTGAGCTTCCTCAAATGGATGTTAGATCACTTTACACAATCAAGTGGATAAAAAATATATGAAATTACGATAGATAAAAGATATGTTAACAATGATAATTAATATTTAGTCCTCATTTAATTTATAAATATAAGCATGATATTTATCCTAGTAAGCCATAGCAGTATGTACATCATCTTATATGACATCTAGTTAGTCCTTAGTGGCTTCATGAGAGGGAGAATATCCAATAGCATAGAGAGTTATCTCAAAATCTATGTCACTCTGATCAACAAATACGGGTTGGGATAACTTAGGGAGATCTTTGATATTGATTATGCCATGTATTATGCCTGGTAGAACTATTTACAAACAAAGGCCATATTAAAATGATAGGAAATTAGTAAATATTGTAGACAAGGGTCTAGGATCAAGGTCTCAAGTTTTACAATTAAACACAGTGGATCAATATCGATCTTGATAGGATCGATGCCAATATATATATAATCAGTGGCAATTTAGAATGAATTAGGGTCAATTCTCTTTGTGATTGAGCTTAATATAAATAGATAAAAAATGAGATAGATTGGATGAGAGAGACTGATAAATAAATATAAAGGGATATAGATAGTATTCTAACTATTAAATAAATAGATAACAATAGACAAATTGATAGAAAGTGAAAGAATAAAACATGATGACTTACCTTTGATCCATTTTCAAGTAGAATGAAACTTTTCCACAAATATAGATAGTTTCTCAAGTTTGTTGATAGAGGATATCAATTGAACCTAGAAAAATTTCAACAAAGTGTCATTAAAGATGTCTCTAATTCTATAAGAAATCTAGTAATAATTCAAGGGGTCCCAAATGTAAAGGTTGGCTAGGTATTTATGGATCAACATCGATTTGAATAATTGGTGTTGATTACGGGTGAATCGGTGTCGATTCACCTAATTCAACACCTTTATTTCAATCATGGGTAAAATTAGATTTGATATGCATGCAGTATTGGTAACAATACTATATGGGGGTAAAGTGGTTGAGGGGTAGATTCCTTAGGTTCTAAATGGATTTAGAAGGTTAGGGGCATAAAAAGGTAATAGTAAAGGTAAATTAGTGGGGTATAAATGGTAAATATATTAAACTTTAGAATAGGGATTATTTATGAGATTAAATAAAAGTATAGACCTATGACACCTAATTAATCATACTTAGGGTATGAAATTATAGTGTCTAGAACACCTCTTATATACACAAAATAACACATAGGGTAGGGAGTTCCTTTGATTGATTTAGTTTATGAGGTGGAAATATGAACCAATTTTTCTTCTTGTCTTAGTTATTGATACTTCACTTTTTTGACATGCATATTTTTAGACTATTTTATAGTTGTAGTAGACATGACACTGACAATGATTTTTTCAATCTCATTGAGTTTAATATTAAAATTGTTAGTTTGGAGTAAAATTTTGATGAATTATTATCAGTTTTTATTTTGATGATATAAAAAATATGTTTTATTTTCTTATTTTCTAGTTCAAGCTTCAGATCACAATATGAATGAAATGATGATATTAGCAAATTTTTAGATTAAGGTAATTGTACCTTTGACTAGTGTAGAACCCATCTCAGACACAATGGGAGTCTTAGGTTTCACTTTAAAGGAGTTAAAAAAGCCTAAGAGAATAAACAACAAAAAAACTAGGGCACAACATACCCAACCCATAAAGGACCTATCAACCACGAGACCAAAGAGACAAATAAAAAAAAACTAGGAAAAGGAAATACATCAATGGGGAAAAAGAGAACAACTAAACTAAAAAAGATAAAGGAGTAACATCAAATGATTTCACATGGGATCTTCTATGCCTTCACCCTAATCCTAGAACCAAGTCCATATTTTATTTAATACCTAGGTCTCTGGAAGGGGAAGGAGTACTCGGGGGGGGTTGGTAGAGGAGAATTGACTAATCTAAAATGTTTCCCTAAAGAACCCATAAATTGAATATCCTTCAGAACTTCCATCTTATTATTGTGGGGGGTGCCAAAAGTATAAATGAGTCTTTCCTTTGCCACCAAGCTAGATTTAGGAAAGAGTACACCCCATATTTACTTAACTTCACTTATCATTGCCCTCAGTTCTAGGACCTTACTCTAAGGATCTAGTTCAAGAGAGTGAAGTATTTCTCTAGGTGAACGCATCACAACTCTAGCTATAATCTCTTGTATAGGGTCATCCAAGGTATCCAAATCATAGTTTTATTAATATATGATGATATTATCAAATGTTATTACAACTTTCTAGTTTGAATATTATAGTGTTCACTTATTTTTATTATTTTATGATTATTCAAAAGTAAGAATTGATAATACTGATCATTATGGATGAAATTTGAGAGGACAAAAAATTATATAAAGTGATTTATTCCTTATGTTTTAATCATTTACAATGATTGTATTACATGATGACTTGTGTTAGTGATTTGTTAAGTCATTGGTGAATAAGGTGGGCCCCCACCCATGAGAAATTAATTATGTGATGGTATTATAAATAAATACTCAATTTATTTGATGGTATTATAAATAATTACTCAAGTCCTTTTTATTAAATTCACTTTATTTAAATTGGTTTATTATTTGAAGCCTAAATGCATAAATTCAATGTACTTCTAATAAAGTTTAAATTTATTTTAAGTTAACTAAAAGGTAGTTATCACTTAAAGTATAATTAAATCTTAAGTGAAGTTTTAAAATAACTTGAAAGACATCATTTGAAGAGAGGAACTCATATAAGTACAATTGCTCTTGGTTTAATACTTTATATTATGTTTATCTTTCATCTTAAGTCTCTGAGATTGACTATTAATTTCAAGAAGACCAAAACAACATATTTTGTGATGGTGAAGTGCTTCTCTTAGTATATTCAAGTATACCTAGGTTGATTATTTATTTATAAATTGATTTCCTGAAAATAATAAAGATTTATGACTCTATCATGATCTTTGAATAAACAATCATATGCATGAAATTAAATATGTATGTTATATGAAAATAAAGAATACTTCATACATTATATGATAAATTGTCGAGTTTTAATAAATATACAACATACTTTTTATCAAATATTTTTTAATTAGTCATGAAATGTTGTATGGTTTCTCAATAAAAACTTTATCTTCCTATATGACTTGAGTTCAAATTTTATAGTTTTATATGAAGTTTCCTATTTATTTTTGTACTTTTTAGTTAGATTTGTATTTACTATAATTTTGTTTTCTTTTAACAAATAAAGTTTTTTCTAAGATTTGTAATACATAAATTTTCATAGTTTGTCTTATATTATTCAACTAATCACTAGATTTTAATTAGTTCTTAGTTATTGTTGACCAAATTTCACCCTAGGTCAAATTGGGTCAACCACCTTGACATATTTAAAATTTTCATAGGATCCTTCTAGGTTAGAAATGTTCACCATGGTCCTAAATGGGGTCAAGTCATAGTTTGAGGGTCATAAAATATGTTTTAAACCTTTTTCATACTTGTCCTTATCTTAATGTCATTTTATGTCACCTTTTGAGTTATGCTAATTAATTATATGATTTTACACAAAAGGATAAATGCCAAAGAGTAGGTTAATGTACTATATGTCAAGGAAGTGTTAGAGATAGTTTTGAAACTAAAATGTTATAAGTTCAACATAGAAAGAAGGAGACCATATGTAAAAAGTTAGTTTCAAGTAGTTGTACATATTAGGATGACTCATATGGTATGTGTGACAACTTTAGAGAAGTATCTTGAGATCCCCATAGATCATTTCCAAGTTAATATAGTTTCAACAGATCCAAAATTATGCAAAATTGGTTCCTTTCTCCTATCACTCTCTTGGACAGGTCAAGAAAGGTCAACAATTTTCCTTTAGTGCAAATAGGGTAAGAAGAGTTGAATTGAATTCACTTGATGGATGTTAGGGGCCTCTATGTACTTCCATTTCATGGTCATGGTTTCATGATTGGATCTATGTTTTATGAACAATCATTAAGATATTTGACACCTCCAAACTACCTATATAATCCCAATGACTTATTTTTCTCATTCAATTGCATTGGTATGTGTGAATTAAATGGTGAATATGGTCTTACCGAACATGTTCTTACTTTTCATGTTGTCTTTAATTAATTTGGCACATGTGGTCATGAATGGATAAGCAAAATCATCCTTGTGTTAGAAGTGAACATCATTGAGAGCTATAAGCAGTGTTTTGGTAATTATAGAGTTTCATCTTTCTATGAGTGGATTCAGGATAAGAATAACACACTTTTGTTCAACCCCTCAGAGCATGGTGATTAGTTTCTCAATTTAAGGTTTGTACTCAAGAGGATCATAGATGGAAGGTAAAGTCCATGATACTTCATATAATCAAATAGTCCTAAAATAAACACCTACAGGTTGCTGTGTGAAACCAATCTTGTTTAGACCTAAAATAGGGACCAAAACATGTTGGAAACATTTGAGCTTTTTTTGGAACCTCAAAACAAATTCATGAATTAGGTGAGGATAATATTGATAGTGGTGAGGCCATTACATACATTTAGACCTAAATCCATGTTCATAGAGTTGAAGAAAGTTACAAATTGGGAAGTTTTACCTTAAATTCTCTGAAAAGGATCCTACTTCATACAACGTTATCTATTGGTAAATGTCTATGAGGTCTATGTAAACCTAACAAATTCATTCTTGCAACCTAGATGGAGGTGTCACATCTTGACATATGAATAATATGTTAGATCAAGAGAGATAATGGTAGAATAATTTTCAACCTAGTCAAGTTTCTACTAGAAATACTCAGTGAACTATAATACCATTCAAATAAAATGAACCTGTAACTTACAAGTGACCTATAATGCATTGGTGATAGAGAGATGATAGCATGTGAAGGCATGAATGAGTTAAAATAGGTGTGAAATGATCTTATCAACCTAAGGAGAAGCCAAAATTAGGAAATATAGTATTGAAGTATGTATCACCACCTACAAGAATATTTTACATTCCCTAATTGACACCTACAGTCTGACTCAGGAAACACACTAGCCCTAAGCTAATAAAAGATATAGTTTGATTGGTGAGCAGAGGTATAGGATGGGGAAGAACATGTATAAACCACTCTCATAGTGATGTTATCACACTCTATGTGATTTTATTAGGCAAAGGAAATAGAATATAGATTGATCATCCAAGCTGTGCGTGAACTTCAATATTAGTCCACCAAAATCCTACACACAGTGACAGACCTAGAAGCTAGTCTAGAGACTTTAGAGTGTTGAGAGATCTACAAGCATATTCAGAGAATGAAACTTCGTAAAAAGTGTCCTCATGATTTAAACATGATATCCATGGTCTTAGTTTGTCTATAATAATAGTTTAAGTGTCCTCTATTTTATCTCAGACTAGAGGCACTCCATAAGTAATATAACTGCAGACCTAATACATGAATGGTAAAATGATGAAAGGGAGAGCCAATAATGATTATTATATTATAGGGTTGAATTGAAGTTAAATAGAGGTTGAAAAGGTCTTACATTCACTATGATCACTCACAGGTGATCATATACTCAAATACATAATCTATGCCTACTAGGCTAGAGAACTAGACATAAACCATCAGGTGCCTAATGTCATTCATATGACCATATGATTTTACCAAGAAATTTTAGAGACTTTATGGGATAGTGTTGGGTTGATTGGATAAAGTGGTTTGTATTGGACAATTTAGATTGGTCATTTTTAACCTAAATTTGTCTTAGGGGTGTCTAAAATGCATAGTAAGAGCTCGAGAGCCAACTTATTTCACTCACATATATAAAAACAATGTGCATGGGATATCAAGTAGTTATGGGTAGTTTATTAGGGTCATGTAATAAAACTTATTGGCATTGGTTTGAGGGTTAAGGCCTTAAATTTTATGAATAATTGTTAACAACCTAAATGACCTAAAACCCTCATAAGTTCTTGATGAGAAATATATGAATAATAATGCATCCATAAGGGGATAATTGGCTTAGAATATGATTTGGACCTACTTGGTACTCTCTTAGGATCCCTACTATTCAATTGTCATATACCAATGCTTGTATGGATGACATAAAGTCTATGTTTTTTGTAAGATTTGATGTGATTTAAAGGTCTAAAAGGGAATTCATAGGTGAGAGGCATTATAGAAGGTGTATGGATATGTATTTCAACTAATAAAACCTATTTATCACCCTAGTTATGCATGAAACCCCCTCTATTAATTTTTTTATTGCAGGCAGTCTTACATAGAACAATGAGGAAGAAGGTGGCTACTAAGTTTGAGATGAGAAGTGTTGTTTGGAGTTATTTTAATGTCTACTTTATGGAATATAAGACAAATAAGTTATTATTATTAATATCACATATATTTAATTAATTTTTTTGAACATGTACAGGTCATCCCAGTGACAAGTGTGTGAATTCAGGCCTAAACGACTAGTGAGTAGATGCAAGGAAGTGAACAACAAGTGTCAAATAAAAGTTCATTAGTTGATGGGTGTATAATTACTATAACAATCATGTTTCCACCTTCTCAATTTAGATGAAATGTTTAGATGAAAAGGCCATGCTTCCATTTTAATCTTGTATGCATTGTGTGAGTGACATTTCTTCTAATAGGTATCATGAAGTGTATATGTTTATTAGGTGTAATTTGATGTGTGAAATGGATTAGCAATGCATAAGATAAGACTTACTAGTTACCTACCTTTTAAATTGCATGGAAATCTACCTCCATGTAGAAACACTTATGCTATAAGTACCTTTGAGTTAAGATAATTTTTAGCAGTATGCCTTCTTAGGGAAAATACAAGTATGTTTTTGGAGATATCTTTGGTGTATCATCTCCATTAGTATAGGTTAATTTTATTTTATTTCTTCCCTTTTCACCCCTAATAGTGATAAATTTAGTGTAGTGTGTGAGCCTAAAATATAGATCAAGGGAGCTATGCCTTCAACCTAGAGTTTAATCCCTATTATAGACAACCCATATGTCTAGGGGTAATTCCATGTTTAATCAAATTTGGAGAGGTCTGAACAACCTTCTCTAAGGATGAAAAATTTGGTTATAATAATTATGGAATGCTTGATGGGACCTAAGGTCCAAAAGAGTGGAAAATTTTTTGGTGTGTTCTTCTACCTATTAGCGTTTAGGAACCATTTAAGAAAGCACCAATGGTGACGTTGAATGCAATCAACTATTTATAAGTAGTCTAGGTACTTATTATGAAAATAATTTGCTAAAAATATTATGTTTAATTTGACTAATTAATTTGGTATGGATGGATATGATGAGATTTCCTACTATACACCTCCTTACCAACCTTGTCATGACCCATACTATGTTCCTCAACATCCCTATCAAGGTTGTTATCAACCCTATGGTTAGTTTTTTAATTATCCATATAATCATGATGTTATTGAGAAAACTTATGAAGAAGGCTATCAAGAATAAGAAGTTATTATTAAGAAACTTGAGGAAGAAGTCCAAGATCTTAAGAGGAAGCTTATTGGAAGCAATATTCCTAAAGCTATACCTATTATCCCTCAAGAAAATAAGATATATTAATCTTGGAGACCTTCTTAGACTATGATTCATAATTATACCATGCCAAGTCTTGTAGAAGAATTTGAATCTATGCATGTCTCTCTTTCCCCTCCCTAAGAACCCTCTTATATTCCATATCAATTTTATTATGCCCCTTATCCTTATGAAACTATTCATTATCCCTAAGAAGAGCCTCCAAGAGAGAAAATCCAATCTTTAAAAGAAATTAATAACTTCAAAGTTCCAACTTGGAACCAAATAGGGAAGTCTTTGGAAAATAAAGATGAAGAGAGTGAAGACCAGGAAGTTGATGTCAAGAAAGAAAACATTGTGTTTGTTCAAGCTCTATTTCCTTCTCCCCAAAAACATATAGCTTGTCCATATTTGAGGTCTATCTAAGAATATTTTCAACATAAAAAAGAGGCCTTGGTTGAGAAAGTGGAAGATAAAGTTGCAGTTATTGAAGACCTCAAGAAGGTTATGATAAAGGTGAGGGGCTTGTTGAAGAAAATTAAGTGTTAATAGACCAATTTAACATGTTATCCCTTCAAGAATTCCTTCAATAATCATCAAACTTTCCATCTCCCCAATATTTCACTCAAGGAGTCTATTTTCCCAAGTTTATTCATGAGCCATCCACCACACCTAATAGTCCCTCTCCAACCTATTAACTTTTTCACCAAAATCCCACCTTGTCCCTTATTGAAGGAGAACCCATTCTTTAGGAGATTCATGAAGAATATCAATCTAAAGTTGTAGTTGATCAAGAAGATGACACAAGTGTCTATGATAAAGAGTTCACTATAGGGACTCCCCTTGGTGAAGACAAGAATAAATCTATCTTCTTGAGTGAAGAAAAAGATGATCAACAACATGTTTTAGCTATTCACAAAGAGCTTGATGAAAGAAAAAAAGAGTAAGATTTGAGGAAGAACATCATAATGGCTAAGTTGGATGAGATTCAGGAACATGGTCAAGATGATGAATTTGAAGAGGTTATGGTTCTTAAGGATGAAGAAGGCAAAGATGATTGGTAGAAACATATTGGACTTCTACAATAGCTTGAAGACCTTTACAACATTTAAATTTAAGTGTAGAAGGATATAGAATAAGATGTATTCATATAAGACAATGATGAAGATTAGATTGACTATGTAAAGCTCCTTGAAGATCTTGATGATCTTGTAAATGATAATAAGTTTGATCTCATTCAATAGGTGACATTTTTGCATCTCTCATTGCTTCACTTGAAGTCATGCTAAGAAGATTGGATAGCATGAAAGAGTTGAGAACATTAAAACCTAAGATCAAAAGGCAACATGTTTCATGCACTCCTTCATCTCATGGATCAAATAATGGTGAAATATTCCCCTTTGATCTAGGAGGATAAGTTTGATTCAAGTTAATTTTTATATAGTCTAGTTTGCTTAGGTTATTGTTGTGTTTTCCCTATGTTCTTAGATAGCACAAGTGTGTGTCTTGGTGTTCTGTTTTGTATGTTTATTTATTTATTTGTTTGGTGTGAGTTTTGTGTCTTTTTAGAGGTATATCAATGCAAATTTTAGCATATGGGTGATTCCATTACCCAAGGATAGGAGAATTCAATTGGTCCTTAGCATAATAGGCATGCTACCCTTAGAAATCACTAAAATGTTAACCAAATTTCACCCTAGGTCAAATTGGGTCAACGCCCTTGTACATTAAAACTTTTAATAGGGTCCTTATAGGTTTTAAATGTAAACCATGGTCCTAAATGAGGTCAAGTCATAGTTTGAAGGTCATAAAATATGTTTTAAATCTTTATTATATTTCTCCTTGTCTTAATGTCATTTTATGTCACCTTTTGAGTCATGCTAATTAATTGTATAGTTTTACATAAAAGGGAAAATGTCAAAGAGTAGGATAACTTACCATATGTCAAATAAGTGCTAGAGATAGTTTTGAAACTAAAATTTTATAGGCTTAATGTAGAAAGAAGGAGATCATCTGTAAAAAAACTAGTTTCATGTAGTTGTATAAACTAGGATGACTCATCTAACACGTGTGACTACTTTAAGGAAGTATCTTGAGATCCCCACATATGATTTAAAGATTTAGATAGTTTCAAAAGATCCAAAATTGAATAAAATTGGTTTCTTTCTATAATCAATCTTTTGGACAGGTTAAGAGAGGTCAACAGTTTTCCTTTAGTATGGATAGGGCAAGAAGAGTTGAAGTGAATCCACTTGGTGGATATTAAGGGTTCCTGTGTACTTCTATTTAATGTTTATGTTTTAAATATTGGTGGTCTATGTTGTATGAACAAGCGTTAAGATTGTTAACACCTCCAAACTACCTATCCAATCACAATGGCTCAGTTTTTCATGTGATTACAATGGTCTGTGTAAACCAAGTGATTCATATGGTATTAAAAAGTATGTTATTACTTTTCATGTTAGATTTAACTGATTTGGAAAATGTGATCATGAAGGGATAGGCTGAATCATCCTTGTTCTATAAGTGAATACCATTGACAGATGTGAATAGTGTTTTGGTAATTACAAAGTTTCATATTTTAGTGAGTGGCTTTAGGACAAGAAAAACACACCTATGTTCAACCCCTTAGAGCATGGTGATTAGTTTCTGCATTGAAGGTTTGTAATCAAGAGGATAATTGATTAAAGGTAAAGTCTATGATACTTCATATAGTCAAATATTCCTAAAATAAACACTTATAGGTTGACATATGAAACCAGTCCTATTTAGACCTAAAAGAGGGACAAAAACATGTTGGAAACATTTGAGCTCATTTTGGCATATCAAAACCAATTCATGGATCAAGAGAGGATCAAAGTGCTAGTGGTAAGGGAATTACATATAGTGAGACCTAGATCCATGTTCATAGAGTTCAAAAAAGTTTAAAACTAGGAAGTTTTACTTTAACTTCTCTGAAAAGGTTCATGTTCCATACAATATTATCTTTTGGTAAATGTCTATGACGTCTATGTAAACCTACCAACTTCATTCTTGAATCCTCAATGGAGATGGAACATCTTGACAGATGAATAAGATGTTAGATCAAGAGAGATGATGGTAGAATAAATTTCAACCTAGTTAATTTTTTATTATAAATACTCAGTAAACTACAATACCATTGAAATCAAATGAACCTAGAACTTGAAAGTGACCTATAGTGCATTGGTGATAGAGAGATGATAGCATGTGAAGTAAAGAATGAGTTCAACCAAGTATGAAATGTTTTTATCAACTTTAGGAGAATCCAAAAGTGGTAAATGTAGTACTAAATTAGGTATCACCACCTACAATAATATCTTACATTCCCTAATTGACAGCTATAGTCTAACTCAGGAAACACACTAGACCTAAGCTAATGAAAGATATAGTTTGGTTGGTGAGCAAAGGTATATGATGGAGATGAACATGTATAAACCAATATCATAGTGATGTCATCACACTCCATGTGATTATATAGGATAAATTAAACATAACATAAATTCATCCAAGCTGGGCATGAACCTCAAACTCAGTCCACCAAAATCTTGCACACAGTGATAGACCTAGAAGCTAGTCTAGAAATTTTAGAGTGTTGAGGGCTATAAAGTCATATTCAAAGATTGAAACTTGGTACATAGGGTCCTCATGACCTAAAAAATATATACATGGTATTATTTGGCCTAGAATAATAGTGTGTCCTATTTTTTATCTTAGACCAGAGGCACTCCACACAAATGTAACTACAGACCTAATACATGAATGGTAAAAGGATGAAAGGAAGAGACAATAATGATTTTAGGAAGATTTATATGGTTGAATTGAATTAAAAAAATGGTTGATAAGGTCTTACATTCACTACATCACTCACAGGTTGTCATATACTCAAATACATAACTTATGACTACTAGGACTAAGAACTAGGTATAAACCATCAGGTGCCTAATGTCATTCATATAACCATATGATCTTCCCAATAAATTTTAGAGCCTTAAAATGAGAGTGGAGTGTTTCTTAGATTTAGTGGTTTGTAGAGGACAATTTAGATTGGTCATTTTTGGCCTTAATTTGTCTCAGGGGTGTCCAAAATGCATATTAAGAGCTCAAGAACATATTTATTTCACTCATATATATATATGGACAATGTGCATGGGATCTCAAGCACTTGGGGGTGTTTTAGGAGGGTCCTATACTCAAACTTAGTGGCATTGGTTTAAGGTTTAAGGCCTTAAATTTCATGAATCATTATTAACAACATAAATGATCTAAAACCCTCATAAGAGCCTGATGAGAAAGATATGAAGAATAATGCATCCAAAAGGGGAAAATTGGCCTAAAATATTTTTTGGACCTACTTAGAACTCTCTCAAGCTCCCTACCATTTAATTTTTCTATACCATCACTTATATGAATGAGGCAGATTTTGTGTTTTTATAGGATTTGAGGTGATTTGAAGGTACATAAGGGAATTGATAGGTGACATACATTATCAAAGGTGTATAGATATGTATTTAAAATCTTAAACCCTAAATATCAACCTAGTTATGCATGGAAACCACTTTGATAATCTATTTTTTATAGATAGTCATGAATAGAATAGTGAAGAAGAAGATGAATGCTATGTTTGAGATGAGAAGTGTCATTTATATTTATTTTGAGGTATAATTGATGGAATATAAGATAAATATGTTATGATGATGTGTCTCAAATCTCTGAAATGAAATTTTTTGAACATGTATAAATCATCCTAGTGACAAGTGTGTGAATTCAGGCCTAAAAGGCTAGTGAGTAGTTGCAAGGAAGTGAATGACAAGTTTCAAATAGAAGGCCATCAATTGAGGGTTGCATAATGAATTTAACAACCATTTTTCCACCTTCTCAATATAGATGATATGTGTCAATGAATTAAAAATCATTTTTGGATAGTCAAGTGGATTCATTGTCAAAAAGGTAGTTTCATGAAAGACAATGGAGTGTCCCTTTGCCAACTTCAAAGAGATGTCATGTTTATGATTGACACTAGTTAAAGATAACTTCATGACTTGTTTTATAACTCCTCTTGAATTTTAACTAGTCTTCGATTATTGACACTTAGCATGGTGACTCTTTAATGCCACTCTTTCTCTCTCCTATCATATGCTCTATATATCGAAGCCATTTTAGCATTGTAAAAAATCCATAATTAGTATGGCAAAGCCTTACTAGTTTGATTTCTTATTTCTCTTTCAAATAAAGTTTTCTCAAGATGGTTTAATCTCTAAAACTCTTGTATAAGTATGTCAAGTAGTCCATTTGGATGACAAGTGATGATGAATGTTTCTCCTTGCTTCATTCTAATCTTGTATGCATTGTGTGAGTGACATGTATTCTAACAGATCTCATGAAGTGTATATGTTTTTTAGGTGTATTTTGAATTTTTAAATGGATTAGCAATGTCTAAGATAAGACCTCCTAGTTACCCACCTTTAGAATTGCATGGCAGTCTGCCTCCATGTAGAAACACTTATGCTAGAATAACCTTTGAGTTAAGATCAGTTTTAGTAGTTTGACTTCTTAGTGTAAATGAAAGTATGTTTGTGGAGATATCTTTGGTGTTTCACCTCTATTAGTATAGGTTAATTTTAGTTTTCTTCTTCCCTTTTCACCCAAAATAGTGATTAGTCTAGTGTAGTGTGTGAGCCTAAAAGATAGATCAAGGGAGCTAGCCCTTCAACTTATAGGTTTGCCCCTATTATAGACAACCAATAGATCTAGGGATAATCCCATGCTTAACCAAATTTGGAGAGGGCTGAACAACCTTTTCCAAGGGTGCAAAATTTGGTTATATATTTATTTTATGACTATTGTCTAACTTTTTTATTAACTTTTGAGATTTCCTTTTTATTTTCTTATTTCTTTATTTCATCTTATTTTCTTTTCTCTTTTGTTTTTTTGGCATGGATTTGAAAGGAAACATTAATTAATATAATGTGTTAAAGAGAAGTAATATACTAATATATTGATAAATTAATTGCATTTGAATAGATAGTGAATATGTTAAATATATTGAAAATGATAATTATCATAGTCTAAATTTGATATCAGATTTGACTTTGAGAGTTAATATATGTTTATTATTATCATATATACATGATTATGAACCTGATTATAAATTTGATATTAAAATAGATATTGAAAATTTATATATTCTTTACTTGAATACACTTTAAAGGAAATATTTTGATTATTAAATCTTGGTTAAGTCTTGAACATTGGTAAAAAAAATTATTTACCATAAAATACCATTTATAAACCTTAGAAATCATTTATTTAGTCACATATCCCTATGATTAGACTAATAAAATTAAAATTTGACCTTTGCAATAGGTGCATGTATAGATTAGTTGAGGCAAAAAAATTAACCATCAATAAAATCAATCCACCTATTATTATTATTATTATTATTATTATTATTATTATTATTATTATTATTATTATTATTATTATTATTATTATTATTATTATTATTATTATCATCATCATCATCATCATCATCATCATCATCATCATCATCATCATAGAGTTTGGTTATATATAATGGCTTGTGTGGTTGTAATGAGCTACTAAGTGTTATCTAAAATAATAAACATTGATAAAAATAAAATAATTTACACTAACCAATGAAAGTTTATTCTTGGAAAGAACTTTAAGGATCTTTTAAGACCACTTCTTAATGCAAACATGAATTGGGTGGGGGGGGGGGGACTAATGATTTATTTAACCCTATCCAAGACAAACCTTTTAATAAAGGGAAATAATTTAGAGATAAAATCAAACTAAAATAAACCACACAGATGATTTATTGATTGAATGACAAAATTACAAATATGTTTTACATAAACACACTATATATTTTCTAATAAAATATGAAATTAAGAAAATAATCCAAACTCAATATCTCATGTAATGATTACACTCCTTATTTTGGACATACATCACCCTAAAAATCTCTACAATAACTATGCCTTCTATGTCCCACTTGAGTTCTTCCTAGAAGATTAACTAGATCAACTCACCCTTTCTCAATTAACTCGAGAATATTTGAAAAATGGATTTAAATCTCACCTAGCTAAAACTAACATCTTAGAGGGAATATTTATAATTTTGACTACTTTGTAAAATAATGAACATGTCAAAATTGATTTTCTAGGTAGTTGATTTCATTTTTCCTTCACCATGTGAGAAATTGTTAACTATTACAAAAAAATAGTTTCATAACTACATGTTAAAGTAAACCAATGGTTTTGAGACCAATGTTTGCATTAAGTGTCATTTTTATCATCAATCCAAAATGTGTCTACTTAACCTTTATAATATGAATAAAACTTACCCCATGTGATATTCCTTATATGTTGGTACTATATTAATGTTTTTAAGCTTGTTTTTAATCATATTCAGACACATAATGGTTATTGACATTGACAAGTGTAACATACATATACAAAAACTGATCTGGGTAACAATTCAGGTGACAATTTAGGTGATAGGTCCACTGTAATTGATGACAGAACTTTTGGGAGCCATAACTTTTGCACTGTAGCTCCAATTGACTCACCGTTTAAACCATTGGAAAGATAAGAATGAGGAGAACATGGTGAGATGGAGTTGAGATATTTTTAATGAATTTTTACCCTATAAAACACAATGGAAGTGCCTGAAATTTTAATTTTAGGAGTGTAGTCTAAAAATAGTAAGTTTCTAAAAATAGTAATTCCTCAAATTTTGTATTATTGTAAATCATGGAAGTCAAACCAATTCGTCTCACTTTAAAAATTGAAAAGATTTGGTTGAAATATAATTCAAGAAAAAATAACAAGACAATCCAAATAATGTTATCTCTAAGAAGAGATGTTTTATTGATCAAATTTGCAGACCCAAACATATGCTTATCTCTGAGAAGAGATGCCTGATTTCCATTTCAGGTTACATCTTCATTTATACATGTTTTTAAGGTGTGGGGAGGATGTGGAATGTCACCAATATTAATGGATATGAGTTGGTTTGACTTCCATGATTTACAACAATACAAAATTTGAGGAATTACTATTTTTAGACTGCACTACTAAAATTAAAATTTGGGGCACTTCTATTGGGCTTTTGGGGGTCAAACTTCATAAAGTAGACCTCAATTCCATCTCACCACATTATCCTAATTCTTATCATTCCAAAGGTTCAAATGGTGAGTCAATTCAAGCTATGGTGGAAAATTTATGGCTCCCAGAAGTTCCATCATCAATTAAAGTGGACCCGTCACCTAAATTGTTGCCTGAATTGTTACCTAGATCAAAAACACACACAAATTTGAAAAAATACAAACAATTATTATTTTTAATTATAATATTTCTTTTTTAATTATATGATCCTACATAAAACACATTGGGTAAATGAAATTATCCATGAACTCTTGCTCATGAACCTTATGTGAGCTTTTCCATTGAATTTTCATAGTTGACAACATTAGATGTGCACATCCATGTTGTATTTTTAGCTTCTATTTGTTTAAAATTGAAATAATTATCTTTATACTCATTATATATTATTATTTTTATGATTCTATAACCTATCACCATATCAATCTCTTCCTTTTCCATTTAAAAAAACTATAATATTTAATCTAAACTTGATGGATTTGAATTAATATTATCATTCCTTGTTTGTACCTCTTGTTGTGGGTACAAGTTTGATACATTGAATATAGGTGATATTTTATCCCATATGATATCTATATCTCAAAAAAAAATTCTAAAAACTTCCTCTAAATTATATAAATCCCAACCTTCTTCCATTTGAGTTTATTGCACATTCCTATTTTATCAAAATTGGAGATTACGAAAGTATTAATATACTTATAAAAAATTGGTGAGTAAATAAAAATATGTAAGATATGACATAAATACACATGATTAATTTTAAAATTATTATTTTAATAAATATTCTAAAAGGATACATTACTATAAAATAGACGAATTAACTAGAAATCAGGTCTATAGGATTGTAACAATGACTATGGTACTATGTGATATTGTTGTGGATCAGGAACAAAGCTCCACATTATATTAGGAAAATGCCATGGTATTTACACTAGGATATCCAAAAAATTTATTTATAGTGTGTTAATGTCCTTTAGGGTTTTGGCCCTCTATGTAAATTATAATCAGTGTACCTCCTCATGTAGAAGTGTACCTTCTCATGTAGATCCTTTGTATATATAAATATATTTGATTTACTACTAGAGTAGTTGTGTAATTTATTCTTTACTCAAAACCCTAGCTCAATGATAAGGAGGAACACATTCTATAAAAGTGGGGTATTGGAAATGAGGATGGGTTTTTCCTTAACCTCAACACTCCATGTGTTGAGTGTTACCTAGATACCAATACTTCAAAAAGGGATTAAACTCAATGTACTTACCCCATACTATGATGATGTGTGTATAATACTAGTGAAATGTTATATGTTGGTGAAATCTTGGTGGTAATTATGAGTTTAAAATAATGAATTATGACCTTTTTATGGTATTCAAATCTAGATCAGGTATACTTGGGATATATGTACTTAGAATTAGGAATAATAAGTATTTTTCTCTCAATGTACAACTATAATATATCTAAAATTTACAATTATGGGAGCCTCTTGCCATATAGTGAAAAAATAAGTATAAAATGTGATTATATAATGATA
This sequence comes from Torreya grandis, assembly GCA_037957365.1. Lineage (NCBI taxonomy): Eukaryota > Viridiplantae > Streptophyta > Pinopsida > Cupressales > Taxaceae > Torreya > Torreya grandis. The sequence continues at coordinate 612,096 of JARHVA010004744.1, forward strand.
TATTTAGTTATTTTAATTGGTCTTAAGAAACATGTGGGATGAATTATTTTAATGAATTTGAATTTGGGAAATTGATCATTAATTAGCGGGAGGATGAAACCAATAGATTCAGACATGACCAACAAATGAGATTATTTTGAAGGATCAATTTCATATGAGGAATAGATAAAACTAAAATATAAGTGTGAATCAATCCAATAATGATTGTAGGCTACATGAAATGAGGAATAATAAAATTTAGTATTAGAGTTATCTAAAGATGGAGGGTCATCCACATGTAAGTAAATGATTAATAGTTTAAAACCATAGAATTGAGCATAGGTTAAGTGTGAATAAAGAGTGGTAAAAAATTCATTATTTTAGCATTAAATATTAATTTTAGTGTTTAAATTATCCTTCCCATTTTATTGTATTAATGAATCAAAATCGAAAGTTCAAGAATAAAAGGAAGAGTATTATCCCTAAGCTTACATGTGAAGAATTATTTTGAATGTAGATCACATGTTGAATTATGATTCACGAAATCATAAAATTAAACATGTATAAAACATTCCTTATTAGGATAAAATTTTGAAATTCAAGACATGAAACTCATATAAAATTAAAAATGAAAGAATGTACTTTTTCATGTACGCAAAACATTTTTTTCTTAGTGCAAAATGGTAACTAGAGAGGGTGGAACCCTTGAAGATTTTATTTCATTGAAAAACTTGGATTGGATTATGCATTCCCAAATTCTAATTGGTAGAATAATGTTCTTAATAATTAAATATTCCATTCAATTAATCATCACACAAATCAAGGTAGCATAGTAGCTTGGAATCCTTTTATAAATCCCAAGGTATCATTTTGGTAAAAACATTGGTGTAAAACTAGTGCAAAAATATGAATCAATAATTGTAGATGGACTAGATTTATTATAGTGAAAAATGGTAAAAAAATTGGTGAAATAATAGTGAAAAAATAGTATGAACTAAGTTTGGTGTATACATAATAAAGAATGACATGAATTTCTATTCATTATGTGGAAATTATTGCAAAACCTAAGCAAGAAAGTAATCATGTGTCATGCACATGCCCCAAATCTAATATCTATTTATATTGATTATAATAACTAAGTAGTATCAAATGAATCTATTATTTAAAAATAGAAACATGTGCTACACATGATGCCTCTTATTTGAGTAATTTTTTTTTATAATCCTATGTAATAATATGAAATTATTTATAGGGAACCAATTAAAACTATTATGTAGATTAAATATGAATATGATAATTTCAAAAAAAAAAAAAAATTAATTCTTAAGATTAAATTTAATTATTTCAAAAAACCATGGCTTGCATTATTTTCCAAATTATGTACTTTTGTTTGAATGAAAATTCTAGGCAAAATTTGAGTGTGCATTGTGATCAATTGAGAAATTACTATTATTTTTTGTCTTTGTGGTGGACTATTTCAGCTTAGTCTCTAAGTCAAGACACTATGTATACCCCCTCTTTTAGGGTTATTTGTGAATCTTGTGAAATAATTTAGCATAAAATAAAAAATCTATGCAAATGATGTTATAGAAATATTGAAATCAGATAATAATGACAACATTGGACATCATAGCATCATATTGACAATCTAAGCAATATATTAATGTATAATACATATAAAATAAAGTATATATAGTTTCATGTCTAAATATATTTTATCAATTAGACACACATTAAACAATGATCATATACTGAATACTTGAAACTAATATAGAACTACTTGAGATAATGCATGATATTGATCATAGCATCAACAAACTAGAGAGATGTATGATATCCTTCATGGAATTAAAAAACTAAGAAAAGAATTGAAAGAAATATTAATACAAGAGCACAAAAATCATGAAAGAATTCTAAGGGGCCCCATACAAGGGATATGTTCAAATATCACTCACACACATATATGGCTTAGAGATGAAAATAAGGACATATTCAAATGTCCATAATCTAAAGAAATGGAAAAAAAAAAAAGTAGATAATAAAACATGATAATAATGTATGAATAAGTGAATTGGACCTATATAAGGAATTTTAAAAACCATCATATATGAAAACTCATTTATCTAATGAGATATAAATTTTAAAGTAAATAAAAAAATAACAAAAAAAGTGCAATATATTGTATTGTAGTAAGAACAAAAGAGATAGTCATATAGTGATAAAACCTATGTGAAATATTCACCAAGTGAATTTTTAATGATGTATAGAAGTTATATAAGGCCTATTTTTTTTAAATGTGAGAAAATTAGAGCCTGTGTTCATTGGGACAAGTCTACTAGAATTGGATAAGAGTGTAGTGTGTGATTGTCTCAGAAAGTGTAGTTTTTTCAATGTAAATTTTTATGTGTCTAAGACAGTATCACCACTGAAAACTACATCTAAAAGTGACAAAATGTATGTTTTAAAAATCACTCAAGAAAAATTGTGAAGCATATTTTATATAAAACTAGATATAGATAAGTATTGCATATATTAAAGCACAAATCAACTAATGTGAATGAACTACACATATCATGCACATGTCCTAATTTTTATATTTTTTTAAAATATTATATTTTTAATGTATTTTTGAATATACGTAAATAAAAAAGGAACATGCTAACTAGTTAATCATGAAATATTCTCACAATAAATAATTTTTGTATCTAACATAGGAAAGATGACGTCTCACAAATGGAAAGTATCATGAAATTGTGAAAAATCTAGTCTCAACTTGGAATATAAAAAATTATTTGGATTTATAAAACAAGTGCCATTATGATGATAATATATAGTATGCCATGTATATTTTTATCATGGTGAGATTTAGGACTCTTTTGAAGCCATCATGTAATATGAGAATGTTGTGTTGTTGGTCATTATGGAACACTCTTAATGCCTTGTAATATTAATCTAGGACATGTTGGAGTAGAAATTATCTCTTTATAATCTGTGTAAAATAAATGATTAAGTGAATTTTCAAGGATATGCATCCTTTTAAAATTGACACTTTCTTATGAACTTTCTAAATAGGTTAAATTGTTATAGGTTTCACAATTGATATTTATTGTGTAGGAAGACTAAAATTTGTTTAGAGGGGGTATTCATATGTAATTCTATGAACTATGATAAATTCATTATCAAAAATGTATTTCAAATATTTGTATACTATAAAATGTATTATAGGAATCTATTCAATCCAAATACATCCCAATAACATATCAAAGACTCATGCATTGGGTACTAATATAAGCATAGTAGCCAAATATGTTGGACCAACCCATAGTTGTCATGTGATATCACCAATATAATTTTGAACATGTCTATTGAATACCTTATGTTACAACCCCTCAAGTTGTACTTAAGAAAAAAAATAGATTTTTTATAGAAAATAAACAATTAACTTAACATTCAAATTACAAAATTAAACAATACAACATATCTAAATCATTACTAAGAATAAAATTACTTCTAATTCAAATATTACATACAATATATATCTTATACAATTCCAAGGAAAGTAATCATCATAGAACACAACTATGAATGGTTTGATAATACAATAATTGTTATTTAATAAGTACATAATATAATTACATTCTTTCAGGCAAAAAACCTAATATAATAAATAGATACCAAGATTTTTTGAGTTTGAGTCACACCAACTCATGTATCTATGATAATCCCAAGTGTCATCTCCAGGTAGTACTATAGTGGGGAGGAAGAGCATCATCTGAATGCTTTTCCACTCCAACTATAGACCAACAATCCCTCACATAATTCTCTATCAGGGAATAGCCCTTCCTTCATGGATAGGTAGATAAAATGGTGTAAGAATATATTAAGATGTTCTAGTACCCTATGTGATTGTAAGATTTATAATAACATGCAGTGTAACATAAATAAATTCATTCTAACATGATATCTCATAAAATTCAAATCAAACATATGAAATGACAATGTACATCTACATTAATTTGGCCAAAGTTTCAAATAATATATGATCATTTAGATTGGTCAATTTCATAACACACCACTTGATCAAACTATCTATTGGTGGTACTACCTAGACTAGTGGAACTCATCTCACTACCTATTAACATTGTTAATATGTATTCTAAACTAAGAATATATATATATATATATATATATATATATATATATATATATATATATATATATATATATATATATATATATTTCAAGATTCATATAGATTTTATTCTATACTAGAATAGAAAAATCTTGAATAATCATTTTATTTCACCAAATGTGTCATGAACCTACAATTGTACTAGTAGAATATACATAACCTTATGAAATAAAACATAGTTTTCCAAGCATTCATATTATCTGGCTATGTTTAAATCATGGATCATAATTTCTCTTTAATACTGGTAATGTAATGGTTTATCGATAATCAAAGGGTCTAATTTCTTTATTAAAATAGGTAAAAACTTGTTAATACTATTTACATAATTGATTCTATTCACAACCCATTTTTGATTTGCTAAATAACAAACATGTTTATAAAAATAACTTACCTTTAAATATGTTTTAAATAATTTATGGAATAACGTGTAATTTCAAACTCATCATAAACCATATTTTTTACATTAAAATGATATGGTAAATGATTTATAAATATATCTTAACTTAGATATATTTTCAATCACACAATATATAATTATGTTAACATGTAGTTAATATAATTAATAGTTTACATAACTATTTAACAAGTCTAAAATAAGAGACCCTTTAACAAAACCAAGTTAATTTTGTAGTAATATATATAATATAAAATACTTACTCAGCTAGATATAGGATACAATGTGTTAAACTATGAAAATAGGATTCTATAAAATAAAAAATAGAATAAAAGATATAAAGTTCTTTATACTATTGGAATGAAACTCTATTAATAGACATCAAGGTAATTTAAACATAGGTCTAATTTTATTTAATACACATTCTATCAAAAGGAGTGTAGGTAATTAAATTATACATGGGATGCTGACAAAAAAATCCTCTTCACTAATCACGACAATAAACTAAAATTCAAGGTCAAGTTCGATGTGAGTGAGAAGAAGACACAACCAAAGATAAAATGTTACACACAGGTATTCAAAAAAGTGTGAAATTCATCCTTTAGATAAAATAAATTTAAACTCTTATCCATTATTTAGATGTTATGATAAAAAATAAGATGCTACCACTTGTTATGGAATGTGGTCTAAATAGAACACAACTATAATAATTAATACAACTTATAGAAGATAAGATGTTTCTCTATATTTTTGGAACACAACACTTGAAATTATACACAGACTAATTAAACATAGGCTCTAGTGTCATGTGTTGGTAAAAGAAGGAATGCGCCCACTTAAATATAGGCATGGCACTTGAAAATAAAGATACCAGGTATAAAACAAGATGCAGGGTTGATATAAAAATGCAAACCCTTCCCATATGCAACACAGATCTATTCATAAAGAGGACATGACTAATATATATAGGTATATCAACATTGGAATTATCATTTCAAACACTTCTTTTACAAAGTTCAATATTGGGTCTATTATCTAGGACGTAGACTTAGATATGGAAATGTTGGCATAAAGAGAATGTGTGTTGACTTAGATTTAAATGTAGAAAATAAAAAATAAAATGCAAGATTAAAATTTAATATTTGGGTTTTCAATAAACAATGCACAGGTTACAAGTTTCATTGATTGAACTTAAACTTTAATGAGAAATTAGCTTTATATTCTTTTACTATGTAGTTAATATTTTGACTCATAAACATACATAAAAATAACAGAACCAAACTAGATAAAATGACCTTTTCATTGCTTGTCTTTTTATTTCTTACTCCAATTCCTTAGCTTCTATTTCCTTTCTCCATCTATATATATTAATTCCCAATATTCCTTTCTTATTTATAAAACAAACTTCTTTCTAAATTATGTGCTACCCCTCTTGCATGTAAATTCTTTATTTTAGTTTTTCTCTTGCATGTCTCCTCTTATCTTTATCATATTTAAAACATGATTTTGAAATTAATACACCATGTTTTCTTTATTCTTTTATCAATATTGACTTAAGTTAACTCCTAGAACTATTTTCCATTTTTTTAAAAATATAAATTAATGCATAATTAATTTTTTAACTTTAAATTACATTAACAAATATTTTATGCAATTTCCAAAATAATGATAAATAATTATTTAACTAAAATATAAAACAAGTCATTAATTTCCTTTTATTCGCTAGATAATCATATTTAATAATAATAATACTTTTATTATAATTAATAATTATTTTCTAAATTGAAATTTAAAAATCAAGTCAATTAGACTCAAGAAATTAAATGCATACTAGAACTAATCCCACATGCACAATTATAACCACAAACAATACACACTAACATTTTTATGCAAATAGCATTTAAAATTTGATGTGCATGTGTGTAGGGTTATTAGTATTTTCTATGGATATTCCCCTAATTCCTCCATCTAGTCAATCCTCTCTGATGATACTCTCCCTCATCATCTCTGAGGGTAGGACCTATCCTGCATCCACCTCACAATAAATAAGTAGTTATCTGAGTCATCATAAATATCATCAATGATGAAAAACTACTAATACATATCCATAATGTACATAATATAAAATACAGTTATAACATCATGTAATCTAATCAATAATGTTATTATCCTATAATAATATATGTCATAAAGCTAAATAATCAAAGCAATAATAATCAGACGCTAACCATACTAATCAACATAGTAAAGGTTTATTTGTCATATGGTGAAATCAGGTTGTAACATGCTCCACCCTAAAATTGGTCATGATCCTGATGACACTTATTCAAATAATAGTTTTGAATATCAAAAGAGTCTAACATAATTTAAAAACACAGTATCAAGTATCTATCATGCAAACAAATGTAGAAATAGCTTGGAAAACTTATCATAGTCTTCCCAAGGAGCACTATCTTCAGAGTATTGGTCCCACAAGATCTTACACTGAGACACTTTTCTATTTTGCAAATGAAGTTTACTAGTGTTAATTACTCTGGTTAGTTCTACCATGAGCATCTCGGGATCCAAAACCTTCAAAACATTTCAATCCACAACATGTGAAAGATCAGCTATATATTTATTAAGATAATATACATGGAAAACATTATGTAAAAGACTTAGGGATGGTGGTAATGAAAGCCTATACATAATAATATTGACCACTTATAACATTTCAAAGGGTCCCACATATCTTGGTGTCAATTTTTTTGACTTCTTGATTTTAATCGAGCTCTTCTATGGCTTAACCCACAAGAAGACTTTGTCATCAACATAAAACCTCCTATCTATCCTCTTTAGATTAGCATAATTCTTATGTATGTCATTAGCCTTAGCCAATCTCTATTTGATTAACTTAACTTGATCTTCCAAATCAAATAGCATTTCAGGCCCAAAGAGTACTCTATCCTCTAATTTGTCCCAATTGATTAGTGTCCTGCACCTCTTTTTGTACAGTGCATCAAAAGGAGCTAGCTTCAATGCTAACTAGAATTAGTTATTGTATGCAAACTCAACTAATGGAGGATAATCTTACCATTCGTATTGCTAATCCATGAAATACATATGTAGAAAATCCTCTAAAATTTAATTCACTTGTTTAGTTTGACCATCATTCTCTGGATGATATGTGGTACTAAAACTTAACTATGTATTGAAATTTAAGTTTAAAGTCATCCAAAACTTAGAAGTCATATTTGAATCTCCATCCAAAATGATCTTCTATAGAAGCCCATGCAACCTATATACTTCCTTTATGAGCCTATTAACAAGGTTAAGTTCATCATATATCATTTTTTTTTGGTATGAAATGAACCACCTTGGTTAGTTTATCCACAACTACAAAGATTATATCATGCATACTCTGTGACATCAGTAAACCTTGGGCAAAGTCCATACTGATCACCCGCAACTTCCACTCTGGTATATCATGTAGATATAACAATCCAACTAGGTTTATATGTTTAGATTTAAATCATTGAAATTCCAAACAACATGACACAAAATCTACACATCTTTCTTGATTCCCTTTTGATGTAGAAGATGGTCAATACTTCACACACTCCTTCCCTATTCAATGTTTATTCAATAGACCAAGGTGAAAATGGTCATTCAAGGATATATTGAATATTTGTATTATCTATGGATTTTCTTAGTCTTATTATACTTCTTTTGGTCGTTTGAGACCTTTCTTACTTTGAATAACACAATTCTTGTCTTGTTTCTTAACCTTGATATCTCTCTCTCTTTACACAATCAATCTTAGTAGCCTTTTTTGGATAAATTAGCTTATACATCTCCGTACGATGGATATTTGTAAAAAAATACCATATTTTGATATCATTTAATGAGATTCAATTCTCAATCAAATTTTAATCAATAATTATTCTTCTAAACCCTTTTTTCATTCCCATTTTGGTCATTGTTTAGGTCACTAGATCTTTTAGGGCTCTAGTTAACACACAGTCCATTCAAAGTGTATAGATATGTACAAGAAAACTTAAAAAAAATTAAATACTTTCATACACATACTATCCTAGCTAATTTAAAAATTTGAAGCAATTTTACGCGTTTAATCTCATGCAAATCATGTTTTTGTCTTAAAACCCTAGACAAGGTTATGTACAGGCTAACAAGACCTGAGAGTTCTTAGTTTGGGATCGCACATCCCATAAGGAGTTAAAATAATCTATAAGAATTGATAAATTTATGAATAAACCTTATTCACATATTTAAAGCATTGGTTAGTCTCTGTGACTCCTTTGTTCCACCTTTCCAACTAGGTTTTTGCCTCACTCTATACACAATTATAATTTATAAAGCATGTGGTAATTGTTTAAGAGTTTATACCTTCTACCATTGGTTCTTATATTCCATGAATGAATAAAAGGGACATAAAAACAATATATTCACCGTATGAAAATATTAGTTACACTCCATAACTACTCTTTTCACCTTTTGATTATGTTTTTGGTGCATAAAGAAAACATATTCATGTGTGTAGGACTCAGGAAACTAATATTTGACACCAAATCCTTAAAGAAAGGTTTTAAACACCTGTAAATGTATTTAAATTCCTACACACACCTTATCAAATCCAAATTTACATTAAAAACATCCCTAAAATGTCCTTTTTTCATGCCTTATGTATATTGTTACCTTGTATAGGTCTACAAGTGTTCCCTGAGGTATTGACTTGATCACAAATGGTTTTTAGATTTTATGAATGATTTAAAAATATTCACATGAACTCTTTTCAACCTTTGGAATCAATTATTACTTTTGACTTTCTCTATGCTATATATTTTATTATACCTTGTGTATTCCCTATCCACACAAACATGCTCTATACAAAATTATAAGAGCTAGTTTGTAAAATATAATGGATATAAACCTGTGAATTGAAAAATAAATAAATGATCATAGAAAAAGACTATCAATCTCAAAGTAAAAATTTTAAACTATTCAATATTGGATTTGATTCATGACATACTTTGAACTCAAACTTTTTTAACATATAAACACAATAAAAAATAGATTTGTATTCAATATCCTTCAAACTTGAGGAAATCCATTCTCCATATCTTAATTCTCTTTCCCTTCTTCTCTAAATACAAAATTAACAACCAAAAACCAAAACAAAAAATACATTATTTATATCTACCCTAACTACTTCCAAGTAACTACTTGCAAGAGTGTTGCTATTGACATAATCTTCAAGATGGATTATGTTGTAAAAGTGTGGCTTCTTAAAAAATAAAATAAACTAAGGTGTATTAAATTAAAAACATAATGAATCCTTTTCAACCCCCTATAACACCCTTTCTAAGATAAAACATTCAAATTTTCAAATTGTCAAAATGGTAGAAAATTCCCATTTTGAATTTTCTAAGTTCTCTATGCACTTCAAATCACTTGGATAGCATTCCAAGGAATATGTTTAGTCATATAACACTTCTACCACAACCTAAATATGTTTTTGACCCTTATTTACTAGTTTTAGACAAAATATTGAAATAATGGTGTTTCCTTGTGTGATGCCCCTGCATCATATGCCTAAGGGGGAAAAGAAAACAAAACTAAAGTGAATTTGTTGCCTATGATCCCTTCCAAATTTTTCTTTGTGTCTTTGATGTCATAATTCTTCTTCATTTTAGTATATTTAATGAACTATGAATTTTCAAATGTGACATCTTATTGATTCCAAGTATCTACCTTCTTGTACTTGTGCATGATGTATGATGCTTTAGCTTAATTGGTTTGAGGTAATTGATTATCCCAACCTAACCCTATTTTAGCCTCTTCCCTTTCTCCCTACACCATTCATGGTTCACATAAAGCACTCAAAATTATTTACATGCTTACTCCACTATGTAATTCTTTCCTACATGCATGATTAAAACTAGGAAATGGAACTACTAGCTTAATATGATCTATTTATTGCTTCTTCCTCTTTATCCAATTCTAACAATACTACTTAGGTTATATTCTATCAACTTGGTTTATTTCTCTCTTTATCACCTCATTTCATGTATGCATATCTTGACACATTACTTCCCTATATACACATGCCTGCAATTTGAACAACTTTCTCATGATACCCTTCACCTTGTCAATTTTAGATTTTTTAACTTGTACCTATGCTTCAGCTAGTTCTTGCACTTTGAATTTCTCATCCTGCATCTAAATCATTCCTTCTCTCCTTTGTAAAACTTATTCAACCATGTATTTTTATCCCAATGCCTCAAATGGTGATTTCTCTTGCATGGGCATGCTTAGAACATGGAATTTTAAGTCAGTCCTACTTTCTTGTATCTATTGTACCTAACCTAAAAAAAAATTTACAAATCCATAACCATGATTTGAAAAAACATTTAGGTTTATATTTTATACCATGAGGTATTCCAACTTCTTTGATTCCATTATAGCTAAGTGTTCCACCATTTATACTAAAAAATGATTGAATTATGTTGTAGTTATTACCTCTTCTAGCATGTAAGGTTTATTATAACCATATGGGTCTTGACTTATGTCTTCTCCTCTTGATATTATTTCTTAAAAAAATAAACACCATATTCTCTTATGAAATTTAAGGTGTATGGGTTTTAGGTCTCTAATTCCATACTCTCCTCACCATGTAATGTATTCTTCATTCCTAACATTCCCCTAAAGATTGCTTTCAATGCTTCACATGCCTTTGTACTCACGTCTTGATGTTGTCTTGTCTAATCAACCTAAAACATCCTCCTTGTTTCTCCATCATCAATCTCCCATATGTCATATTTGAACATGATGACATTTTCAACTCTTGAAACTTGAATAACCTAAAAATTCTTACCATATTTTTGTATGGCTAAATGCTTGTCTTGATCATGATTACTCCTTACATCACTACTATATTATCTAGATCTATCATTTGGTAAAAATTTAACACTAAAATCATGAATCTCAAAAATTTACATGAATGTAGTTTGATCCTTTTCTTATTTCATATGCATATCTAGTCCTTTGACTATATTTTCTTGACTTCTTTGCATCGTCATAGCCTTGTATTGATATTTATCATGTTACCCATCTTCTTGATGTGGTATTTTACATTATTTCCACTTATCACTTGCACAATCATTATTACACACACATAAGAATACATATTCATTAATTAGATTTTCAATACCTTGAGTTTCACATACCTTCTCCCATTAATCATTTTCTTTTTCCTTGATGTTGAATGAAACTTCTTACCTAGGTAAACTCCTAGCTTCTCCTTTGGACTACCATATCATAGCTGAGTTGTCACTTTTATTTTCATTTTCATTGATTTTTTCTTTGTCATCAACTTATTATTTTTTATTCACATGGGGTTATAACAACTCCTAGGTTTTGGCCTTTATCTCTACCTTGTCTTCAAGCTCTATCTTCAGCTACAAGTTGATTGTATCCAAATATATTACATATTCTCCTCTCTCACCTTCTTCTTTTATTTTATTTTGAATATTTAGGCAAGGTTATCCCTCTTTTTTCTTCATTCCTTGATGAATATTAGGTTTTATAGGATAATCCCTATCTTCTTCGACCTCAAACTTCTCTAGCTTCCTTATTTCCATGAATTGTTTGGTGGTTGCATGTGTTCCACCTAAGATTCATTCTCTAACTTACTCTCTTGTTCGGTGTCATTCCCAAACCACTTCTTATCAATCTCAGTTATAATTTCTACCCCTCTTCTTTTGGTATATTCTTCACTCTTGCACTTCATGCTATCTACCAATGCCTTCTCACAAATATCACTTCCAATATTCAATTTAGTGACCTTACCCAACATTTTATTCTCTTGTTGGCTTTATTCCATGTCCAACGTTATGGAATTATACCTCTTCATGCTCACCCTTTCAAAACAACTTGCCTTTTCTTCCTCCTTAGGGGCTTTGATCAAGTTCAAACTCTCCATAGATTTACCAAAGTACTTTTTGGTTGCCATCAACATCATTCTTTGTTCCATTCTTCCTACATAACCTTTCAAAGGTATAAGAACATGTGTGACCCTATATTTATTTATTATGTAAGTGTTTGCTTACCCATCATGAACAACCCTCCTATCAAATTTCCATGGCCTCCTTAGCAACAGATGGAAAACATATATGGGAATTATGTCACATAAAACTCTATCCTTATATCCACCTATATGAAATCCAACCATACTTTTCTCACTTACCATGATTTGATGTCCTTCTTAAACCTATGTTACCTGTAAGGATGTGGATGTGGCATCCTCTTTAATCCTATATTTTTTACCATTTGTAAAGACACTATGTTGTCTATACTTCCTCCATCAATCACCACTTTGTATCACTTTCCCTTTGCTTTATAACTACTCCTAAATAATCTTCCCCTATGTACTAGTTCTTGTACTTATCATTTTTACTACAATAATACCCTTCTCATGAGTAAATATTAATTTCTCAATTTTATTCTTTCTTCATGTGACCCTATTGCATTCTATTGACCATCCCTACCAACATTTGAGGGACATTTTATGTCCCTATGTGAATTGAAAATATATAAATGATATAAACATATATAATGGATATATCCACTCACATATATAATGGATATAAACATATATAATGGATATATCAAATGGATATATCCACTAACATATCTAATGGATATATAAAACACTCTACAATACCATCTGGATCTTTACTACCTATATCCACTCTTTTAACTATGGGTCTTTGTTCTTGGTTACCTACCTTGTAATTCACCTCTAGACACATGGTGTCCAATATTTATTTTTGTATTTTAAAGTGATGTATTATTTTTACTTGTCATAAATCACCCACCATCAAAATTAAACTCTTTGATACTAAATTATGTAGAGGATGGTCAATACTTCACATACTCCTTCCTTATTCAATGTTTATTCAATAGACCAAGGTGCAAATGGTCATTCAAGGATATATTTAAGATTTATATTATATATGGATTTTATTAGTATAATTATACTTATTTTGGTATTTTGAGACTTTTATTACTCTGAATAACACACTTTTTGTCTTGTTTCTTAACCTTGATATCTCTCTCTCTCTTTACACAGTCAATCTTAGTAGCCTTTTTTTGGATAAATTAGCATATACAGCTTTGTACGATGGATATTTGTAATAAAAATACCATATTATGATACCATTTAATGATATTAAATTCTTAATTAAATTTTAATCAATAATTATACCTCTAAACCACTTTTTCATTCCCTTTTTGGTCACTATCTAGGTCACCAGGTCTTTTAGGGCTCTAGTTAACACACAATCCCTTCTAAGTGTATAGATACATACAAGAACACTTAAAAAACTTTGAAATAATTTAATAAAAATACCATCATAGATAATTTTAAAAAATTAAGAAAATTTATTGATTCAATCTCATTAAAATCATGTTTTTATCGTGAAACCCTAGACAGAGTGACATACAGGCTAACATGACCCAAGATTTCTTAGTTTGGGATTGTACATCCAAAAATGGGTTAAAACATTTTTTAATAATTTAAAATTATTTATCTAAACCTTATTCATATCTTCCAATCATTGGTTATTCTATATGACTCCTCCGTTCCACCTTTCCAACTAGTTTTTTGCCTCACTCTATGCATAATTATAATTTATAAAGCCTATGGTAATTATTTAAGAGTTTAGACCTTATAAAAATGGTTATTATATTCCATTATTGACTAAAAATTACATAAATAAACTATATTAACCTTATTAAAATATTAGTTTCACTCCATAACTACTATGTTTGCCTTTTGATCAGGCTTTTGGTGCACAAAGAAAACATAGTCTTGTGTGTAGGATTTAGGAAACTAATATTTGGCACTAACTCCTTCAAGAAAGGTTTTAAAAAAATATAAATGTATTTAAAATCCTAAAAACACCTTATTAAATCAAAATTTACATCAAAAAACAACCATGAAACATCTTTTTACCATGCCTTATGTACACAGTTACCTTGTATAGGTCTACAAGTGTTCCCTGAGGTATTGAATTTATCAAAAATGGTTTGTAGATTTTATGAATGTTTTAAAAATATCCAAAGGAACTATTTTCACCATTTATAATCAATTATTACTCTTAAATTGGTCTGTGTTATAGGTTTTACTATACCCTATGTATTCCTTGTCCACACAATCATGCATTGCATAGAATTATAAAGGTTAGTTTGTAAAATATAATGGATATAAACATTTGAATTGAAAATGATCACAAAAAAATAATATAAATCTAAAATAAAACATTCAAAACTATTCAATATTGGATTTGATTCATGACATACATTGAACTTAGTCCCTTTTCACATACAAACATAGTAAAAAAAATAGTTGTATTCAACATCCTTCAAACTTGAGGACATCCATTCTCCTTGTCTTGGGTATCTTGCCATTATTATTTGAATACAACATTAACAACCAAAAAAAAAAACCAAAAATATATTTTTTATATCTACCCTAACTTCCCTAACTACTTCTAAGTAACTACTTAAAAAATTACTGCTCTTGACATAATCTTTAAGATGGATTATGCCATACAAGTGTGGTTTCTTGTAAAATAAAATAAACTAAGGTGTCCTACATTAACACTTAATATCCATTTTAAAACTTAATTACTCCTTGATAACCCCATATAACACCTTTTCTAAGCCAAAATATTGAAAATTTCAAATTGTCAACATGGTGGGAAATTCCCATTTTGAATTTTATAAGTTCCTTATGCACTTCAAATCACTTGGATAACATTCCAAGGAACATGTTTAGTCATCTAGAACTGCTACCACAACCTAAATATTTTTTTGACCTCTATTTATTGGTCTTAGACAAAATCTTGCAATAATGTTATTTCCTTATGTGATTCCCCTACATTACCTTCTAGAAATACAAGGTCCAAGCTATGCCATGAGCTTGGTTACTCCTAGATGTCATGAATATGGGTCATTTTGTAACTCTTTCAACATTGTGCTCTGTATATTCTCTTGATTTGGCACATACATTATCCCATTGAAATGAAGAATACCATCACTCTCAAAATTGAATCCTTTATACTGAGGATCTTAAGCATTATTAGACAATGCTTTCCTAATCTATTTATAATACCAATCTCCTTGTGATAACTTAACCACTTGATCTATAAAAGTACCCCTAATAGTGGCTATAACTGCTATATACCTTCTATGAATCAAAGCGTCAGCTACTCTATTCTTTTTTCCTTTGATGTAATTAATATCAAAGTCATAGTTAGAAAGAAACTCTAACCATCACTTCTAAAGATCATTTAGGTTTGGTTGGGTGAAGATATATTTGAGTCCCAAGTTATCAGTCTTGAGCTCAAATGGTTTTCCCAATAAATAGTGTCACCAAACTTGTAAAACATGAATGATAGCTACAAGTTCAAATTCATGAAGGGAATAATTCAGCTCATGAGTTTTTAGCTTTCATGATTTAAAAGCCACCACTACACCATCCTACATAAGGACTCCACCTAAACCCTCTCTTAACACATCTGTGATCACTAAAAACTAACCACATCGATCAGGAACTTTTTACACTAGTGTTGAAGTAGGCCTTATTTTAAACTCTTAGAAAGCTACATCACATTTTTACAATTAGATAAACTTTTGATTCTTCCATTGCAAGTAGGTAATTACATTAGCTATCTTGGAAAAATTTAGAATGAAAATTTTGTAGTAGCCTGCTAACCCCATGAAGCTCCTTACCTCATGCACATTTTTATGTGATGGCCATTCCATAATGGCACTTATCTTAGATGGATATACAAAAATACCATGTGCATAAAATTATATGCCTTAGATACTGCACTATCTCCTAAAAGAATGCACACTTAGATAACTTGCCATATAGCTTGTACTTCTACAACCATTGTAGAACCAATTCTAGATGTTGTAGGTACTCCTCTTCATTCTTAGAATATAAAATAATGTCATCCAAAAAGAACAAAACAAAGTGATCTAAATTTTCTCAAAATACATTATTTAAGAGATTCATGAATGTTATTGGGGCATTGGTGAACACAAAAGGTAAAACTATGAACTCATAATTCCCATAACAAGTCTTGAAGTTTTTTTTTTAATATCCTCATCCCAATTCCATAACTAAAGATATCCTACTCTAAGATATATCTTCAAAAATACCATTTCTCCATGCATTTGATCAAAAATATCATCTATACGAGGTAACAGATTTATTTTTAATAGTTTCCTTATTCAACATTCTATAATTGATGCAGAGTCAAAGGGTGCCATCTATTTTCACAAATAATAACTGGTACACCCCATGGTGACAAACAAGCCCTAATCAACCCTTTTGATAATATTTACTAGAGTTGAGCCTTCAATTCAACTAGCTCAATGGTTGACATCCTATATGGTGACTTAGATTATGGTTATATTCTAGGTGTGATGTCGATAATGAAATCAAACTCATGTTTAGGAGGTAAACTTGGTAATTTTTCTAGAAACACATCATGCAAATCTCTAAGAAATAGCTAATATTCAAGAGATGGTTCTGTAGGTTCCTCCATCTCATTTATATTGATTATAAATGCTTTCACCCTTTTGCTTGAGCCCTCCCAAGTTGCATTGTAGAAATTTGCTTGAGTCGTAACTCTCTCTTTTCTCCTTGAATTTGTGTCTAATTTCCAAGATCATTCAGACACTCAACTTTGTTTAAATAATAATTAACATTGGCCCTTTGTTCAGTAAACTAGTTGATTCTTAGGATCGTGTCATATGACCTTATTGGTGCTACATATAGATTAACTACTATTGAAAATTCAAGTAACTCAATTACTACCTTAACTAGACACTGATTAACCATGATTTTTTAGATATTCCCATATTATACCAACCATGCATTTGCCATATATCCAAATTTCCTAGGAAACTTGCTAAGAATTATAGGAGTTATAAAACATTTAGTAGCCCTTATATCAATTAAAATAGAAACTAGATGTCCAAAAACAAATACCTGATAGTTATATGGGTGTTGCTTGAAATTTTTCTTATGTATGATCAATGCCTGCATGAATACACTGCTAAAAATTTCCTTGCTAAGGATTAAGGCCTTTTTCCTTTGACTTATTTTGAGGACATTCATGAGCATGATTATTTCCTCCACAATTGAAACAACCACCTAGTGGTACTTTATTATCAATTTGAGTGTTCCTTGAAAGCTGCCCTTAGAGCTATTACCTAAATTATTTCTATTAAATCCCATGTTAAATTTGCAATTTTGGTTATTGGGTTGTCCCTTTAAGTTTTATTTCCTCTACTTTTAGTTCTTCTAGAATGTTGGCTTAGAATTCCCAATTTTTTTCATGTTCTTTTCCCTATCTTGAGCAAGAAACTTCAAATTTGCTTCTACTTTAATACCTTCTTAAAAAATTAGCCCATGGTTGGAGGTCCTTGAATATCTACCTCACTACCTATCTTGGGTTTTAATCCCATGATAAAATTCTTAATTTTGAATCTCTCATCTACTTGGTACTATAGTACATACTTCAAAATTTTGGTTAACTACTCCCAATACTCATTCACTGAAAACTCTCATTGTTTCAAATTCTAAAAATATATAAGATTCTAATCAAAGTAAAGTTATGGCAACCATCATGACCTAAAAAACATCATAAACTACTCCTAGGTTGTGGTGGTTGAGCTAATGCTCATTTACCTATTTTTATTGACCCACCAAGTAACTGCCTCACCAACCAATTAGTAAGCTCCCCAAGTTTCTTTGGTGACTTTTGATTAGTTTCAAATATAAAAATAATTCTCCATATCTATCAACCAAGCCTTAGATCCAACACCTAGAATAATCCCATCAAACTTTGGTAGATTCACCTTTTTCACATCCCTAGATAATTTTGCAACTAGCTAAGCTCTCACATCATGTAGGTCTTCTTATTCAATTAGTTTCTCAATAGGTACTTCTTGACGTTCTTCCTTGCCTTGGTCATGAACTTCCTATTTCTAGGTTGTAATATGATCCTTGGTATCATTCATGGCTATGAATATATGATCCAACTTAGTTGAATGCTTGGTGGAAATTAGATTGGGATCAAAGGGAGGGTTATTGTCATTAGCATACAAAGGACCCTCATTTGCTAATCTTGTTTACACCATTTTTCCTTCTCAATGAAAACAAGAATATGAAAATTTTATCAGACTCATTTAGTCCTAGAGTTAGAGCCTAAGCTCTAATACCACATGTTACAACCACTCAAGTTGTACTTAAGAAAAAGTAACTATAATTTTTTTAAAGCAATTAAATAATTAACTAAAAATTAAAATCACATAATTAAATAATAAAACCTATCTAAATCATTACTAAGATCAAAAGTATTTCTAATTCAAATACTGCATTTTGTATATATCTTATATAATTTCAATGAAAGTAATTGTTGGGATATAAATAACTGGAAGCACATAATTGATTACCAAATACAAGCAACTTAATATGTAGAATTAACCAGAATCAACAAGTAACTAGAATCCAGAAATAACACATGATATGAGAGACAATACACAACTTGTATTAAAACTCTTACAGAAAAGAATACAATAAAGAATATGCCACTTCTTCTCCACCACCTCTTCAGAGGCTTCCCACACCTCAAGTGAATAGTAATTCTCTCCTCAAAGCTCTCTCTCTTAGGTCCCAACACCTAACTCAAACACAGAGTTGGTGTTCACCTTACACATGTGCTCCACGCACACCACAAGTGCTCCACGCACTCCACAAGTACACAAACATACTTCAAGTAGATCTCCCTTAAACTTGCAACAACCTGCACCTCAATAGACCTTACTTATGGAAGGATCTTCCAAACCTTCCTCTTTGCTCTTAGTACACACCTGTACTCTAAGTAGATCTCTCTTGATACTACTCCTTGTTGTGTTGCTGTCCTCTCTAATCATGTACACCTATAAATCAATCTGGTTTTGCACACCTATGAACCTTGACCTTGCACACACATACACCTGCATATCAATGATCTTAATTACCATGTAGATCTCCTATAGAAGCCATGCTCACCTGATGACCAAGATCATACACTCCTAAAGAACCCTATTGATTCTCCAATCCAGCACCCACACTTGGTACTGTGGCACTAGGAGGAACACACCATGCTCACCTCACACATAGAAGGAGCTTATAATATTGCTCTCTTACTCTCTAGCACAAGTTTACAATACAACCATGAGTCTATTATATAGATCTCATCCAAAAAATAATTAGACTCTAATTACAATAATTAGATCCGCAGCTCTCAGTCTAAAATTGGCTCTCATCATGCAAACACTTGGTTCGTTAGCTAACTGCCCGTAATATACTCGTAGTCAATCCACATAGGTGATCAACATTGGTCCCTATCTGCCTGGGGGTCACTGACACCAGCCAACTTCTGACCGACATCAGTTGCCTTCTGGTCTAATCCTGCCGACATCGGTTGGCCTGACCGATGCCGACATCTGTGATGCTCTGCAACCCTTCTGCAACCTCCTCCTTTGTTTGCATCAGTGAAGCTTTTAGCTCCACAACCTAAAAATCTCCCACTTGGAGATAAATAGCTACACTATACCTGTACCTATACCCCATCTAATTTATTTCTTGGTGTGTATCCCTCTTCAAGATGAATCCTAAAGATTTCCCACCACACAACCTGTGGTGTACCTCCTATCATCCGAGTACCCTACCACATTCGACCTACAAACCCATGTAGTGAAGTCTTGACCCTGAATAGCATGAATCCCTATTGTTGGTCCCTCTCACATCCCTGAGAATCCACTTCTCCAAATTGGCTCCTAACTCTCTGACAACACCCAATGCTTGGGCAAACTCAGGTCTATACCAGACCTCATGTGATTTCTAAAAATGCACTATCTAGCCCTTAGTGTGCTCTAGCTCTACATCCTACATAATGAACCTCACCAACACCTGATTCACACCAGCTCCCACTGGAGACAAAATCAACTTGTGATCTCTCATGTCTCCCATGCCAAAGAATTTTGTTGCTCCAAATTCTTCATAGCAAACCACTGAACTCATCTTACCCTTAGCTTAGCAAAACCCTGTATGTACAATCCTACTAGAAAACATACCATCCACATATAGTAACAGAATGATGTCATGACTCATCATCCACCTAGTAAGACAAACCATAGTAGTTACCCTGACATTGACTTAAGCCATGCTTCATCCTCCACCTGTCAAAACTTGTACCACTATCCTACAGCTTCTCAAGACCATATGACCTGGCCTTCCATCTCATGTGTCCGTTCTCTCTATTCTTCAACTAAGGAATCCATTGGTCTCTATGCTTTCATCCCTGCTGGCAACCCTACCAAGTCTCTGCTTGGTTCTGCATCATATACCTACCATGCTCCCACTATTTCCTAGATCCTTCCTACTCTACGGTCAATAACTAGTATAAAGAAGAGGAACAAAAAATTTGAGGCCTACTTATGTCTTCAGTCCTCCATATGGGCATTTGAGACTCCTTGACAGCTTGCTATCCACCCAAAATCTATTACAGTGACCGACCTCGGTCACCACACAATCTGCATCCAACCGACATCAATTCCTGCGCTTGTCTTGACTACCAACCTTGCCAACTTCAGTGTCTCCTTCTATCGACATTGGTCCTCATGACCGACGTCAATCTTACCTACTACTGACATCGGTTTTCCTATCGATGCTAGTACCTGTGTTTTCCTATAAGTGATGACTTTTTACCTACGAGCTCCTTTGAATCAACACCCATGTCCAAACTGCCCTGCTCAGAAGTATCTAGCCTCATCCACTGAACTCTATCTATTATCTCCTCCAAAAATACCAAGGCTTTCCAGTTCTTAAGCCTATCAAATATATCTATCTTCTACTTAAGAACATGCTTCTCCTTCCTGCTCATGTGACCAAGCCAATGAAGCCACGTCTCCATAATAGAAGAAGAATTAGTAATATAAACAAGTAGATAAAGAGTACCTATTTTCTTACCACTAGATAATTCAAGTGCATCCACTATGAGAGTTCTCGTGCATCTCTCATCACCCAACTTTTCTGAAGAAATCAGCCACATCTCTAAACTTGGGACCTGCATGACCTCCTTCAACACCCATGTGTTGGCCGCCTGCAATTTTAGCTTCACTTTCCCTTTGCCAATTCTTTGGCAAGGCTCACCAACTCCTCTCCCTGGGGCTGCATGGAAAGAGGCAACAGAATCTATAAAAAAAGATTCAACTTTATCCAAGAAACCTCCCAGAGCATCCTGTGCCACATCCCCTGCAACATCTACTTCTTTAGTTCCTTCATGCTGATCTTCCACAAACCAACAATTTTTTTTACCTACTCTTTCTTTCCATAAGACCGTAAGTGACCATCTGTGCTTTTCAACTCCTCCATTTTTAGCTTACTTTGATCTGCCATTGCTCTACTCCCACTCAATTAGAAACCCCTGAGAGTGACCTGTAACCAAACACAAAACCTACTCCCTGCAACCTGGCTCTGATACCACGTGTTAGGATATAAATAACCAGAAGCACAAAATTGATTACCAAATACAAGAAACTTAATATGCAGAATTAACTAGAATCAACAAGTAACTAGAATCCAAAAATAACACATGATATGAGAGACAATACACAACTTGTATTAAAACTCTTACAGAAAAGAATACAATAAAGAAGATGCCACTTCTTCTCCACCACCTCTTCAGAGGCTTCCCACACCTCAAGAAAATAGTAATTCTCTCCTCAAAGCTCTCTCTCTTAGGTCCCAACACCCAACTCAAACACAGAGTTGGTGTTCACCTTACACATGTGCTCCATGCACACCACAAGTGCTCCACGCACTCCACAAGTACTCAAACATACTTCAAGTAGATCTCCCCTGAACCTACAACAACTTGCACCTCAATAGACCTTACTTATGGAAGGATCTCCTTTGCCTTCCTTTTTGCTCTGAGTACACACTTGTACTCTAAGTAGATCTCTCTTGATACTGCTCCTTATTGTGTTGCTATCCTCTCTGATCTTGCACACCTGCAAATCAATCTAGTTCTGCACACCTGTGAACCTTGACCTTGCACACACATACACCTGCATATCAATGATCTTACTTACCATGTAGATCTCCTATAAAATCCATGCTCACCTGATGACCAAGATCATACACTCCTAAAGAACCCTGCTGATTCTCTAATCCAGCACCCACACTTGGTACTGTGGCACTAGGAGGAACACACCATGCTCACCTCACACACAGAAGGAGCTTATAATATTGCTCTCTTACTCTCTAGCACAAGTTTACAATACAACCATGAGTCTATTATATAGATCTCATCTAAACAATAATTAGACATCTAATTACAATAATTAGATCTGCAGCTCTCAGTCTAAAATTGGCTCTCATCATGCAAACACTTGTTTCGTTAGCTAACTACCCATAATATACTCATAGTCAAACCACACAGGTGACTGACGTTGGTCCCTGTCTACCTGGGGGTCACCGACGCCGACTGACTTCTGACCGACTTCGATTGCCTTCTGGTCTAATCCTACCGACATTAGTTGGCCTAACCAATGCCAGCGTCTGTGATGCTCTGCAACCCTTCTGCAACCTCCTCCTTTGTTTGCATCAGTGAAGCTTTTAGCTCCATAACCTAACAATAATCATCATAGAATATAGCTATTACTAGTCTAATAATACATCACCTATTTTTTAAATATACAAGTACATAATATAATTAGATCCCTTTAGGAAAACAACCTAATACAATAAATAGATACCAAGCTCTCTGGATCTCAAGTCATACCATGAACCATCAATATTCCACATAATTACCTATTAGGGAATGACCCTTCCTTCATGGATATGTAGATAAAATGGTACGATAATCTAATGAGATGTGCTAGTACCCCATGTGCTTTTAATATTTATAATAACATCCAGTGTACCATAAAGAATCCATTCCAACATGATATCTCACAACATGAAAATCAAACATATGAACTGAAAATGTATATCTACATTACTTCGGAAAAAAAATTCAAATAATATATGATCATTTAGATCAATAAATTTCATAACACACCACTTTATCAGACTATCTATTGGTGGTACTATCTAGGCTAGTAGAACCCATCTCACTACCTATTAACATCATCAATACGTATGATCAAATTTGCATATATATAATATAAAATGCATTTCAAGATTCATATAGATTTTATCTTATACTAGATTAGAACAATCTTGAATAATCATTTGATTTCACCAAATGTGTCATGAACCTACAATCATACTAGTAGAACATACATAACCATATGAAACAAAACATAGTTTTCCAAGAATTCATACCATCTAGGTATGTTTTCATCATGGATCATAATTTCTCTTTAATATTAGTAATATATTGGTTTATTGATAATCAAAGGGTCTAATTTATTTATTAAAATAGGTAACAAACTTATTAATACTATTTTCATAATCAATTCTATTCACAACATGTTTTTTCTTTGTTAACTAAGAACCATGTCTATAAAAATAACTTGCCTTTAAAGATAGTTTAAATAATTTATGGATTAACATGTAATTTCAACTCATCATAATCCATAATTTTTTCATGAAAATGATATGGTAAAGGATTTTTAAATATATCTTAACTTAGATATATTTTGAATCACACAATATATAATTATGTTAACATGTAGTTAATATAATTAATAGTTTACATAACTATTTCACAAGTCTAAAATAAGACACCCTTTAGTGAAATCAAGTTAATTTTACAACAATATATATAATATAAAATACTTGCTCATTTGGATAAAAGGATACAACACACTAAAATATAAAAATAGGATGTTATAAAATAAAACACAGAATAAAAGATATAAAGCACTTCATACTATTGGAATGTGGCTCTATTAATAGAAATCAAGTTAATTTATACATATTTCTTATTTTATTTAATACATATTCTATCAAAAGGAGTGTAGGTGATTGAATTAACCATGGGACACTTCCCAACAAAACATCCTTTTCACTAAACACAATAATAAATTAGAACACAAGGTTAAGTTTGATGTGGTTAAGAAGAAGACATAGCCAAAGATAAAATGTTATATTCATGTATTCAAGAAAGTGTGAAGCATAGCCTTTAGATAAAAAAAATTAGACTCTTATCTATTATTTGGACACTATGACCCAAAATAAGATGTTGCCACTTGTTATGGAATGCAGTCTAGATATAACACAACTATAATACTTAATGCAACTTGCAAAAGATAAGACACTTCTCTATATTACTGGAACACAGCACTTGAAATTATGCATAGACTAATTAAACATAGGATCTAGAGTCATTTGTTGGTAAAAGAAGAAACATGACCACTTAAATATAGGTAGGCCACTTGAAAATAAAGACGCAAGGTATAAAATAGGATGCAACACTGATATAAAAATGTAGACCCTTCCCATATGTAACACATATATGTTCATAAAGAGGATGCAACCAATATATATGTATATCGATGCTAGATTTATCATTTCAAACACTAATTTTACAAAGTTCAACACCAGGTCTATTATCTGGGACATAGGCTTAAATATGGCAGCACTAGCATAAAGAGAATGTGTATTGACTTAGATTCAAATGAAAAAAATAGACATTAAAATGGAAGATTAAAATTAATATTCAATTTTTCAATAAATAATACATAGGTTGCAGGTTTCATTGAGTGAACTTAGAATTCAATGGGAACTTAGATTTATATTCTTTTACTACGTAGACAATATTTTGATTCACAAACATACAAAAAAATAATAGAACCAACCTAGATAAAAATGCTCTTTTCCTTGCTTGTATTTCTCTTTATCTCTCCAATTCCTTAGCTTATATTTCCTTTCTCCATTTATGTATATTAATTCCCAAGATTCCTCTCTTATTTATAAAACAAACTTCTTCCTAAATTGTGTGCTACCCCCTCTTACATGTAGACTCTTTATTTTAATTTTTCTCTTGCATGTCTCCTCCTATCTTTATCATATCTAAAACATGCTCTTAAAATTTCTATGCCATCTTTTCTTTATTCTTTTCTCAATATTAACTTAACTCCTAAAACTATTTTTGAATTTAAAAAAAAAATCATGCATAATTCAAATTTTACATTAAATTATGTTAACAAAGCTTTCATGAAATTTCTAAAACAATGATAAATAATTATTTAACAAAAGGATAAGACAAGTCATTAATTGTCTTTTATTTGCTAGATAATGAAATTTAAAAATAATAATAATTTTATTGTAATTAATAATTATTTTCCAAATTTAAATTTAACAATCAAGTCAATTAGACTTAAGAAATCAAATGCATACTAGAACTAATTCTACACACATAATTATAATCACAAACAATATGCACTAACATATTTATGTAAATATCATTTAAAATATATTATGCGTGTGTGTAGGGTTACTAGCATTTTCCATTGATATTCCTCTAATTGCTCCATCTAGACAATCCTCTCCATTGATGATCTCCCTTATTAGCTTTGAGGGTAGGACCTATCCTGCATCCACTTTGTAACAAATAGGTAGTTATTTTGATTCCTTATAAATATCATCAAGGATGAAAAAACTAATAATACATATCCAAATTGTACAAAATATAATATACAATTACCAAATCATGTACTCTAATCAACAATGTTACTATCCCATTACAATATATGTCATAAATCTCAAAAATCAAAGTAATAGTAATCATATGTTAACCATATTAATCAATTAATTAAATGTTTGTTTGTCATAGGATGGAATCGAGATGTAACAACTTAATTAATTTTTTGTAGAAATTATATCATTATTTATGTATCCAAAATGGGAAAGAAATGTGATAGTATACATATACACACTTGAACCATTATAAATTCCAACACTTTATATAGGTTGATGATAAATATAAGATCAAATGACCAAAGAGGGAAAAAGTAAAATCATCATTTAATTTCTCATGTTTTACGAATGTAATAAGTGGTCTAGATGGTGCTAAAACATGATATGTAAACAAAATTCCATTTAAATGATGTTGTGCCTCTGTATGAGAATGATAAGAATCTAGTAGAGGGCATGAATTATATGTGTAATGCAATTCTAATTTATCTATTTTTTCTTATATTTCCCTATAGTCCAAGGGAAATTATTAATGAATATCTTCATTATTCTACTCTCACTTGTGATTTTGTATTTTCAGCATATGCACCCATATCAATGATGTTCTCATGTATAATATCTTGTATATTATGTCTCAAACTAATGCATATATTGCTAGTATACCCTAATTCCCTATGAAAAACATAAAAAAATATTTTGATCAAATACTTTTGGAATAGGTCTAGTCATATCAACCTCTTTAATCAGAGGGAGTGATATGAGGTGACATTCCAATAAATTTTATAACACCTTATAAGGAGCTTTTGAAAATTTGGTAAACTATCTTCTTGGAGAAGTGAATAAAAAATTATGTTGAATAGGTTATGAAATTACATTATGTATACATTCAATTCCTAACACCATTTGTGTTGAAATTGTCAATCTTACTCAAATTGCACTCAAATGCACATTTTAGGTAAAACCATTAAAACACCCTAAATGGTTCGAACTTGTCATTTACAAGTGATGATTTAGGTCAAAGTATCCCTAAACAGGGAAATAAATTTTATGTAATACCTAACTTTTATCAATTCTTTTTTATTCAAAATGATGATTTCACTTTTTTATGCTCTAGATCACTTTTTTCTTCTAATTCATTGGTACACATCATGTAATTTTATTATTTTGTATTTGTAGCATCCTAAAGGGAATACGGTTCCAACAAATCTAACATCAACTTACAATTCCAATCCAAGAAAAGTTTGAGCCAATAATATGACATTTTGACCAATTTGATTAATTTGTGCTTAAATTGCCAAGGTTTTGCATCAAAGTTGACTAATCATGTTTAAGACTAATTAAACTAAATCAAGAGATTAAGATAATTTTTCATGAAACTTTTTGAATATTTATTCTTAGAAATTGATTGTCATTAACTACCTCATCGAATGACATCATCCTATGGGGTGGCATTCATAAGCCATAAATGCATAAAATATCAAGATTATGGGTCTCCTATGCCTCATTAAGACCCTCCATGACTCTTAAGTGCCCATCTATCATAAATATTTATGAGGTATATTTATGGATCTAATAATACAATTAGATTAATTCATGGCCACACATCTCAATCTAGAGATGGATGGTCATGGTTGATCCTGATCAGTCTCAAAATATATATAAATAGAGAGGCCATGAACATCATTTTTAAGCTTAATTTGTGCAAAGTTATAATGAAAAATTGTTTCTATAATATTTTGCATTTGATTATTTATTTTAGTTACAAGTTTCATTGATAGGCAAATTAGATACTCACATATCATGAGCCTAGGTTTTGTGGAGTGATCTTGACATATTGGAGGAGTTTGCCACCATTGTTGATGAAGACAAGGATGCTTGATAAAGGAAGAAAATTATTTTGAGCCACTCTTGCAGGATGGATTCACTTGTAAAGGTATAAGTTTCTTATTTTCTTTCATTTTTATTTCATTATAATTTGTAATTATCATATGAATAGATAGGCTTAATTCAGTTTATTCTTATGAATTTTTCTTTTGATTTATTGGACTAATGTTTGACTAATCATGTTATGTAATCTTATCTACATTTTGACACACATAGTGGGACCTAGCCTCACAAATTTGGTCAAATTACACCTAGAAACCTACTAACCATTGTCATACAGGATCTTGGAGTGTGGAGGCAAATAAGGTAAAGATTTGAGAAAAAATCCATTTTTTTATAAGCCATGATTTTGTTATTAGGACTATGTAACCTGGCTCAACTATGTGCCCAAGTCATCTTGACTCACCCCAACTCACCTATCCAACCTGACTCACCTATCCAACCCAACTCACCTGTCAAATGAACTCGCCTATCAAACCAATTCAATTGTCAACCTAACTCACCTATCAACCCAACTCACCTATCAAACCAACTCACTTATCAACCCAACTCACTTGTCAAACCAACTTGAATGTCAACCCAACTCGCCTGTCAACCCAACTCGACTGTCAACTCAAGAGATAAATTCTTAATGTCATTTGCTCAAAATATTAAGTGATTCAAAGCAGACCCTTATAATTGTGTTTTTATATGTTGAGGGGGTAGTTTGGAAGTTAGTTTCAATTCTTTTGACTAACCAAACACACTTTTATTTGGGTTTAAAATGGACATGCTTGATTTCACACATTTGAATTAGTACTTAAAATTAACCTAATATATGGCTAAGTCTTAGGTACATTTCATTTAGTTCTTGAAACACATCATAAATCTTACAACATTTTAAATTTGGTGTTTTAATCATGAATCTAGGCTAAGTCTTGAATATTCAATTTAGGCTTAAAACAAACTTAGGTCTTTATTTCTTCATGTGTCCTTTTTTGTGCAATATTTTACCATTTTAGTAATTAAGGCCAAAGGCAAAAAAGAACATCACCTAATCTCTCATTTGATGCTTGAAATTGAACTCATTTTTCAAGTTTGTATGTAATAGGTGATTAATTAATTTATTGGCAAAAAGAGGGATGTTTTGTGTATGCTCTTCCATCCATCCTCTTTAGGGAAATTTTGGAATTAAAAGCATCATCCCTATTTCAAGCATGCCTAGTCTAAAGAATAGAAAGAATGTCTCTTAAAGCACTCTCCAAAAACTCATAATAGTATTGGGTGATCTTGAGGAAACCATAAAGTCTTTCTATTATGTATTTTATTTTATACAAACTTGGCTTGTGAGGGGGATTTCATCACCTTCCATGAGTTCTCTAGGGCTAAAGTACCGGGACATATTTTCACTTTAGACATCACATGACACTGAGCAAGTGATGGATGTAGTGGTTGTAAAAAGGGCCAATTTTTTTTACAATAAGCTAAGTGCCATATAAATCCAATTAAAGTGCATTTGTTTTCCATCATTTGGTGTGAAAGTCATTATGAAATTGATTCATTTAAAATGATCAAAAACTTGCTAGTTTAGTTAATCCCACTTTGCCATACCTTATCAGTTTAAACTTAAGATGATTACTTTTTGTCATTAGCTTACTTGGTCTTGATTTATGTCTAAAATTTATTGTTAACTCAACAAACTTAACCAAATTACATTGTCCTCAAAATTCTTGAGCAAGGGAGGCATTATGTTGTCGAATTGGAAAATTTATCTTTTCCTTGTTCAAATTATTATCAAAAACTTTGTGTCATATCACCCCCTTTGGCATAGTCCTGCTACCCAATTGAGTCTAGAACATTTACCTAGTTTGTTTAAGTCCCTCATTTATAATTCACATTCAAAATTAAACCTTTATAAGCTTTAAAGGTTGGCGTGTCAAATTGGGTCTGACATTTACACACTAAACTTGTTATAATTTGGGTTTAATTTTCCATTTGGATTAAGGCCATTTACTAGAATAAAAATTGCATTATCATCTTGGTGGAATTAAGTCATCTTGTGTATCACTTACACTTTGATTCCTAGAACATATTTTATCCTAATAGAACCATGTGGTGATGTTGTGCTACCAATTTGGTCCTAGTTTTATACTTAGTGATTCATGTATGTTTTTACATATTGAGTTGATTAATTCATATTGTATTCTTCATAATATGGAGAGATTTCTTATAATTTTCTAGGTTCAACTCATCGAAGTTGAAACTAGATTTTATGGTATAGGTGTATCACAAAGATTTAGGCCTTAGTGTACTAGTTTTCACCTTAGATCTTTGAGTTACCTTACCCTCTTCCAATCTATATGATTTAAGCTTTACCAAAAGTTGAGTAAATGCATGAACCAAATCTTATAATTGTGTTTGGTTCCAATCCACCCTCCTTTATAGTCTCTTTGGTACCTTAGTCATTTTTTTGAAGAGAAATAAGCATACCTCATTTGAATGTTTGCAAAACATTGATCCAAATCTAGTTAATTATAGAGAATAACTCTTTTTTAGACATGACTC
Source organism: Torreya grandis (assembly GCA_037957365.1). Classification (NCBI taxonomy): domain Eukaryota; kingdom Viridiplantae; phylum Streptophyta; class Pinopsida; order Cupressales; family Taxaceae; genus Torreya; species Torreya grandis. Next base: position 642,861 of record JARHVA010004744.1, read on the forward strand.
AAAGGTTAACTCATAGTATGGCCTCTTATGGAATTAGCTATGAGGATGAACAATTTTATGATGGTCAAGACAACCCCATTTTTTTATGACATCCTTGTAACAGTAGGATCCAAAGATGATTACAATGAATATCAACCCCAAGAAGATCAAGATAAAACACTTTTTAGGTTGATAGAATCAGGTTCTAGACTACCTTGATACTTTCTTAGAGAAAAATTACATACCTTAGTTAGAGAAGGAGGACAATGAAGGTAAGAGAATGATTTTGCACAAATAGGCATACCTTAATCTTCTAACAAAGGAAACAAAATAAAAATAGAGTCAAAACCCATAAATCCAAATCTTCTAGCTAAGATCAAGATAATAAGTCAACAATATGAAGATCAACTTGTCACACACTTAATTGATTCATTAGTTGCCACTTAAATTCACAATGATGCTTTGAAAGAACATGGAAATCTGGCTAAAAGTATGCAGACAACATTTGATGAGAACATAACCATAGTGGATCAAGGTAACCTAAATAAACAGTCAAAGTCACAAAAGATGCTACAAAATGTTCCATTTGACATGGAGCATACATTCTTCAATCATCAAGAACCTCTTATTACTTTGCAAAATCAAAGACCTAAACATTTAGTTCGAATTGAGGAAACCCCTTGAGATAATTTGGCTAGTTCATTCCAACCAAAACAAAAATTGATAAACAAACACATAAATTACCAAAATCAACAAAATACTAAACAACAAAATTTAGGGAATGTTTTACAATCCAAAAATCAATGGCCTATTTTATCGACTCAAGGAGAGAATCAAAACCAAGGTGTACATTAAAAGGTTTACATTCCCTATAGATCCACACAAAACTAGGGGCACATTCTACCCTAAAAATAATGAAACCAAGGGCACATTCCACCCTAATAGCATCTTATCCAATACATAAATGCACCAAACATACAAGAGTGGAATTTTATGAAGGAAATTGTTCAGAGATTGGAGATGAATAATGGAGTTAAAAAGAACAAATTTGATGAGATATGTCCATATTGATTTAATTTATCTATTTTCCAAAATCCCTTTCCACCTCATTTTGAGGCACCTAAATTTTACAAATACAAAGGAAAGGGAAATCCACATGAGCACATATAGGTATCATTTGCCTTATGCCAAGAGGTTGCTTATAGTAGAGAGTACTTTGACTATTTCCATGAAGTTTAATAGGATAGGCTTTAGATTGGCTAATTAAAATACATAAGGGATCAATTGTAGATTATAATGACTCGTTAGAGAATTTTGTTAACCATTTATCATATAACATAGAACATGAATTAACCATTGTTGACTTGTGTAAATCCAAAAATATGATGGTGAAAGTTTTACCACATATCTACAAAGGTGGAGAGCAATGGTGGGTCACTTTCAACATAACTTGCTAGAAAAATAGTTGGCCAATATATTTGCATAAAAATTACATACTGAAGTCATGCATAATACATGGTTAGCTTGTGCTAAATCATTTGAATAAATTATTAACAAAGGAATGCAGATTGAGAAGGCTCTTATTACTAAAGGCCTTGTCAAGATTTTCATGTAAGGTCAGACATATAATCAAACTCAATCACCAATTCAAATAGTTACACAAGATAAGCCCAAGGGCTTTAACAAAAATAAGAACATGGTTGGAAATGGGGTGACTAAAATAAGGCACATATAAATGATATAGGTTATGTTTATCCTAAATGTACAAATAACTCCCCCAAATCTACCACCTACTTTTTAGAGATAACCTCCATGAAGGACACTTCATAATAATTTGAGAGTCTTTAGCAAGTTAGGAAAACCGATTGAAACAATGTTACAAAATATCATCACTACTAATTTGATTGTATGGCTAGTACCAAGGCCATTTTCTCAAGATTAACCAAAACTAGATTGGTATAAGGAGAATGAATCATGTAACTTCCATCATGTTATTGGTCACAGTGCATACGGATGTGTCCAATTATAGCACATTATTGAAGACTTTATTGAAAGTGGTGAACTAAAAATTAAATTGGCCCCTAACCAAGACACAAATTAGGATATGGGGATATACAAGGACCCCTTTCTTTAGCATAATCCACTATCACTAAGAAATAATCAAAACTAAGGTTAGAATCAAGGACAGAGGTAGAATTAGAACCAACATTAGGGTCAAAATCGTAATGAGCATAATCAAGATCATAATACCCATAATAACAATGTGGCTTATAACAATGTGTGATATGATTATAACAATATTGTGGAACACATTTATTCTACCCATATTGCCACTATTACTGTCAAACCATGTAGACAACCTCATTTTCCTCACAACACAGGACCCATCACGATAAGGTCAACACCCTCTTCCCCTAATAATACCATGTCGAGCCCACATAATCATTTTATGACTCCATTTACATAGGTTACTAGTTCTAAACAATAGCACCCTTCATCTAATTATAAAGGATCCTCATCAACTCAAAATTGTGGCAATACAACTAGATGCCTATGAGTGACCATCCAAGGCCCTTTGCCTTCCTCTTCTAATTCTAATGATTCCTTGCCACCTCTAGGTTGCACATTCATAACTAGGTGCCCATGAGTCACCATCTAGGGCCCTTTTCCCAGTTCTTCCATGAAACCTAATGATAATAAAATGTCGATATTCCAAAGCCAAATACTATGCCAACAAAGACTAAAATAGCTCAATCTACAGTTGAAAAGCCCTATAGTTTAGCAGACCAATTGAATAAAACCCCTACCAAAATTCCATATTCAAACTCTTGAAAATATCTGATGTCCAAATAACTCTCATGAAAAACCTTTTGAAAGAATCTATTATGCCTAATGATATAAACCTTGGTCAATTCTAGAACCTATTTGGACAGTTGTCTTCATTTCAGTAAATCACATTTGACCACAAAGACTTGTCCACTCTTGGCCCAAACCAAATAACCCACTATACATTGAGATAATCATTACAGATCATAAGATCAAGTGGGCTATTATAGATAATGGTTTAGGGCTGAACATCATATCTCTCAAATTGGTACACTGATTGGTCTACATGGATAAAGACATTTAGCCAAAAACTATTACAACCAAGGCTTAAGACAATGTTGAGAGGGAGTCTTCTAGTACAATCTAGTTGCCAATCATGGTTGGGTCCATTTATCATCACACATTATTCCATATTATAGATATTGAAATTTTGTATAACATACTTCTTGGTCATCCCTGGATCCATGGAGTATAGGTAATGACATCTACTCTTCACTAGTGCCTTAAGTTTCCCCATGATGGGATCAAGGTTACTATTCCCACTAATCATTAGCCAACCAATATTGCAAACATCTTGAAGCTGAGTTTCATAATTATAATTATTTCCTAGGTTTTGATTTCTTTATGAAAAATAACAAATCCATCATTTCCCATCCATCTTTGTCTAATTATATCAACCTTAGTGATCTAGCTTCCACATCAGCCGATCCATTTCCTATGGCTCTTGAAAAATAGGTTTTTATTAAATACGTGGGTATTTCCATGTACCATTTAAAAGATCCCCTCTATATTAAAAAATTACCTAAATTCCCTAAATCAGTTGGAAATCCTAAACCATCTAAGACTCCTAATGGACCCAATTAGATTTGGTAGCCAAAGAAGAAACAACACAAATTGCCTATGGTTTTTATACCTACAATCGCACCAAATAAATATTAAGAGGATTTTATTGAGGGAGATTGATTATATTTTGAATGTCTTAATGATTGTTTTTATAATCCTAAGTATCCTATTCCTAACCAAATATTGGATCATCTTGACTATAGAGGGAAAGGCCTTGGCCCACAAGTGCAAGGAATCTTAGAACCCTTATTCGCTAGAGTTTTCAATTGGAATCATGGTCTTAGATTTAAACCACTAGAGAATGACCTCATGAATTTTGATAGTGACTATCAATAACACTCCTAATAGTGACACACCATTCCGTTATAGCCTTTTTGATGAGCTTGCTAAATCAGATCTATTTGATTCAAATGCCATATTAACCATAACACCTATTAGAGCTTCCTGTCTTGAATCAAGAACTCATCTTAGTGGTTCTTCCCTTCTTAAAGTAGGACATTATATATTTACCATTGTAGATTCCCATACTAAATAAAACCCTCATTATTCCCTATGCTTTTGCCATCCTAAACTCATAGATTGGGACCAACAAAATTTGGTCATATGCCTTGATGAGTTTCAAAATGAAGAATCAATTGTAGAATACATGGGCCTAAGAGATGGATTACCCATTGATGATCACAAGCAAGGCTTTGATTTTTCATTGGATCCTTCTACTTACTTTGGAGAGCAGACAAACTTTCTTAGTCATAATAAATAACAAACATCAAGATCTTCAGGTAGAAACCTCTTTGAGGCACTTGTTGATCAAGGAAAGAGTAAATAAAAAGATAAGCCTTTAAGTGAAAACCTATTTTAGGCACTCCTAGGAAAGAAAATTTACTCATCCCCTCACGACATAGAACTTCCATCTATCCCAAGTTTCATAGCTAGTACAAGCATCTCTTTAGAACAACATCAAATATTTGATCATCTTGCTCTTGAGTTTCCAAAGGTTTTTGATACTTGGCCTTTACTTGAGATGGTTGATTATGATTTGTCATAGTATCTAAAACTTTAGGATGACCAAAAAGAAGATGTAGTAGAAGAAGATGATCATGATCATGCCTTGCCCACAATTCTAGAAGATAGATCAACACATCTTGAGGAGAACATGACAAAAGTAAACTTGGGAACCTATTGAGGATCCCAAAATTGTTTATCTTGGAGATTCCCTTATTGAAGTAGAACATGAGCATATTATATCCATTCTTAAGGATTATATACACATATTTTCATGGGCATAATTTGACATGCTAGGCTTAGACCTTGATTTGGTTGTGTATCACCTTGTCATCCATTCTAATGCCAAATCAGTCAAGTAAAAATTGAGAAAAATGCATCCATGCATCACTCTATTGGTTAAAGATGAATTATAAAAGTTATTAGGAACCAATTTTATTATACCATTAGATTACTTTGACTAGGTTTCTAACATAGTCTTAATGAGTAAAAATACCTTAGGTATATGCCATTCCGTTGATTTTTGAGATATCAATAGAGCATGTCCCAAATATGATTTTCATCTACCTAAAATCGATGTGATCATCAATTCAATTACTAGGTACAAGATGCTATCTTTAATAGATGGATTTTATGGTTACAATCAAATCAAGATAGCCCCTAAAGACTAGCACAAGACTACGTTCACCACTCTATAGGGGACATTATATTACCAAGTCATGCTATTTGGTTTGAAGAAAAAAATAGCAACATATCAACATGAAATGACTCTCATATTCCATGACATGATGCATGACATTATAGAGGACTATGTTGATGATATACTAGCAAAATCACAAATAAGATCTAGACATCCTAATGTTTTATGACGAATATTTGAGAGGCTTTGTGAATATAAAGTCCAACTAAATCCTAAGAAATGTGCCTTTAGAGTCACATCAGGGAAATTTATAGGGTTTATTATATCATAAATAAGGATTAAACTCGACCCTACCAAGGTTAAGGCTATTATGGAAATGCCTCCACCAAACAATCTTAAACAACTACAAATCCTACAAAAAAATATCCAGTCTATACGTAGATTCATTACTCAATTAGTATATAAGTGCCACCCATTTACTCATATTTTGAAGAAAAGGGTAACATTTCAATGGGATGAATATTTTTAGATAGAATTTGCAAATCTTAAGACATGTGTGGCCAATCCATTAGTCTTAAGACCACCAACATAAGAAAAGGCCACTACTTCTTTATATATCAACCATAGAACATGTATTTAAGGAACATGATATTTAATATTTAAGCCACACATTAGTGGTGTATTAATTTAATCATACATCTATTGAGAAGTCATGTTTAGCTATGGTGTTTGCCACTCAGAAATTGTGACATTATATGCTAAATAACAAAACTATTGTCATCACCAAGGTAGAGCCTCTCAAATTCCTCTTGTCTAAAGAAGCTCTTCAAGGATGCATGGCTAAATGGGTTATGATCTTAAGTGAGTTTGATATTAATTACCAAAATAGAAAGGTAATCAAAGGGAAGGAAATTGTTGACCAACTTGTGGAAGCTCCTATTGAGGCCACTCAACCTCTCAAGTTTGAATTTCTAGATGATTATATCATGATGATAGAATAAGAATTTTAGGAACCTAAATAGTGGACACTCTATTTTTATGGATCATTCACATCCCATGGATCTATAGATGGCATATTTTTGATCACATCATAGAGGGACTTGATTCCCAAAGCATTCCATATACAATTTCATTGTACAAACAATATGGTAGAGTATGAGGCATCGATTGCAGGGTTCCATCTTGCTATATAATGGTATATTAAAAGCTTAAAGGTCTATGGAGATTCATAGTTGATCATCAATCAGACCACTAATCAGTATCAAATAAAAGATGACAAACTTGTTCCTTACAAGCAAACTATCGATAACCTCAAAACATATTTTAAATCTCTATAATTTGAGCAAGTTTTGAGAGTAAAGAATAGATTTGTTAATGTAATGGTGACATTTGGTTCTATGATTCAAATGGATGGTAGTGATAAAGAGTATCTATTCCTAATTGAAAATCTTCTTTATCATGTGCATATTATACCAAATTAAGAGAGGGTATGTACCATTACTAGTTCTAATCCCCCACCTGAACTACCATGGTACCAAGATTTTTATAGCTATTTCCATATTCATATCTTCCCCACCAACATTTCCAACAAAAAAACAAAACTATTCCTTCATCACTTAACAAATTATACTCTCCTTAGAAACATGATTTATTGTAAAATTTATGATGGAATGCTTCTTCATTGTTTATCTTTGGGAGAATCCAAGCTAGCACTAAAGGAGGTTCATGAAGGAATGTGTGGGGCCCACACCAACAATGTAGTCTTAGCAAAGAAGCTTCTCAAAATAGGATATTATTGGCCCATAATAGATACTAATACTTGCAACTATGTGAAGAAGTGTGTTCCTTGTCAGTGGCATGGCAACTTGATACATGCACCTTCTTTACCATTACAGCTGATCACAACACCATGATCATTCTCAACATGGGGTCTCGATCTCATTAATAAAATTAACCCAACATCTTTCGATGGCCATAAACACATTTTGACAATAATTGAGTACTTACCAAGTAGATTGAGGCCATTCTTCTCACTTATGTTACTAGGAAGCAGATAGCCAAATTCATTCATTACCATATCAGCTATCAATATAGCATCCCAGCCTATATTATATCTGATAATGATATATATTTTGTGAACCATGATGTAAAATCCCTTTGTCCAAAATTCAAGATCAAGCTCAAAAAATCAACTCCATATAACCTACAAGGCAATAGATAAGCTGAAGCATTAAAAAAAACCATTGTAGCCATGTTAAAGAAGATTGTCAATGATGTTAGCCATAATTGGCACTTGAAACTCTTTCCTACCCTTTGGGCTTATAGAATTAATCATCAAACCCCAATTAAAGCCACTCCATACTTCCTTATTTTTGGCATGAGGCTATTATCCCAATCAAGATTGAGATACCATAATTATGAATATCACTAGAGCATATTGAAGATGATGAAGACTATAGAGCCTCATGACTACAATAACTAGAAATTCTTGATGGTAAACATTTGGCTGGCCTAGAAAACTTATAGGCATATCAAAATAGATTGTGGAAACACTAAAAAAATCACATTATCCCTTGAGATTTTGATATTGGTGACTTGGTTTTGAAAGAGAACCAAAAGAACATGAATGTTGAATGTAAAAAGAAAGGTAAGTTTTAGCCTAATTGGTTGGGACCATATATTGTCATGACAAACTATGGATTAGTGACATATAGATTGGATAAACCTAATGGTGAATAAATCTTAGAACCCATGAACATCATACACCTTAAAAGGTTTTATGCATGAACAACTTTAAACCATTATCTACAAGATCCCTAACTTGTGGGCAACTTGTGCTGAAGTAATTTTATCCCACTAGTTTATCCTACCTTGAACATATTTTATAATATCTTGGCTTGCTCTCCACAACTCAAGATAGTGAAGGCTTTTAATCATTGGAACTCTGAACACATTTTATCCTATCCTAGACTATTCTCTTTGAGAACCATATTCTTTATCCCACTCTATACTATCCATCTATTAGACCCTATTCTTTAGACCATTATCCCTAAGAACCATATTCTTTGTTATATCTTGGGCATGTTGTCAGCTTGAACACTTTTTATCCCTTGACCAATTATGATCTTGATTATGTCTCATGAATATTATGATCATCTTCAACACTAGTTCTACAAAGCAGTTCAACCAAGATAATATTTTATAGCTTCTTCTATAGATAAGTGAACACATAATTTTTCAAAGTTATTTCACGTTGCACATTGTTCTATATTACATTTATTATTCTTTGTAGGCATTATTATCTTATCAATATCCTCACTCTCATTGATTTGTGATCATGGTCCATTATAACTGGCCTAGCTATTTTATTGTAACCTCTACTCTCGAACGAGCATCTCCTTGATTAGAAAGGTCCTACCTTGTGCATATTTTATCCTAAAAACACCAAAAAAATTGGAAATAATTTGAAAATACCAAAAACATCATAGCACAATCCAAAAAAGAACAAAACCATTATCTCATGATTTTGTACATTTGTACATTCCCATCCCAACATGCTACACTCTTACCATTTTGTAAACAAAGAAACACTTGTTCATCTTGTCCCACACACTTGACATTTTTAAAGATCATTCTTTCTCATCCCATCAACTTATTGTTTGTAAGGCTATTCTAATTTATTTGTCATATATTCCATTTCTTCTATAACATAAATTATGTTAGTCTAATCATCATTGTTGTTCTATCATGTCTCCTGGGGGAACTACATTAGCCTAAAGTTCATGTTGGAACATGCATCCATGGAACTATGTAGGTAGCATCCACTTGTATTATACATCTATAGTCAGCTCAACCAACCCCTTCCTTTTCTTCTCTTCCCCCATTTCTTATATCATTTTTCCTCTTTAATTAGGGAATAATTTTTGTGTCATTATTCTTTGTTATATTATGATGAAAAGTAATGCCTCTATCGCACATGCATGAACATTTGTCTTTACACCACACTAACTTGGTTTTTTTTGTGTGTGTTTATTTATGTTTTCTTGGTGTTTTGTTGTGATTTTTCACCTCTACTTTTATTTCTTCTCCTTTTCTCTTTTTATTACTTCTTGTCTCATCTTGGTCTTATGTTTCCCTGTATGTTTTTGCTTATTTCTTTTGTGTTGCAGAACATCTTGATGATTCGCATGAATCTTGATTATTCATATCTTGACCATATGTTATTAATTTTTTATTGATTATTCATATCTTGACCCTATGTTATTTATTTGATTATTGTTAGTCTCTTTTGTTTTTCTATTTGATTTTGATTTTCTCTTTCGTGTTTAAGAATGTCTTGATGGTCCACATGGATCTTGATTATTCATATCTTGGTCTCATGTTGTTCAGATGTTCTTTCCTTTTGAATTTAAACATTTTTGTTCCTAATTAAGTCTTAATTAATCATATATTTATTTCAATTTAGGTTCATTTATGTTTATTTTTTTCTTTTTCTTTGCTTTTTTGTTTAAATGTAAATAGTTCTAACTCTAGTTTTAGTCATTGTTTTACCATTATCCTTAGTATAGTTATTCACATTTAAACTAGCTTAGTGTAATTGAAATATTATGTAATTATAAGTTATTAATACTTATGATTAATAATTTATTTTTCTATACCAAGCACTTTGTGCTCAGGTTTCAATGTCTTAAATGTCAACATAATTCTAATGAATGACTCTCAATAAAACTTTGCATAATCTAGGATCATGATATGAAATTAGGCATCTAGGTATCATGCATTTTAGAAGCTTCAAATCTATGCTTATATGTGCATCTCTTCACATACATTATGATTCTAATTAATTCTTCATCAATTTTAATCATTCCTCATTCCATTCTCTCCTAACTTAGGTGAAATACATTGGCTTAAAGTTCAAGTTAGAACATGAGTCCATGAAACTATGTAGGTAGTGCTCAATTTATATTGAGGTTAGATTGGTTATCTTTCATTTTTATTTTCATCTCTTTCATCACTTTTTGCATTATTATATTATTTTCTTCTTGTGGCTTTCTAAGCCATTACACCATCGCATGTACATTTGTGCCCACTTGTTTTAACCTATCTTTTGGGTTATATCCTTGAGCTATTTTGCTTACCAACTACCCATGCTGGGGCAGAAAATTTGAATAACATCAAAATCACATAATCCATATAGGGGAAAAACCATTATTTATTCTTTATCAAGTGATCAAAATTCACCCTATTGGGGAAAAAACTATTTTATCATGATCACATTTGCTCTACTAGGGAACTTCTTATTATATTATCTTTACAGACCCTATTCTAGTGGTGCTTCCCTTCTTGAAGTAGAATTTTCTCTCTTTTCCTCTAATTCTAATCTCTCCACACTACTACATAGGATGGTAATATTTAGTATGTAACTTGTCTCGAGATTGATCAATGTTGTAAGCACGTAGTTTGTACTCTCAAATTAGGTAAGTTTAAAGTGTGTTTCTTACATTTATGGATTGTATCTTTTCCATTTCTCCCATCTATTGGGGCCTATTATACCTCTAATTATATTTTGATCATTGATGGTAATCATGCATGCAATCATTAGCTTGTATGGATGCGATCTATTCCATGGGTTAATTTTTCACTTTTTTTCTCTTTTCAAGAGTCCATCCTTTTCTTCCATCCTAGTATGTCCTCTCGAGGGGTCATCATGGGTCTAGTCTAATTAATTCTTGAAAAATATTTTCTTTGAAAATATGTTGCTTCACCTGAATGTCTCACTATGCCTTCTCAAATAGGGCCCAAATGTAGACATCTAATTCCTAACACCATTTGTGTTGAAATTGTCAGTCTTACTCAAATTGCACTCAAATGCACATTTCAGGTCAAAATCATTAAAACACCCTAAATGGTTCAAACTTGTCATTTACAAGTGTTGATTTAGGTTAAAGTATCCCTAAATAGAGAAATGCATTTTATGTGATACCTGACTTTAATCAATTCATTTCAAGTAAAACTAATGATTTTGCCTTTTTGTGCTCTAGATCACTCTTTTCTCCTAATTCATTAGTACACATCATGTACCTTTATTATTTTGTGTTGGCAGCATCCTAAATGGTTATATGGTTCCAATGTATCTAACACTGACTTCCAATTCTAATCCAGTCAAATTTTGAGTTAATAATATGACATTTTAACCAATTTGATTAATTTATGCACAAATTACCAAGGTTTTGCATCAAAATTGACTAATAATGTTTAAGGATAATTAAACCAAATCAAGAGATTAATTTAATTTTCCATGGAACTTTTTGAATAGTTATTTTTAGAAATTGATTGTCATTAACTACATCATCAAATGACATCATCCTATGGGGTGGCATTTATAAGCCATAAATGTATAAAATATCAATATTATGGGTCTCCAATGCCTCATTCATACCCTCCATGCCTCTTAAATGTCCCTCTATCCCAAATATTTATGAGGGATATTTATGGATTTAATTATATAATTGGATTAATTCATGGCCACACATCTCAATCTTGAGATGGATGGTCATGGTTGATCCTAATCAATCTCAAAAATATATAAATAGAGAGGCCATGAACATAATTTTTAAGCTTGATTTCTGCAAAGTTACAATGAAAAATTGTTTCCAAAATCCTTTTCATTTGATTATTGATTTTAGTTACAAGATTCATCGATAGGCAAATTAGATAGTTGCATATCATGAGCCTATGTTTTGTGGAGTGTTCTTCAGACATTGGATAAGTTTTCCACCATTGTTGATGAAGACAAGGATGCTTGATCAAGGGAAAACATGTTTTTGATCTGATCTTGGATGATGGATTCACTTGGGAAGGTATAGGTTTATTGATTTAATTCATTTGTATTTCATTGTCATTAGCAATTCCCACATGAATAAATAGGCTTAATTCAGTTTAATCTTATGAATTTTTCCTTTGATTTACTGGACTAATGTTTGACTAATCATGTTATGTAATCATCTCTACACATTCATTATCATATTTTGATCCACTCTTATTTTAAATTTGCTTCACCATGTATGGTGGCTTACTTAGGTTCTTTGCATTATAAGTATAAATTGGGTTAGTTACATAATTTTGCTTATTCATTGCCAAAAAATTAAGCTCTTTTTTCTTAACTGTGTGACATAAATCATTAAATTATAGAATCTTCTTAAACATAATATATAAATGTAGATGTGGAAGTAAACACTATTTGAATATGTCTTGTAATTCATTATCTACCATAGGATTCATCATTTTGGATAACATGGTATTATACCATAATACATAATTTATGATATTCTTATTATACTATTGTTTGAGTTGAGAAATCTAAGCATATGAAATATTTTCGCTTATGTTAATTGAGAATTTTCAAGAAATAAATATTGCAAAGGATTGAATGCATGAGTTGACTTATATGGTATATCATAAAACCATCTTAGATTATACTCTTTTAAACTTGTGGGAAATAAATTGGTCAATAACCTATCACTGAATGCATAATATAATCATGCTACATGAATTGATCTCAAATATTTCTTAGGGTCACCTTTTCCATCATAGAATGTAAGTTTAGTGCCATAAAATCAAGTGGTAAAGGATAGGCTAAATTATTTTGAGCCAATGGAGTATGTAGTAAATTATATGAGTTAATTGTTTTATTAGGTTATGAAGAACCTTTTTCTAATAGTAAAAACTTAGTAGTTAGAGATGTAATGTTTTTCTTAATGGTTTGTATATTAGGAATTTAATGCATGTTAACCAAAGGTTGTTGAAAAGTTGACTTTGTATGGATTGACATAGTGATCTATTGAATCACTTGGGTTTCCCCCATAGTAGATATTGGTATAATAGTTGTATCAAGTGATGAAAAGATAGGTAATGAACACATAATAATAGATATATAAAATTATTGGCTTTTTTATTATTTATTTATTTTATCTCTAATAATATATATGAACTAATCGTGCATATATGGATTATTTGAAAGATACACTATTAATTCTCTTATTTTAGAATGATTAAATCTATTAACTGATTCTTTCATTTCATTTTTATGAATTGAAGTATGAGTATGATAAAATTCAAGAGTACTTAATCTAAATGTTGTCTAAGATATGTAGGAAAAATTTTCTTAGATTGAATAAAATACAAAATATAAACTTCAAAGATTATTTTTAACAAAGTATTTAATAAATATAAAAAAATGTAATACGTCAATTGGAAATAATAAAATAAGGAAACCCTAGCAACATGAATGGTTAGGGTTTTTGAATATTCAAAAATAAATAAGTTCACCAATATGATTTATCAAAATTAGAGATTGAGAATGCATTAATCTAATAATGACAAAATATTGAGTAAATTAGAATATGTAAGATATAAAATAAATACACATGACTGATTGAAAACTTACTAGTTTTAGAAATATGCTCAAAGGGGAAAGTAATAATAATTAGATGACTTGGTTAGAACTTAGGTCTATAGGAATTTAACAATGACTGTGAGACTGTATGACATTTCTATGAATCAAGAACAGAGCATTGATTACCTTGGGATAAGGCCACACTCTTTGAAGGCTGGCATGCATTATTATTTTTTAGGTACACAAGGGTCCTTAAATTTTTTTCCCTTTATGTAAATTATGATCGATGCACCTTTATATGTGTATCTTATGTGTATATATAAATATCTTTACTTTGTTGTAGGCATTAATGCGTACCTTTTTATTCACTCAAAAATATAGCTTAATGATAAGGAGTAATAAATTATATAAATTTGTGGATAATGGGAAATGGAATGGGGTTGTGATTGAACTCAACACCTTGTGTGGTGAGCACCACCTACATATCAATACTTTGAATAAAGATCAAAATCCATGTAGTTATTTCATTTTATAGTGATGTGTGTAAAATATTAGTGAAATTTTATATGCCAGTGTAATCATATGTAATTAAGTTCATGAAAAACATTAATTATGATATTATTGTATTTAGATGTAGCTCAAGGATATTTGGGTTATATGTACTCAGAATTGGGAAGAATAGGTGTTTTCCTATCAATGTGTAGTCAGAATGTATCTAGAAATTGAAATTATGGGAAGATCTTTCCATCTAGTAACAAATGGGTAGAAAATATTATTAATTAATGGTGCTATTGGGATTTAATCAAATTTGGATTGTGAACATGCAAGATTAACCATTTTAATAAATTTTAATTTTGGAAATTGGTCATTGATTGATGAGAGGACAAAACTGGCAGATTCAAACATGACTAACCAATAGGATTACCTTAAAGGAGAAATTTCATTTGAGGAATTATTATAACTAAAATCAAAGTATAAATCAGTCCAATAATGAATCCAAGTTGTTTGGAATGAGAAATAAGAACATTTAGTATCATATTTGTTTAAGGAGAGAGGATCATCTGCATAAAATTAGAAGAATGGTAGTTTAAAACAATGGAATTGATAATAGGATAAGTGTGTATAAGGAATGGTCACTAGTGACTTTTTTATTATTAAATTTTAATTTTAGTGATTATAGTTGCTTTTTTTAATCTTTCTTTCCTCCAATGCACCAAAATTAGTCTCTTACTTTGGATTATCATTTTTTCCTACTCTGGTGTACATGATGTTTTTAATCCATAAAACTCTTCTCTAATTTTTCTTCTTTTTTTATAATTCCATATGCACCTCATTTATATGTGTGGAATAATCATCCACTTCAGAGATTCTCCAATTCATTCTATCTATATCTCTCAATTCACCAAAACCTCTAGGGTTGTAATCATACACAACCTAAAAATGACTCTTGGCTGGAATCCTATTTAATGAGTTGTTGTAACTAAACTCAACTTGTGTCACTATCATATCCTACTATTTAGGCTTGTCTCCTACCAAACATCTTAGTAATTTTTTATGCTTCTATTTATCACCTCCATTTTCCCATTCATTTTTGGATGATATGTTGAATTAAAAAATTAACCTAGTTTCCAATTTTGTCCACAAAGTTCTCCATGTAAAACCTTGAAATTGTACTACTACTTTGAAAAACATTTTTTCAATGTTCATAACATCACTTGTCTTATTATATGGAATTCTATGTTACACATTGGAAATTTTATCAAAAGCATTGAAGATAGAGTCATTACCTCTTTGTGTTCATGGAAACCCAATAATTAAATCAATGTTTATCTCCTCCCATATTGGTCTTTCCTAAATTGAGGTTGATACAAACATACATTCTAATGTTTTCCTTTAGAATTATATAAAAATCTACATCCTTGTACAAACTTATTCACCTCCATGCATATCCTTTGCAAATAATAAATTTCATATAGTTGTTTCAATGCTTTATTCATGATAATATGACCAATAATCCTCCACAATTCTTCTATCATATTAATTTTTCCTTCGTAGATATTTTAGGTATAGATAATTAACAATTTTTCCCTTTAAAAAAACCACCATGAAAAAAAAAGTTAGGTTGGAGTTATATCCATGTTGGTTAGATTATTTTACACTTCCTTTGCATATTCAAATTCCAAAATTTCCTCAAAAAATTATCTCATGGAATCAAACCCAACAACTTTTGCTCTCATCAAATTTAAAAAAAGGTATATCCTAGTCAATACATCTATGACTCTATTAACCTTTCCACTTCTATGCTTCAAAACAATTAAGTAAACTTTGGATAAAGTCAACCCATTTCATATGATTTTGATTCAAATTACCTTGGTTTTTTATGAACTATAGTACTTGATGATTAATTTATAACATAACTCTTAGGGGAAAATATAATGCCTCTAGTTATTCATGGATTGTATCATAACATAAAAATAATAATCATAAAAAAAGTAATTCCACATTTCTTCATTCAAATTATAACTAGATTAAGCAATGGGATTACTTTATTGATTAAAATATGCTCTTAACATTGTTCCACTAGCATAAAAATCAATCTAAAACTCTTTGTTGAAATCTAACAATGCTAAAAACAATTGTTTGATCACCTCATTATTCAAAATATGAAATCTATGTTTAGATTTAACTCTTAATAAATTAGAAATAAAACACAAATTTTTGTCACCTTGAATCTTCCTAAAAACACACTTCATATCTTTGATATGTAAGATATCACAAAACCAACATAATAATGAAAAATTAATTGCATATATATAAAAATATTCATATTAAGCTCATGCTCATAAAAAAATTTCTTAGAAAATGAGAATATAAAATTAATATATGGTTTCAAGTCAAAAAAACCATGTAGGGAGGAAATATTTATAGTTAAACTATGGTATATATTCCTTAAACTTAGGTTATAAAAGTTATCCTAAATTAAATTATCTCCCTCTCCCTCTCCCTCTCTATATAGATGGGGATGGGGATGGGGTTTTAGTTTTTTTGGCCTCTAACTATATGATATGGGAATAGATAGGGAGCCTATATCTCTATTCTATTTGGCCTATATCTCCCTGTCTTTCTCATCTCATCCCATCCCATCCCATCCCCATCCCCATCTATATAGAGATGGAGAGGTAGAGGAAGAGGCCAACTAGAGATTTGGGAGAGGCCCTCTCCATCTCTATATAGATGGGGATGGGGATGAGATTTATTCTAGCGATCCCCTAGATAGTGGTGGGTTTGCTATTGCTCATAACTATATAAGCTATATAGAGTAGGCTAGGGCTGGGAACATATGTAAGGGTCAGGTTTCCATATATATTATCTCTATTTGGTGAGAGATAAGATATTCTTCACTGATGCCCTATCCATCCTAGGTGCCTAATATAGAGTTGGTTGGTGATTAGGTT